>JANTNU010000004.1:2895971-2940642 GCA_024752395.1 Erythroxylum havanense
AGTGCTTATCTTTTAGAGTTCTTTTATGGGTTTGGTTTATGTTGGATTGGTAATTTGTCCTTGTGTAGCAACCCAATGATTAAAGTTGTGATCTTTGCGGATTTATGCTTCGTAGGTGTCCTTCAGTTTTGGATTTTTGAAGGTTTGTGTCTGGTGTTTGTGATTACAACCTCGTTTTCAATTGTGAAAGTTCCTTCTCTTTTAGTTCGCTATATAGGACAGTTTGAAGCTAGCGTCAACAAGCTTCGAACTGCTAGATATGCACCCTCTTTCACTTCGTAAGTATCTTTGAGAAACCTTTTCCTGTCGTTGAATGGTTTATATTCTGATAGCTTACAAGAAAAGTTAATTCTTTCTCGTGAAGTTCTGGTACATCCTAGACCCCAAAATCAAATGCTTCGCAGAATATAGAGATATAACGTTGCTACCAACGTTAGTTCTGTCTTGATCGTTACCATCCTCCTCCGTTTATAGGCTTATGCTTCTATCTTTCTTTTAATCTGTCACTCTCTGCCTTTTATTATTTGAAGAATGTTCTGTTGACATGTTGTTTATCACGCTTCGATCATAGACCTCTATGTCGTCCATCTGTGGCCTTCCAATCCTTGAATGTGTGTATTGTCTGGCCTGTGCACGATGGGTATGGAAAAGGTGCCTATACACTGCAGGGCATGAGAGTGAAAACTGGGGCCTGGCAACTGCTGAAGAGTTTGAACATGTTCCTCGCCTGTGTCACTTAATCCTAGCCATATACGAAGATGATCTTCAAAACCCCATTTGGGCACCCCCAGGTGGTTATGATATTAACCCAGATTGGATAATTTTAAGGAAAACCCATGAAGAAACTGAGGGGAGATCAACTCCTTATTTGATTTACCTAGATCACAACAATGCTGACATAGTATTGGCTGTTAGGGGGCTTAATTTGGCAAGGGAGAGCGACTATGCAGTTTTACTTGACAACAAACTAGGGCAGACAAAGTTTTGTGGTGGTTATGTGCACAATGGATTATTGAAGGCAGCAAAGTGGGTTTTTGACAGAGAGTGCGATGTTTTGAGCGATTTAGTTGCAAAGAATCCAGAATATAGATTGACATTTGCCGGGCATTCTTTAGGGGCAGGGATGGTATCATTGATGGTGATATATGCAATTCAGAATCTGAACAGACTGGGAAATATTGAAAGGAAGAGGATTAGATGTTTTGCAATGGCTCCTGCTAGGTGCATGTCACTGAACTTGGCTGTGAGATATGCTGATGTTATCAATTCTGTTGTACTCCAGGTAGGATTGTAGCATCCTAATCTGTAGGACATTTGTATATCCAGCGTTGCTTTTTTAATTCTCAAGTGTCCTGCCATTACATTTCGTCAAAATGGAACCTATTAAAGTGCAATTCGAATGAACAGATGCGCCAAAATTTTGGACAGCCTCCATAAGATGATGATAATAGTGGTGAATGGCCTTAGTGGCTGTTGTTACAGCAATATTTTACGTGTCATGATTGTCCTATGTTTGAAACACTAGTAGTAATTCTTGATGATAATTATGTGTTTAGAAACCTTAAATCTATCCGTAGCTCCTGAAAGATAGGGAATAACATTGTCATACTTGTGTATTGAGCCATCGAATCATTTCAGTCCTGTTTTCCAGGTGATATGCTGTTGTTTAGGCTTCATGCTAATGTTCAGGGGACTACTAGAATACTAAGTTGTCATGAATATATCTCCATCAGCTGTGATCTAATAAGAGTAATGAAACAGGATGATTTCTTACCACGCTCAACGACTGCCTTGGAGGACATTTTCAAGTCACTTGTATGGTAAGGGGTTCTATGTCTGAGTAACCTTCCTATTTACTATTTCCAGCTCACTTGCATATCAGTTGGGTACTTTTTTGTAGAAACTTTACAATTATGATACAGATATTCCAGATATTTTCCTTGTTATCATCCATATTAATCAACAAATCAGTATTATGCATATCGGCAACACTCTAAAGTAGATTTTCCTTATTCTTCAAATAGTTTGCCATGTCTCCTATGTTTCACTTGCTTAAAGGACACATGTACTCTGGAGGATAAGATGCTCAAAGACCCAAGACGGCTATATGCACCTGGCCGATTATACCATATCGTTGAGAGAAAGCCACTAAGGTAGGTCAAGCAGAAATGCAATATCTGTACAATCTTGTTGATCATTTCCTGTCTGTTAAATGAACAGTTTTTATGAGCCGAATGCTATATCTGTCATAAAATAACTCCAGTCCTGGCTGCAGGATTGGAAGACTTCCCCCGGTTGTGAGGACAGCAGTGCCTGTGGATGGCAGGTTTGAGCATATAGTTCTGTCGTGTAATGCAACTGCTGATCATGCTTTAATCTGGATAGAGAGGGAATCTCAAAGGGCTCTTGATGTAAGTTACTGATTACTGTCTTGCTAAGCAAGTAGCTGAGTTTGTGTAGCTCCATATAAATGTATGATTGATGTGTATTTATATATCAACTGTAATCTTTGTAAATTTCCCAGAAGACATTTAAGTTTGTATTTATGGAAGATCACAAATTACTGCTTTTTTTTTCCAGCAATATTGAGATCTTGTTTCTTGTTTAGTTGATGCTGAAGAAAGATCAGATCGTGGGGATTCCGATAACGCAGCGGATGGAGCGACAAGAATCTCTTGCACGAGAACAGACTAACGAATACGAAGCAGCTCTTCAAAGGGCGATTGCTTTGGACATCCCACAAGGTTATTCATCATCTCCATATGGAACCTTTCTTGATGCACAGGATGGAGATTCCTTTGCTAGCTCAAGTGAAGAAAGTTCATTACTGTCGTTTAAGAGAATGAGGGGCCGGTGGGACAACTTTGTCGAGCGTCTTTTTGACGTTGATGAATCAGGCCGAATGGTCTTCAAGAAGTCCCAAGTAGATATTTCAGAATGTAATTAACCTATAAATATATCATTCTTTAATGATCAATTAGATTACCATTTTTGTTTGTTATACAAATCAGAAGCAGCTTGTACACACATTAATCCTGTGAGATATGCTGCGTTCAACTCTGTGAAAAAGACTTGGAGAAGAAAAGAGACATACAGTTCATCCAATAATGGCTAATAATTTCAAATTCCTGATTGTACACTGATCAAATTAGAGATTTGATCACTTCAACAATCTTTTCTAAGTTAACAAATGAGCATAAGAGGAGCTTGATTCTGGGAACCTAACTGCATTGTATTGGTGATTTCATTTACAGAGACTGATACATTAACCTAATTAAATTGAACACAATTTCTTGATTTGCAACGCAAGAAACCCAGCTCTTTTCTGGGGGTACTCTATACTGCATGCTTGTAACCCTCTACACCTGAATATCAAGAACTCTTTCCCCTGCAAACGAAAATGTAAGATATCAGTGAAAAGTACCCAGAGAATGAGATATGGTGGAAATTTTGATTAAAATTAGTCTTAGAAGCTTCCCCCAAATTCACTCTAGCAGTCAGAAATTGCAGAACCCGCTGCAATCTTAAATAAGCATTGAATACTATTATTTTATTATAGTAAATATGTGGGATCTATTGAAGCGATCCTGCATAGAGCGGAGCAGCTGAAAAACAAGAAGTGACCTATGCATGGTAGAGAAATGAATTGTCCCTTTCATCCTTTTAGGTTAGTCGATCAAAGCAAAATACTGAACCTAGATAAGTGGGGATAGATGTATAGCATTTGGAGGAAATCAAGAAATTTTCGAACAACAATAATGCACAAAGTAATTGCTTTACCGTGCAATCTCTTGACAAAATGCTCGAATTCCATGAAGTTTTGTCTCTCCATCAGAAGTGAACTAAGCCTAAGGTAGGTAAAAGAAAAGAAGTGCCTTCTATCTGGATCATTCAAGGGCTTAGCCTTATCCAGAATCTTATTATAAGTGAGCCTTTCATGACTCGGAAGAGCATTTTCACTAGCAATTGGTAGGTCGACGTCCCATGCAGCATTCAGCACCTGAAATTTTGATAAAACAGTGGAAGAGGCATCACTTTCTGAACTTAATGAATTTGTAAACTACGTACTATAGAGTTTCCTAGCAGAGAAGTAATCAAGCTTTTAGAAAGATCTTTGCTTCCACAACTTGCCTGACTTAATAGAAATAGCTAGTTTTCTTACCTGCCATGCTAATGCCTCTGGATCTGCTAGCTCTTCCTCTATCTCCACTTGCTGGGTATAAGGAAAACAGAAATTCAACACAGCTCCACGCTTCTTAAGCATTCCTGCAATTGCAGCATAGCCATCGCGATTACTTGGATTATAGAACCCAGCAGTTAATTCAGCAGCATGTCCAGCTGTCTTGTACCACCAGTGAATACCTGATAGCTGCTCGGCAATTAAAATGTGGCAAACAGACTGAATCAAGCTGAAAAACAGTTGTACAACTAAAAGATTTGATTGTCTAAAATTCTTCATTGTCTAAAATTCTTCAAAGGTGCTTAATCCTCCTTTTGAAATCATTTGTCTTAACTTCATTGAGGAAAAGATAATCAAATTAAAGTCAGACTTGAAGTCTGACATAAAAGAAATGGGTCTTAATTTCAATTTCCTTTACATTTTAAGCAATTTAGCTGAAATAAGAAGGAACAGTTTCTGGCAATAAATCATACCTTTGCAGCTATACAGGTACCTTCAAAAGCCAACTTTGCCAACGAAAGTACCTGATCCCCATGATCAATTAAAACTTGTGAGTACCAACTAAGGAAGAACCTGCCGTAGTAGCCATCATAATCTCCTCCATCACAGAAGAAACCAGTTTCATGTGGATGGGAGTTATAAGAACCCGCATTATCTGGTCCCCTTGCCCAAAAGGGACGTCCTCTTGCTTCTGCTTTCTTCCTCAGGCTTTTCAGAAGATACTTATCACAACACTGCAAGTGATAATTTAAAACAAATAGCAATTGTTGAAAACTGATACGTTTACGGAAGAAAATAAGGTATGTTATTTATATATAAAGCTATAGTCTCGTAGAATAACCACAAGAACTAAGCTCCAGCCACTAATGGCCCTTTCAGCATCAGCCGAATACAAATTCAAAATATTCGATACCTCTCCACTACCCTCCCTTCTCCTTTATATAGTACCCTCTCTCTCTTCTAACTGATTCTATGCTGACTCGTCCCCCCCTGCTTCTTTGAAGCTCCTAGAATATTTCAGCAGGGGTCTAGGCTGCATATTGCTAACAATGTGGCCTATGTGCGTACCCTTCTCCCTCTTTCTCCTAGAGTATGTCAATATGGGTTTAGGACCCATATTGCTATCAAAAACAACTTGAGGAGATAAAATTCAAGGACCACATTCAAGAAAGAGGGATGACAGCACTTTACAAAATGGCTCAAATCCCACTATTATTCAATTATGAGACAAATTGTTGGAAACTCTGGCATTGAACTTCCCTTCCTTAAATTAGTTTGATAAGAAAACCTTCAGAACCAAAAGTTTGAATATCTGCAAGGTAAAATTTGCTGAGGCCAAAATCCATGAAAGGACAATTACCTGAAATTCACCAATGCCAGGATATCTCCAACCATGCTTTACAGGACATGATGGGTATCTCAGCTCGCCACAAGGGCCAAGCCCTATTTCAATCATCGAAATAACACCATCATCAAATAATTCACCAAACTCTACCCGGAAGCTTCTCATGTAGTCAAAATATACCTGCATGAGTACATCGAAATTAAAATACAGAATCACCCTTTTGGACCCATTGGCAAACAATTCCCATATAAGTGAAAGCAACAACACAGAAAGTGAAAGTACCACTGCAGCCATGAACACAATTTATATCCAATTTCAGATCCCTATACTATCAGCTATTGAAAAAACAAAGCAACTTCCAATATGAATGCTCAAGGGAACAGTTTATCTATGTGGTACTGCATTATCCTTTAATGGAGTAAAGAAAATTAGCAACTCCAGATTAAAAAAAGCATAACTGCAAGTTGGCAAACCACAGATTCCGACTTCTCTGATGCCTGATTGGTATAACAGCGAGCAATACCTCAAGAGCAGTCCGTCCTCTTAATACTCGTTCTTTGTCAATTCCCCATGAGAGGCATTCAGGATTGCGTCTGCCTTCCCTATCAGTAAAATATATGTCTGGAATACTTCGTCCTATTTCTGAAACCCAATGTGGCAGTGGAATACATGCGTCATCACCAACATTGCCACCACATTCATGAAATGACATTACAACCTGAAGCATTCATGAGACATGGCCCATCAAATTCAGAGAGAAATTGAGAATATTCAAAGGAGTAGATCAAAGGCCTTTGTTGTCTTGCTCCTTTTTTATTTGTTATCTAAAGCTCTAATTCCAGCCACAAGAATGTTTATTTTGGAAAGTGAAATCATAAGAGACATGTAGCAAGCCAGGCGACAATGCATAAGGGTACTCATCCACACACATGTACCATATCCTCTGGTTTTAATAAGAGACTCCTAAGAAGGGATATTACAGCTATATTATAACAAGGGAGAAATCATGCTGTCAGTGCAGTGGAACAAATTCCATCTAAAACTCACTTGTAACTTTAGCTTAAGCTCATGAACCATCTGAAAGAGCCGTTTGTAACCAATCCAGTTATACTCCCGAGGAGCATGTGCCTCTACAATTCCCCACCAGCAGTCAACCATAACACCATCTACATTAGCAGACTTCAATACCCTTAGTTGCTTTAATAAACCATCTGGATCAACCAACTCACCCTTCATATTGATGATTCCCAACTGCATAGATGAGATACAGCATGATATGATTTTTTAAATTACTTACAAGACCTCAGGTTGACAGTTTGGCTGACAGTGCTAAGCATTAATAAATAACAATGAAACTAGGGGACATATTTTGTCTCCATAAATAAATTTAATTATCAACATACATCAAAGCGAGATCAGTAAAAAGACTTGTAACTTAAGTGGAAAAACTCACTCACTGGTAGCATGACATAAACTGGTATGTATGAGGTGCCGGTAAAATCACGCTCTGGTAGCTTTGGATTAACGTCAACAACCTACATAACCAAATGAAGCCAAAAAACTCGCAAATTTTAATTTGGACGTTGTTAGGATGTGAAATATGACATCAATAATGAGCTGGTGCTTCTTGCTGGATCAAAGAATTGTCACATATGGATTACACTTGTGATAAAACTAATCAAAGGCTAGCTTAATATCGTGTGAAGAACCAGTAGGAGTTCATCTTTCAAAGACGCAAACAATCAAATGGGAGTTCATCAATATTGAACTTTAGGTGATCTGCTATCAGCACCTAAGAGAGGTAATGCAGCATAGTTTAATTCTATATGGGTTCTTACCTGCTTGTCACTGATTATATCAACAGAGCCCTCAACCACAGGATGACCCTCCAATTGTTCTCCTGCATCTCCAATCATTGCTGGAGTTTGAGAATGACTGTTTGTGGAAAGATCATAAGTTGGAGTTGGTATAAAAACACCTTTCATGCGGCACGAATTGTAGTCAAGCGAGGTTCGAAAACCTGGAGAAACTCCCCTGAGGGATGCAGGTGGAGTCTGTTGCTGTTGTTGGGATGATGAAGTTACCCCAGCTGAAGTACCAACCGCAGGCCTTGACCCCTGCAACATGATGATTTTTTGTAGATTTATCGGAGCCATAGATCAACGAACACCAAAAGAGTTATCCAATAATATGCTTAATAATCAATACAGATTTCTTTTCACTAACCTGGAAGAAATACATAAATAAAAGCAAAAAGAAAGAATGGCTCTGGACTTGCAAAATAAGTACCTGAGATCTAGAAGGAAAGGTAGTGCCATCAGGAAGAACAACCCAACCAGCTTCCCTGGCCAAAGCAGCAATTACATCATTAATATCAGCTCTAACCCTCAGGTTATAGTTGCCATGTCTTCTTAACCCTGCCAAGATCCTTGCAGTGATTGCCCTTCGATGCCGCTCTCTTAACTTAGTCCTCTCCTTTTCTTCAAGTGGTCTAGACCTCCGACCTCCTCCTCCTCCACTCCCTCCTGGAGTACTAACGTGCTCTTGAATCTGACTCTGATGTTCAAACTGATTCTCACTATTGTTGGTTACTATCAATCCATCAGCACCTACCATTACTCGAGCTCCCAAATTCTTATCTCCGCTTTGTTCATCTCCATCATCTTCCTCTTTAACATCCATGTCCATTTCTTCATCATCCTCCTCTTCACTAGTTCCTATAAACTTTTGTATATCTGTCGCCATGCTATCTCTTTGTCAAAACTCAAAACTCGTTCATTGTTTGATATTGTATCAGAAAAGCAATTATTCCTACTCAAGGAAGCATATAAATGAAACAGGAATGCTTTCCAAGCAACGCAGCAACATGACAAAATATTCTCCGCCCCAGTAGTTCCAGAACGCCCTAGAAATAATTGAAACTTCAAATTAATCTCATGGAGGTATTACACCAATATAGAAACAAAAGCCAGAGGTGTCAAAGAAAGAGGAATAAAGTTTAGCTCATTTTTGAAACTCCTGTACAGGAATCAACTATCCGTGAGTCAAGAAGATAAATCTTCATTGAGAAAAATTTTTAAAGTGAAAACGTCTGTTTTTCACATTTCAATTCGGTTTTTCAGTGAAAATACAGAAACACATCACCTATTCTTTCCTTATCTCCCTTTACCTTTCTCGGAAACAAGAACCATAGTCCAACAACTAGAAGAAAATTTACCAGCATTCTTTCCCAGAAAGGACACTCCACTTTTCACTCAAACACCAAACACTTTTGTAACAAAATCCCCAAAATTACCTTTTTAGATGAACTCGCTAAAAATTCAAAAACCAAACTTTGATTAACACTAAAAACTGCTCTCTATCTTAGCTCACAGACATCAACTCTCGTCAAAGAGGAAATTCATTTCTCCTCTCTCTAAGCCCTAACAACTCTCGACCACAAACAAAAACCAAATTTCCGGCGACGGAGCTTCTCCACCATCGAAGCACGGACAGTCGCCTGAGGACTACACCAGAGAAGATACGCACGAAAAGACGGAAGAAGTTTGGAATTTACCGGTGAGCAAATGGCGGGGCCGGCGAGAGACAGAGGCGCGCGTGCGAGGGGTGTGGTTCGCGTGCGAGGCTTAGGGTTTCGCGCGTGTGAGGAAGGGTCGAGCGTGTGTGTGTGTGTGAATTCTCAGGATTGGCACGAACGAGGCGTGTGTTAGTATGTGCGCGGAAGGGTCCCAGACACGTGCTGCACGTGGCCTGGAGTATGATTGAGTAGACCGGACACGAGATATGAGCGATGTGTCCTCACAAAAGTCCAAGGATACGGTGTCGCGTGACCATAGATTTCGGCTAAGATGACATAAAATGTTTTGGAGCATAGACGGAAACTCTTAGCAATCCGTAAACTCAAAAGTAACGGCGTAATTAGATGCGACTCTTTTATATACATATATATATACACGGAGAGAACAGAAACAGCTTACACTACAAGCAGAGAGATGCAGATTTTCAACATATTCTTAGAAAAGAGAGGGTAGCACCCAATAGGTGAATTTATAAAAGTGGTGGTTTCTGAATCAAAATAAATGGCATAGTTTGTGAACCACTCGAATCACTCTATAGATTTGTTGCTCTCTCAAAAAATATGACGATAAATAAGCATTCAGATCTCGAGTGAACAGTACATAAATGTTCTGAATTAAGAGATTGAGTTCAGTTTCAACTCTTTATTTAAGGTTATCCCTTTATGAACGATTTCAACTTTAAGTCACCAAAAAAAATGAGGTAGTGAATTTTTTCCTGTCAATATTGAATAAGGCTAGTAATTAATTAGTATGTACCAACTCTTAGTACACAAAAGTGTACAGAATACTAAAAATTTGGAAGATCTTGGGTAATTAGATTTATCTCATTTAGGGTTCTTAAAGCGAGGTCTTAGAAGCTTAGAATTAGTCTAATAAAACTAGGATACCTAATATATATCCAAAAAAAGTTGTCTCTTTTCAAATTTTCATAAAATAAGAATTTTTATGTACTGATACGCTTGTTTAAAATAAATGCAATTAAATATGAATTGATTGGATATAAATCAATGAATTAAAATAAATAACATATTCAATTCAAATTGTAAATGACAAATTTTAATATAATTATAGACTTTAACATTTTGAAAACTTCCAAAGACTTTACATTTAAACAAAAAATTTCTAAGTTATAATCAAAGATAAAATTTATATTTATAATAGTTCCTAAATTATATAATCAATAAACCAATGATTTAACATTAAATTATAAAAGCAACGTAATAAATATTATTTAATTCAACCTGAATCGATTGGCTTTCACTTGAATTTTTTATTTTAAAATAGAAAAAATTAAAATTTGAACCTTAATATTTACAATAGAATATATAACAGACTCTAACGTTTTAAAATATTCGTATTAAATTCTAAAGTTTTCAAAATATTAAAAACATATTTGACAGATATAACTTTTCATCAATTAAATATTATATTACTATTAATACGATATTATTTTTTATTTTACTTAATACTTCACTAGTGAAATCTATTATCTAAAATATATAACAATAGATTTTATTTTCACGTGATAAGTGAGACTCACTTATAAAATACATAATAATGATTACTTTTTGATTAATTTTTAAAAAAGCTAATTATGTAATAATATGACTCACTTTTTATTTTAAAAATATAAAAATAGTGTCATGTTAACATTGATATAATATTTAACTAATTAAAGTCTATTAAGGACGTTTAGAAAATGTTATTATTCTATTTGTCCGCTATAAAATGTTAAAGTTAAAGTTGTATTATATTGTAATCTTGGAAGTTCAAAACATACTTTTTGTATTTTAAAAATTTCAACACGAAATAACATTGTTTTTATTTTTAAAATTAAAAATATGTTTGGACCAAGACAAGCAGGCCCAAGTCAAAAAAATTTCGGGCCGGCCCACCTAACCCGTTGCCATCACTATGTGCTCAAGACGCTGGACTCATTGGAAAACTACGAAGCGTAGTACCCACCCCCTGAGGTGCAACAGCTTAACATTGCATGCGAGAATCTCAGCAAGATCACCCGGAATCTTAAAACAAAAAAACAAAAAAGCAATATTTCCTCACACATAATCTTGCGTTCTCATGCTCCGATTCATATTCTTGTGTCCAAATCTCCTTAGGACTTCAAACATTCGCATGCCAAAAGACATTGGATCGGTTAACTTGATATGCTTTTTGGGACTAGAAATGCACAGACAGTGTTCGACAAAATCACCCAACGAAACTCTTGTTTGAGGAACTTGATATCTTCTTGGTATTCTACTACTACTTCGTGTTGTGAATCTATAGAGTACGAGGAACCAACTGAGATCTTTCGTAAAACTAACAACGTTATATCGTGGACAGCGAAAATTTCCACGCTGTTAAGGAAAAACCAGCCTAAGGAAGCTATTGGGTTGTTCAAAGCAATGCTTTTTGATGATCAAAAGCCTAACTTCGTGACGTTATTGAGCATACTACGGGCGTATGGTGCACGTAGTTCACAAGATGGCAAAAGGGTAGTTCATGGTTATGTGATTAAGATGGGGTTCGAGCGAGAAGTTCCTGTTTTAACAGCTCTACTTGGATTTTACTCCAACTTCGGTATGGGAGAGGTTTGGAAGTTGTTTGATCAAATACCCAACAAGGATGTGGTGGTTTGGACTTCGATGATTGTGTCTTGTACTAAGAATGATAACTCTAGGGAAGCTATTGAGGTTTTCAGAAGAATGAAGTGTTGTGGAGTGGAACCCAACTTTGTTACAGTTGTTAGTGTTTTGCCTGCCTGTGCTCATCTTGGTCAGTTGCGTTTAGGCAAAGAGATTCATGGGTTTATCATGAAAAATATGCTTCATTCCTTGATTAATATTCAAAACTCACTTGTGGATATGTATGCAAAATGTGGAGATTTGGAGAGTTCTTTCCGGGTGTTTGATGGGACTTGGAACAAGGAGTTGATCACATGGAGAATCATCATTCGTGGCTGCATTGACAATGGTTGTCCAAGAAAAGGGCTGGATATTTTCTTGAAGATGCTGCTTTCTTGTTCTGGATCGGACGAGGTTGTTCTGCAGGATGTAATTGCAGCAGCATCATTAGCGGAAGAACTTAAATTTGGACTTGGATGTCATGTTTATGCAGCAAAATCCGGATTCTTGGCTTTTGTTTCAGTTGGAACTGCACTTCTGCAAATGTATGGTAAGTATGGGGAGTTACGATCAGCTTGGAAATTACTCAATGAGCTCAGTGAAAAAGATAACATTGCATGGAATGCAATGATCTCAGTGTACGCTCAAGAAGGGCAACCTCAAAATGCTTTGAATGTACTCAAGCAAATGGTGTCACAGAATGAGAAGCCGGATGAAGTTTCATTTGTCAGCTTATTAAAAGCTTGTTCTGCAACGGGTGATCAAGCCCTTGGGGAAAGCTTCCATGGCTATGTCATTAAAGCTGGTTACACATCCAATGCTTATTTAGCTTCTGCCTTAATTGATCTATACTGCAAGCTTGGTAAGATAGAGGAAGGTGAAGCTCTCTTTAATGAAATTTCCACCAAGGATCTAATTTGTTGGAGTTCAATGATTACGGGATACGGATCGAATGGATGTGCATACGAGGCACTCGAAACATTTTCTAAAATGTTGGATTGTGGGATCAAGCCAAATGATATAGCTTTTCTTTCTGTTCTCTCTGCTTCTAGTCGAGGTGGATTGAAAAATGAGAGTTTCAAGCTGTTTAACACCATGCAACAAAAATTTGGACTCAGGCCAAAACTTGCACATTATGCTTGTATGGTGGATTTGCTATGTCGTCATGGAAACATTAAGGAAGCTCTTGACTTTGTAAAGAATATGCCATTGGAAGCTGATAAAAGAATCTGGGGAGCTATTCTTGCTGGTTGTAGAACAAGACAAGAAGGGTCAATTGAAGTTGCAGAATATGCAGTTGAGCGTCTCAGCACCTTGGATCCAGGAAATCCTAGGTACTATTTAACTTTGTTGTATTTGTATACTAAGGAGGGTACATGTGAAGAAGAGAAAAGTCTCCAAAAGTTGGCAAATCAGAAGTAATCATCTGAATCTTTTCCAATTCATTGGCCTTAACAAGCGATCCCCAAATGGATTCTTTTGTTGAGTTTACTAGGAGGGAATAATGTGTAAATATTTATCTTTTTTTAATTTTTTTCTATACTGAAAGGCAACAAAGGGAAGACGTTCAACGGTAATGGACCTGATATTGAACTCCCTATGGTCCAAATTCAAATTTGAGAAAATTTTGACAAACTTGAAATTGAGATGAAACTCAATTGTATTCGAATGAATTGATTCAAATTTGAGACCGTTCGAACTTTAATTATATGAAAATTTTGAACCTACTTATTGGATCATGTTATGAGTTTTTGGGTTTGAACTCGACTCAAATGGTGTGGTTAGGTTAAAAGTTCTTTCATATTAAAACCCGAAAAAAAAGGTAAAAGAGATAGACCTCTTTTATATTTGTAAGAAATCCTTAAAAAGCTCTCTATTCTTTAAAAATTTTATTTTAGAAAAATCTCTTATCTTAAATTTTCGTTAAAATATAATAATGAAATATATGTGGTATGAACATCAAATGTCACTAATATGATAATCTAACTTAGCTCTCAAATCCAACCCGAATTAATTAAATATAGGCTAAATTAATACTTTAAAATAATTATAGTGTATTATTAGTTTAAGTCATATTTAATTATCTCGGTTCAAATTTAATAATTAGGTTGAATCATTATGCAAATAGCTTTTGATTAGTCTATATTTGATGTTTATACTTCATGTGTTTTTTTTAATCAAGGTCTAAGAGAAAGTATTTTTTTAAAAATTGAAAATTAAAAAGAGTTTCTTCAAGAATTTTAAATTTTAGATTTTTTAAATTTTCTTAAATTATAAAGGAGGTCTATGTCTTTTACAAAAAAAAACGTTGTCACTTAACATTTATAAAAAATTATTATAAATTGTCAAGAGATTTATTTCATTATCTTTATTTTTCATATTTATTTAGAAATTTGATTACAAATTCAAAATACAGAAAAATAAATTTATTTGCCAGTTTTCTACTTTTGGATCATTAAATAGTCAATTACAATAATTATTGATAAAGTAAATACATGCAAAAAGGGGTGAATTGTGTGTGACCAAATTTTGTTTGCAAGACACTTTTAGTTTAAAAAGAAATGATAGGAGCCTCTCTATAGCTTGTTGTTGGATAGGATCCTATTTAAATGAAAGGAGTTTGTTAAATGATAAAAAGCTTGTCAAACGACAAGACCATACTAAATGAAGAATTATGTTAAAAACAATTTAAAGCATAAGACACTTGTTAAAACTGAGAACCTCTTGTAAGTTGAAAACAGAAGGAGCATATTATAAAGTGAAGAAACCTCTTGCTGAATTGAACGCATACACAATATATTGCGAAAATTTAAAAGTCAAGAGAAGGACGTAGTTGATTTATACTGATTCGACTTACAACTCAAACCCATAGCTAGTCCCCAAATATCTAACTTGAGTATTTCATTATAAAATCAAGTAGTAATTTGATGAATCTCTCTAAACTTACAAGTTAATATTTTTCAAGATTTTTCAACTTCCCATACTAGTAATATTTTACTAGCCTCTACAAGCTCTCAAATAAAAACTGAGGTTTGCTCGATATAAGCTTCGGTAATCTCTCTCAATAAAATTTCGCTTTCTAACGTGCAAGAGAATTTTTACGAAGATTTGACTGTCAAAAATGTATATTCTTTTGATGAATTTTGACAATATAGCTTCGCAAGGTTCTGGATCATTCAATTCTACACGTTCATAGTTGCATTGACTCCTTCTTAAATAGGTATTCTTTCAACTAATCATTACTTCACTTACATTCTTAGTCAACTGGATGAATTTAAATCTGAATAATTTCACATTTATCTTTGTTAAGATTCTTTAGGTGATCACGGAGTTAATATGCAACCTTCATAATTAGTAGGATTCTTTCTGATAAACCATTTCTATTAAGGTAAGTTCATAAAGAAGGTTCCTAGGAAACGTATTTCTTATCATTTTATTTCCTTTTGAGAATTATCTCGTTAACAATAAAAAGAAATAAATCTAATTTTAATTTTGAAATATTATGTCATTATCATCAAAATTGTTAAATAATAAACCTTGGGCTAACAATTATAACAATATTATTCCAAATATTAGCAAGATTATACCAAGCAAAAAGATCTTAATTGAATTGGTAACCTTCAAAATCAAAAGGACACAAACTTCAGCTGCAAAATTGTATGAAAATAAAACATAAGAACGTTATCATCAATATTATTTACTCCAAAATAACTGAATTAACGTTCCAATGAAGTTGGAAACTACATCATCTTAATTACATCAATGTCTTGAAACTGCAATTTCAGAGAGTCTTTTTACATATATATAGTATTTGCAATGTTCCAATGCGTATGGAGCTATCTGTCAATTCTATGGAGACGAAGAAGGGAATTCTTGAAATACTTCTTGTACAAGCTGAAGGCATCAGACACACAAATCTTCTAGGTAACTCTCCTGTGTGCACAAAGTTGATAACTTATTTTGCATGAAATAGAGAAGATCAAACCGGACTGATTCAATGATTCAATCCGACGTTATTGAATAAAATTAGGATATGTCGAATCCTGATCGGAATTCAGGCAGCGCATGGACAAAAAGTAATGGCTGCTTGACCCTGTCCGGACTATTGCCATTCATTAACTGTTCTAAGTTGAATCATTAATTTGGTAACAGGAAGACCAGCTTACTATGTCATTGTGCAATGTGGAACTCATCTACAAAGAAGCAAAGTAACACGAGGTACACCAGTTTTTTATATATTACATACTCGTTAGTGTCTGGTCTGCTGGTTGATGTTTTCTGGCATACGAATGCAGGAAAAGATGAAAAAGCTTGGTGGAATCAGAAGTTTGTATTTGAATTCCCACTAATCGACTGGAAACACCAGACCCACTTGAAGTTGAGAATCATGGACAAGGAATTCTTGTCCAGAGGCGGATTTGTTGGTGAAACCATGTAAACAGTTCTCATCTTCCTCAAGAACATTCGTACCTGTTGTTGGGATTAGTGTTTCTGATGCATCTCTTTTACCTTGGTTTAGCATCTACATTGGAGGAATAATCAGTGAAGGAATCGAGAAAGGGAATCTAGCAGTGAAACCAAGTCCATACAATGTGGTGCTTGAAGATGACACGTTCAAAGGAGAAATAAAGATCGGATTCAAGTTTCTTGCAAGTGTAAGATTTATCTGCAGAAAAAGAAAAAAAAGCTTTGAGATCTTACCGTGCAACTGTGGATTTAGAATGGTGTTTTGTGATGCAGAAAGAAGTTTCAATGGAGACCAAATCGTTCATTTCAGTGGTGAACAATCAACCAAGACGATCTGTATCAAGGTCCATCAGAAATCTATGGAACTTTTCCTGGTGGAGGTTCTGGTTTTACTCGAATAGAACAATCCATGCATGTAAGTGAAAGGAAAAACCAGAAGGATCATAAATCTTTTAACATAAAAATGATACAGATTAGCTGGCGGACCTTAATGTGATTGAAAAAAGCCAAAAGCAGATTTTGAATTTCAGTAGTTTATAATTTAATATAGAACATATGCTTACGTTTTGAAGCACTTAAATTGAGTCTTAATGTTTTCAAAGGATTTAAATCCGATCTTAATTGAATGAAAAATTTAGAGGCCATTTGATTTCACTTCTGTTTTTCTACTGTAATTTTTAGTTTTTATTTTCTGTTTTTTAAAACAAAAACCTGTTTGACTGAGATTTGTAATATAAAAATCGAAAGTAAAAATCTGTTTGGTTGAGATTAGTAATTAAAGAAAAAAACAAAAACCTATTTGACTTAAATTTGTAATATAAAAATCGAAAGCAAAAATCTGATTGGTTGAGATTAGTAATTAAAAAAACAAAAACAAAAACAAAAACATATTTGATTTTATTATCTGTTTCTATTTTTGTAATTGTACTCTTATATTAATAATTTTATATCATACAACATATTTTAAAATTATTTGATTATCTTACGGTTAAAATTTAAGTATATGCAAATTAAATGTAATTAAAGATTACACATTAATTATATATAATAAAATTGTTAAATTAGAAAATTATATCAACAAAAGATATCCCTCATATAATAATTTTTTAAAACATAATAATACTATCATTTACAAAAGAAACATAAGTTAATTATAAATAATATAATCACTTCACATTTGTCTAGCAATTTCATCTTGTTTCTAAGACATACCTCGAAGTTATGCTGGAGTAATTTTATATTTCACTTGAAAACTTGTATCTTCATTTTTACTTTCCCTAATTTGTTCTTCATTTTCGGCACAACTATCAAATAACTCATCGCTTTGTCCATACATTTTAATATAACCGTGTAAAATAACAAGTAATAACGATGTATTTTTTTTCATATCATAACTCGACATATTTTTAAGTATAGAGAATCTTTCTTTTAGAATGCTAAAATATCTTTCAATAACGTTTCTTAATACAGAATACTTGTAGTTAAACAATTCCTGTAGACCTTGAGGTCTTTCTCTGCCTCTATAATCTCGTAAATGATATCTTTCATCTCGATATAGTGAAAGAAATCCAGATATATTGGTGTAGCCTAAGCCAACTAAATAATATTTACCTAACATAGAAAGAACATAATGTTAATAAAAAGATATTAAAAATGAATCATAATTACTATGTTTATTTAAAATAATATAATGCCTTATGGAGGCATAGGAAATTGATTTACTAGATTTGTTATTGTTTCCAAAAGAACTCGAGAATCATTTACAGTACCTTCCCATCCAGTCATTATATATGTAAAACACATGTCAAATGAGCAACAATATATAATATTTTGGGTTAGATTTTGCCCCTGTATGGTATTTGTTCATCGGTCGGAACATGTGCATTAATATGTGTATCGTCTATTGCTCCTATACAATCCAAAAAATTAAAAAATGTATTAAAATAATTTTTAATCATAAGGATATAATTAAAATAGTAATTAAATATATGAATGTAAATGAAAATATAGAAAACTTTTTTGAATTATGTTGAATCTCATGAGGTATATTAATAAAAGATGGTGGAGTAATGACTCTTTTTGTAAGATTATTAACTACATATAAGATTTTTCAAAAGTACTTTGAAATTGTCCAGGTCAAATGTTGAAAGCGTTCTGCATTGACTCTAGTTATCTCACTGTGCCCTTTAGTCATTAAGAAAATTGTTACTTGTTCTTCCACAGTCAAATGATTTGTTGCCTTTAAGCCTCCAAAACTCTTCAACTCATCACATAAGCTCAAAAAGATTATCTCTCATTCTTAAGTTTTCATAAATCCTTGTAGAATTTTCATTCAAATTTTCTAATATCTAATCATTAGCTGGTAAAACATAAATTCTACATGGTTGCTTTTGTAAATGAAAATATTTGTTCTCTCATTCCAACTACAAAAATAATGATTACCTTCTTCCGTTCATCATTAGAATCTAATTCGAAATTTGAAAAGAAATACATATGTCTACAATGCCAATATTAAATAATGAATAAAATATTCAATCAAGTATATTTAATAAAATATAGAAAAATATTCTACAAAATATATACTTAAAATTAAGTCAAATATTCATACAAAGCACAAACCTAAAATGTTCAAAAAATGGAATAGTGCTTAATATAAAAGTGTCAAATCAATAAGAATTTGATAACATGAAAATATAACTAAAGTGATATAATCCAATCTAACTTTCTTGTTCGTGTTATCTTCAAAAAAATATCTCTATAAAGTAGAGAATCATGTAAAGCTTTCACAGTTTTTTCATATTACACACCGTCAACACCCAATTCATATAAAGAATTCAAACATTCCATAATTACATTAGACTCTTGAACTCTATTCTCTGCAGTGAATGATGTTTCACTCAGTTTTTTCTCAATTAAATCATTCTTCCTTTTTGACTGTTCACTAAGTATAAGTAAGGCTTCTTCTACAATGTTAGAATATGTCTTCTTTACCTTCTTATTCTTAGGAGACTTCTTTCTTTTATGCGGAGCACTTTTATCTTGATATTCTTTTCCATTATACGCGTAATCTTCATCAACATCATTTCTATGTTCCTCTTCTGTACTATTAGATGGAGATTTAGTTTATGGATGTACACGCACACCAGTTGCAGTAGTATCTCCAAAAATATGACATATGTCTAAAAATTTCTTACATCATTTTTTTTAATCTGTAAGCCATTTTATGCACCTATAATGATGAAAAAAATATATGATAATGAATATTATATAATATAATATACTAATAAAACAAAAGGCATATTTTACCTCAAATATATTTTCCCAACGTTCATTTGTAACATTAACTTCACCAGTAAAAGAGTTGTTACCAATTCCTATTTATTTTAGTAAGTTCTTGAAATTCTTCAATATGACCCTTAATCCATTATATTTATTCTCCAATTGAATATCAGTATACTCTTTATTGAATTTTGTTTGAAGCCCTGCTTTAATATTTTTTTAACTAAATTTGGAAAAGATAGTAGTCGTTCTGTTTCTCTTCTTCACTTCATCAACCATAAAGGAGATTAAATACATCTCTATAGAATCACTCCATACCCATATTTTTAATTTTCTTCCATACAATCATTGTAATCATTTATATTGTCAAAGCCTTCAATCACTAAATGTAATAGCATATAAGTGACATCAATTACAACAATTTCTACATAAACAAGTGACAACCATAACAATATCTAGAAAATATTTAGTGTCTAAACTTATACACAAATTAGATTTTCACTATATGTGAAAACCTAGTAGCAAAAACATTACAGTAAATCATTTACACATTTCTTCATTTCGGTTTCAGCTTCAGGTTATAGGCTACTTCAATAGGATTCATGAGCAAAAGGTCGAGAAGCTTAAAATATAATCGAGATGGTACAAATGAAAAAATTTTTCAAGACAACACAAAATTGATAGAAAAAGATGGACTTTAATGTGCTACAATAGTGTCATACACCAACGTGTTTAACTTGAATTCTAATTTATTTAATGGTCAATTGTTACACATCTTTGTCAACATGTATTAATATTCACAACACAAATTCGTGACTAGAAAGTCTCTTTCTCTTCTGTTTTCTGTCATCAATATGTGATAGAAGGAGAACTTTTTCTTTCTTATGTTTAGTTAAAACGTAACGAAAGATCACAACGTAAGAATGATTACATATATATCAAATGCAACTGAAGTACAAATGGATTTAATGTTTCAGTTCTCCACACTTATAAGCAACAATAAGCTATATAAATGACGTGAAGACAAGAATAGGCTTCACTTTTGCAAGGGATAAAACCTCCACATGCCATATTAAATGACGTGAAGTCAAGAATAGGCTTCACCCTATGCTCCACTCTATGCCACCTGTGCTCTAATCTATGCTACATTAAAGACGTGAGGATGAGAAGAAAATAGCTATAAGGACAAGGAGAAAGAATGACGTGAAGTCCAAGAACAAACCAGCTACAAAGATGAGAGGAAGAAGAAAACATATATAGTTGTCTCTACTTTAAAATGACGTGAAGATCAAGAAAATAGCTATGGCTTTCAGTTTTAATAATGTTATTTTATAGCTATTCACGGTTCTTTGTTGGTTCTTTATAAAGAATCAGTTTACCACAAAAAGATGAAGTTGTTATTATATTTAGTAGAGGAGGTGAAGCAAAAATTGAAGAACTGAAACACATCAAACAAAAACTTATTCTAGTTAGAAAAATTGTTGTTCAGAGGAAGAACGAGATTGCATCATCTTCTTTATCATCACAAAAAAGATGCAGGAGCTTATGCTCAAAGCAAAAGTTCTACATGTTGCTTTTAGTAAGTATAGTTACATCTATAATACTGTTATTTTCTTCATATCTCTCTTTCTTTTCATGGTTCTATGTTGGTTCATATCTCTCCTCCATCATACCCAATTTCTTTATTTTGTTTCTCACTACCAAACTAACGTGACCGGTCCTATTATCAACAATATACTCAACTCAGAGTAACACAAAGGGAAAACAAGAAATTGGTATTGATAATCAACAAGAAGTATGATAAGTATGATGTTATGGACAAGAGAGAAAAGAGAAATCGTAGAAATAACAGATAGATATGAAAACAAACCTAGAGATATTGCAACACCATTGAAGACTCAGAAGACAAAGTCGGCGCAGAGAAGAGAAATTTGAATATGATTTGTTTTTGTGAAAAAAAAAACGTTTCAAAATAGATGAAAACTTGTTTTCAAAAATCACGAAAAATATTATTTTCGCATTTTTGTAAAATAGTTGCCATTTTTATTTTAAAAAACGAAATATACAAACGTGTTTAACCAAATTCGATTTTAAGAGTCGTTTCTTAATTTATAAAAATCACAACAAAAAAACCTTAAAAAAACGAAAAGAAGCAGCTCCTTAACAAAATTGACTTCTAATCAGTTAATCATCACGTCAATGTTGATGTGATATTATTTTTTAAAATAAAAAATGGACCTATTATCACAAAACTGTATGACTCACTTTTTGGTTAATTTAAAACTTAATTACATCACAGTATAATCCTCTTTCTTTTTTAAAAAATAAAAAATAATATCATGTCAATCTTTGCACGACATTTAATTGCATTAATTTCCATTCATTTAGGGTCTGTTCTAAATGTTTTGAAAACGTTAGCGTTATATTTAAATGCTTCAAAATGTTAGGGTTTAAGTTGTATTATGTTGTAAATATTGGCCTAATAAAAAATAAAAAGCAAATTTATAAATTTTTATTTTTATTATATTATATTATAGGATCTGGATATTATAATTAGAAATTTAAAATTTTTATCCTAAATTTTTGGCATATTACGATCCGTGATTGTAAGGTATCTTAATTTTTCTTTTTTTTTGCAATTATAACAATAAAGCTAATACGGCTATAATGACAAATAGTATTCTAACAAAAAAGATGTAGCTCCTTAAGGGGTGGCTGAGTTGGTGAAGTAGAAGGGCATAGAGCCAAAAGGTCGTGTGTTCAATTCTTCCTACATATGCTCTCTTAATCGAGTCTGTCATACAAGGCTTGTCTAGTACGAAGTATCCGGTTGGCGTGATTTTCAAGCTATTGCGTTAATTCGAAAGTTTATACAGTGTGAATTTAAAGGAAAATAGCTACGGATTCTTTCGTTAAAACAATGATAAATTTGTGAGGTAATTATAAAATCTTTAAATTAAAATTTTATGCAATTGATATATAAATAATAAAAAATATATTAATAATAATTAGGTTAAATCAATATGACAAAAAGGCTTGGAACCTAACTCGAGAACAAGTTAAATTTAAATTAACCATGCACCAAGTTTAACTCGAGTTTAAATTTTTAAAAATATCAAATTTCTAATTTAATTAGATTTTAAAGTTGATCAGATTTTAGAAGAGAATTAAAAATTGAAAAAAGAACCAAATTCAACTTATTACTATCTCTAAGTATGATACTTGTTACTAAAATTTAGGTTTAATTATAAAAGACTTGTAAATTTTACTCAATTTTATAATATTAGTTTGAATTTTAAAAAATAATATTAACATGTTTTAACTTCCAATTTTTAATAAAAATAATCCGATGTTAAGTTTTCCGTTAATGTAGATGACATTTTGGCCACATGAGATTATTACTTTGGCCACGTGATTGCCACATTTTATGTTATATATAAAATTTATTATTTAATAAATTAAAAACATTACAAATTCTAAAATAATTATGAAAGATTGTATAATTATTTTAGGGCTTTAATATGTTTAATTTATTACAACAACAATCTAGGGAAAGTTTCACTAACATACGAGGTTTGAGAAGGTCTAATAATATGCAATCTTACGCTTAATTGATTAAGAGTCAATATGTATAATTTATTAAATAATAAAGTTCATGCTAAGAAAATACTAATTAACAATGGAAAATTCTAACAAACTAAGCATTCGAGTCATGCAACCGAGAGTTGACCCCTCAGTTCCAATCAAAGGAGACCATCTAGCCTTTTAACAATGGTTTGTTCTGTTTCAGTGCAACAATGGTGGAGTGTGAAGCTTCTGAGCAGCATGTTTCTGTTAAGTCTTTGTTCATTAAAAAAGAAAAACTTCGTGGGATGACACGAAGACCCTAACCCTACCATTCCAATCTGTTCAAAAGCTTTTAATATTCAGTACCTTTCGCTTCGTAATCTCATGGGCAAGAAGACTTTGCTCATTGAATTGTATGGGCAAGTAGATATCTCTCTCACTTTCTCTTTTTCCATCCAAAAAGTCACTCCATGCATTAAATTAATGTTTGACCTGAAACGAGCGGCTGGGTCAGGACAAACATCAAACGCTTGATCTGCAAAAACATGCGATGCACGTCGACCTTCGCAGCTCACGACTCGTCCACTCTTTAAGCTGACAAGTTAAAAATCATCTGTTGTGAATCAGACAAACTACCGACCAAACTAACCGTTTGCAGCTTTTTCTAAAGCTCTTGTGACACGAGAAAACGGTGACATTAATGTCTGAACAAAAGCTTTGAGTAGCCTAATATTAGAGTATGATGATCCTCTTTGTCGTTTGCTTCTCTCTCTCTCTCTCTCAGTGTCAGTGCAGTGGTCCTGCTCCTACGACTTAGAGAAGTAAAGACAAGGATGAAAGATGAGTGTTCATATGTAATTTACATTATTTTTATTTTTATTTTTATTTTTAAAATTAAAAATTGTAAATTTTGATTTTTATAAATTTGTGTTATTCTTTTTTTAAACAATAATAAATTATAAGTGATACCGATACTATTTTTAATTTTTTAAAATTTCTCCCTTATATTTTTATTAAAAATAATAATAAAATACAAGTGAACTAATTTTAGAAAAATCTCTTAACCTATTAAATTAAAAAAAACACTTTTTAGTTTTTAATTTTTCAGAAAACCCTTTTTCTTAAACTTTTCTTATAAAATAACGATGAAAATATTGTTAATATGAACATCAAATATAGACGAATCAAATACAGTTTATATAACAATTCAATTCAGTGCTTAAATTCGAACTAAATTAAATTTTACTCAAACTAATAATTTATTATAATTATATTAAATTATTAATTTAAGTCAAATTTAAGTAAATGTGATCTAGTTAAAGAACTGAGTTAACTTACTATATTAATAATATTTGATTAATTCATGTCTTATATTTAGACTTTATTTTTTAATTGACGTATAAGAAAAGAGTTTTTTATAATTGGAAATAATTTTATAAAAAGTTGAAAATTAAAAAGAGATTTTAAAAGAATTATAAGAAGTTTTTTAAAAATTTTAAAACCATAGGAAAAGTTTATGGTCGGAAAAATCATTAACCATTAGTTGTTCATGATTTACATGCAAATTGTAATCAAATACACTATAATTTGAGACAAGATTTTCTGTATTTATAATTTTGTGTCAATCATGTTTCACATGATCTCATCCGCACATTTCTTTGAGTCTCACATATTTGTGTGAACGAGATCATATGGAACAAAGTTGGTACAGAGTAGAGGATTTGATCCCCTACAATTCATTCCCACGAATCGTTACTTTTTGGTAATGTCAGATTCTACAATTACTGCCGTTGATTTTGGACTTGCAATTCTTGCTAATCATTGACTAAACCGTGATTAAAGAACAATGTTACCTTCTGACTCTTCTCATTTGTCCTGCACCAGCATCACCAAGTTCATAGCTCCGGTCGTTGGTGTGATAATTCTTTTTTAAGTAATTAGATCGGACGGTCATATCAGACCAATCATGTGTTTACAAATCAATGAATCATCATAGTTCTTAATCAGAAGTCAAAATTCTAACTAAAGAGTTGTGGTTCCAGTCCAGCACTTCATGGTGGGTGGTTGGTTGGTTTCCATTAGAATGATTCCTTAGAACTTACTGTCATTCTCGTTCTCACGTACACGTTCTTATATAATATAAGCCTACAAGGCCATGACCGCCATGTCCAAGTAAGATCAAAGATACTTCCTTTTTCAGTTTTTGAAGAAGAAGCTTCCTCTGTTTTGCAGCCATAGTGAAACTCTTAGGAGATTCTCATCTGGGTCTTCCCTTTTTTTTTTCCTACTGGTTACCAAAAACTGCTCAATCAAAGGATTGGTACTTTTCTTTTGGATCTTTTGTGAATTTTGGTACCGTTTTATTTAAAGAAAGTCTTCATCTTTGGTCCTAAAAGGTTACAGAAGTGAGAAAAAAGGATTGGAGGGAGCTGCTTCAAATTACAAATCAGGTTATTAGCAGCTAATGTTGTGATTCAAACCTGTTCGATGAAAGGTGAGTTAAAGAAATGCTAGACCGTTGCTTTTTCTCTTTAACCGTTACCTTAAATTTTTCTGAAACTTTTGTTCGTTTCTGTTCCTAAAAGAACTTATTGAAGACTTCGCTTTAATTTATAAACCTTGCAGCGAGTTTCAGTGAATAATTTGTTTTTGTCTGATAACAACAATGACTTGTGATCAACCCCTTTTGCTTTTTGTTGCAATGACGATGAACAGTTCTCTTTTATTTTCTTTCTTTTCTTGATTGTTTTTCCTTTTTCTTTCGCCTGTAAATTCTGGCATTGGAGCCAGTTCCCGGGTCTAAGTGTCAGATTCGTGTATTCCTAGATTCCTACTACTCTTCTTTGCTCTTTTTAAGGATCAGGAAGTTATAAAATACAGAGCACTCTTACCAAATTTGCCAACTTTCATCATTATGTTTCAGATGCTGAGCCAGCAGGACTTTAGTTGTAAGCCTCAAATGGATAATTCTTCAAGTTTTGGCGAAAGTTCCGATCTGGGTTATCAGCTTTCAACTTCTTCTCTGGATCAAAATGATCAATCAGCAACAGAAACTCCAGGTTACTCAACAATGAGTGGTGACTCCTTTTTGTTTCGCCGGACTTTTTCAGTGTCTTCAGGCTTCTCTGATGACCCCAGCTATTCAAGTGAACCTTCCCCTTCTCACTGGGGGCTATCTGAACTCCGTGTCGGAAACCAGGTCGTTCTTCCAAGAGTAGGAATGAAACAGATTGATCATAAGCTTGAGGATCAAGAGTTTATGGATTCAGGTAAAGTTGTGAATTCTTCATGATGTGTTTGATCAAGACTAGAAGTTGTGAAGTGATATATATTTATTGATAATATGAACTTGACAGATCTTGAGATGATGAAGGAGAGGTTCGCAAAGCTTTTGCTTGGAGAAGACATGTCAGGAAGTGGCAAAGGTGTCTGCACAGCTGTTACAATCTCTAACGCCATTACCAATCTTTATGGTATACATAATAAACTCATCACTAAGATGCTAAAGAATGCTTTTCTTCTCCATTGTTATAGCTTCTTTACCCTCTTCTCACTCTGTTTCTTTCTGTAGCGACCATTTTTGGACAAAATTTAAGGTTAGAGCCTTTGAAACCTGAGAAGAAGGCAATGTGGAGGAGAGAAATGAATTGTCTTCTGTCAGTATGCGATTACATAGTAGAATTTATTCCCAAGTCACAAAATTTAAAAGATGGAACGGCTCTAGAGGTAAATGTTGTGATAAATATGCAAAGATTTCAAATTGCGTGCAATTTTTTTATTTTTTTTGGGTTCTAACGAGATTGATTGGTCTTTTAGACAATGGAAGGCAGACCAAGATCTGATATTTACATCAACCTTCCTGCATTAAGAAAGCTTGACTCTATGCTCATTGTAAGAGGACCTTTATTATCTTAAGAACAGAGCACCTCGCTTTTCACTTTCAAGATTAAAGCTCCTCATTATACGATGAATTGCTTTTGCAGGAAATACTTGACAGTTTCCATGATAGGGAGTTTTGGTATGCAGAACAAGGGAGCATGTCATCAAATTCAACTCGTTCAGGTTCATTCCGCAGAGTTGTAATTCAGAGGAAGGAGGAAAAATGGTGGGTTCCAGTTCCTTGTGTTCCTCCAGGGGGCCTCTCTGAGAAGTCAAGGAAACACCTGAGACACAAACGAGTTTGTGCTAGACAGATTCACAAAGCAGCAATGGCCATCAACGGCAGTATACTTTCTGAGATGGAGATTCCAGACACGTATATGACATCTCTTCCAAAGGTTAGGCCTCTTTACTGACAACTTCTATCTAAACTTATCAAATTTCCAAGTCCATTCAGGAGTGAAGAACAACTTCCTGTTTATTGGTAAGTGACAAGTGCAACAGTTTCTAATGATTTTGAATGTTATGTTGTGCAATTCAGAGTGGCAAATCGAGCCTTGGAGATACAATCTACCGTTACATGTGTACTACAGACAAGTTCTCTCCAGACCACCTACTGAACTGTCTGAACATAGTTTCAGAACATGACGCGCTTGAGCTTGCAGACCGAGTTGAAGCTTCAATGTACACATGGAAACGTAAAGCTTGCATCAGTCAATCCAAACCTTCATGGTACCTCGTGAAGGACTTCGTGTCTGACATAGATCGACCTGACAAAAATCATGCTCTAGCAGAAAGAGCAGAAAGCTTGTTGTTTTGCTTGAAGCAGAGATTTCCTGGACTTTCACAAACATCCTTGGACATATGCAAGATTCAATACAACAGGGTTAGTTTCAGGTCTCATCAATTCATTTTTCTGAGGACTATTTCTCTAAAAATCGGAACTAAATTTTGGAAATCATTATACGCAGGATGTGGGGCAAGCAGTTTTGGAGAGCTATTCAAGAGTACTAGAAGGCTTAGCCTTCAACATTGTTGCCTGGATCGAAGATGTTCTCTTTGTAGATAGATCAGTGAAAGATCAAGAACTATGAAGGAGACACCTTATTACTTGGAAACACTAAGCCACAAGACTAGTCTAGGTAATGTAGTGTACTTGACTGGAATCGTTAAATCAAATATTAGCTTAGCTTCTTCTTCAGCCTAAGTTATTAACCTTCAACACACCAATAAGAACTTGTATCGCTCATCCTCCTAAACATGGTATATGGATGATTTTTCATAAGCCCCTTTTGTTAGAAGCTCAAATACCGACTCTTGCCAGTTTCTGAGTTGTATGGTAGGTCCAAGATCCTCTAATTGGAACTTTTTTATCAGCATCACACACTCCATATATCAACTATATTGCTTCTTTATTTCATGATTTTGATGAGCATGCATGTTTTTATGCAAATTGGACCATATAAAGAAAATAGGTATTCACCATACTCCAAGCAAGTCAAATACAGTTCTCCAGAAAACACTGGTTTTGATTACGTGAACAGGGGAATTATTAAGTATAAAATCCATATCTTTGGACCATATAAAGAAAATAGGTATTCACTATAGTCCAAGTAAGTCAAATACAGTTCTCCAGAAAACACTGGTTTTGATTACGTGAACAGGGGAATTATTCAGTAAGTATAAAATCCATATCTTTCTTGATCATCTTCTCAACTTCAAATCAGAGCAGCAAAACATTGGGCAAAATCCCATTTCGAGATCGGTTGTTGCTGGAAATCTTTCGTTTACATCCCAATAACTCCAGTCCAGAGCTCAAAAAATATTACACAAGACAGAGTTAAAATATGTTTCAAGGACAGCTCTGAAAAGAAATATTCACAACAGATACAGAGGTACCATTTCTTTTCATGCATAACTGTGGGTGTAACATCAGCATCTTTAACTTGGCAAGCAGAAACAACAATAATACATCTTCACTATGGGGTGGATAAAGAAATAAAAACTGTCCTTACAAAACTAATAAAATTTATGAACATAGTTTGAGCCCATATCGATCTATATAAATCAAAAGAACAATACAATTACAGAAGGGACGTTGATAATACACATCAACTGTTCCGGCACCACTTCATCCACGTATCCATGGAGTATGGCGAGGAAAGAGGTGATAAGAAAGCATAAATACCAAAGGAGTTCTGATCACTGGTAAGTCAACATGAACGAGTTAATATTATACTTCAAAACAAAGGGATTCAAGGTATTGGTGTTCAGTTTCAGCCTTTCATAAAGGTCCAGCAAAGTCGTATTAAATAACCTGCCTAACCAAGTCTCAACCTCAACATTTCAAAAACATCCACGCTTGCTTCTTGCATAGAAGAATATGTGCTCTGACCTCTGAGCCCAAATGGCAACAAAAAAGCTTCTTATTTCATAGCTTTCTAAATTAAAATGTTCTGATAAATGAGAAAATAAAATAGTCCAAGTAAGAGAGAGTATTCAATTTGATCACCACAAGTAGGCAATTACAAAGAAGTCCCCCTGCAGATGCACACATGCAGATGAGAAGATACAATGATTCATTGATTCACATGAAACAGCTACAAATCATTCTCAAGATATTATACCCTGCTCAATTGGTAAGTAGAATAATTATCATCTATATGTACAACAAGTCTCCGAACTGCACCTTGAGTTAACAGTCCAGGATGGGAGATGATCAAAAGGTTAGTAGTTGCAAAGGACTGTAACCTGGTAGGTAGGGTGTGTTGGAAGATGTTCTTCTCAAACTTCAAAAGGACCTGACACCCCACAAAAAAAATTCCCATCCCGACAGCTCCCTTTGCCATCAAAGGAAAGCAAGGCAACGAGCCCTTGTAATCCGCATGACAGTCATTCACGATTTATGAAAAGATTAAAATACCTGTTGAGGGGGCCGCTCCTCTTACCAAATCAAGAATGAGGTCAACTCAAAATCAGCTGTCATCATCCACGGTACCAATGTAGGTGAGATCCGTCCTTCTCACCCTTACAGCCCCTCTGAGCCAGCTGGCAGCTCGAAGATTGGAATGGTCACCACTGGCAATCACAGCTGTGTTGCTTGAAGATGGCCCAGATCCTGCACCATCTTCCAAAAGTGTCCAAGGATCAATTTCCATATCGTTGTCTTGCTGTGGTGGCAAAGGTTTGGACTTCCCTGGTACAGTAGTTGCTGCTTTTGACGTGGAAGAGACAGTATTTTTTTGATGGTTTCCAGGGTAAAAGCCAGAAATCATAATGCTTGGTTGAAGTGAAGAAACAGCAGTAGTCGTGACAGATGGGGGTGGGCAAGACACAGAGCACCGAACAGAAGGAAGAAGAATTGGCATAGCAGTTTGGATACGCCATCTAATCGTGCTAGGCAACTGCATGCGTTCTAAGTCATTCTGCATTCAGAAAAGTTTCCATCAGAAGGGTTATGAAGACCAAGTCCACATTGAAACCAGAATAATTTCAGGAAACAAACCTGTAGACTTTCCACTATTTCATGATTGTGTCCATTAGATTCCTTAGCAGTTTCATTCATAGACTTTGTACCAGGTCTTGACTTCAACCAACTAGGCTGGTTGTTGCATAATAACCCATGAAGGACCAACAGCATTCGATCAAAGAGGCATTCACCAAACAGATCGGCAGATGCAGCTCCCAATGATGATTCCATTTCCTTTTTCCATTTAGAGCTTTGCATGATAAAGAAAGAAAGCTCTGCTTCCTCATACACAACCCGATTACCAAGGAGACGAAGTATCACGGAAGAAAGCACATGCTTCGTGTTCCGCCCAGATGGCCCCCTATGAGATCCAGTAGGTTAAACATTAGATGATAATACAACTGTCCTTGGTAGCAATTCTATGACAGCAGTAAAAAAATTTTATGCACAGCACATTAACATTCATCTTGGGTGACAGCCAATCATGACTCAGCGTACTAGGAATGTTCGTCAGATAATAAAACAAGGTACTGCATAACTGAGTCTGTGTGTGTACGTGTGTATGCATGCGAATGTGCCAGCATGCGTGTCCATCTGTGAGTGCATGAGTGTGTGATGTAGGGAGATAATGAATGGAATCGACAGGTTGAACATATTGAAGAACATATCAAACACAAGGTCGCAGATGGTGTCCGGGCATATCAGCTCAACCTTTTTAAATTGAATAACACTAAGTGGAGGGTACACAATAACCTAACATAAATTATTAAATCTGATGGGGATTCAAACAGTGAAAATCTTGGCTAAAAAGGATATTACATAAGCAGCACGTACAACCAAGTATATAATTGACCACCAGTTACAATAAGTGGAAATATCAAACCTACAGTAATCTAGAATCATAAACAACCTGACAAACTAACACATCAATTGCCAAAATATATCAACCAAGGCAGTTAACCTGTGTAAAAACCAAGAAGTAAATAGCTAAAAGGAGTTAAATAGCTAAAAGGAGCTACAAAAATTAAAAGTTTGGTAATTACCCATCCGTGCATATGATAGGAAGTAATCTTAACAACAATTGCAAGCGCAACGACATAGAAGCTCGTAAAGCTGCCGTGGATGGCAAAGTGCTATCTGCAGCTGTGGTTCGTCTAGCCAAACCAGGACTGCCACCTCTCATGCCTTTGCGATTGTTAACTTTATTCACAGGACCTTCCATTCCAGAAGTTGTTCCTGTTTGTTTACTTGCACCACGTGTAACTGCATTTATTTGTTGCTCAATATGGTTCAATTGCTTGATCAACTCACTGGCAAAGGTATTGCGAGAATCATCAGAGCCTTGATCAATGCAGGGAACAACTAATTCAATAAGAGCTCTCTCAGTCATATGCTGCTGAGTGAAATGGAAGCCTTCTGTCTCAAATTGTACGGAAACTTTTTCAGTTCTTTTTGTGTCGAGACCTTCTTCAACAAACTCACCTTCTTCAACAGGTAACATTTCAAACTTCTTTTTGTCGCCCCTATTTGCTGCATGATCAAGACCAGAACTGGGCCAACCCCATGGCTTCCAAAACTGAGCTTTGGTTGAAAGACCCTTACTCTCCGCAATGTTAGTCAGCCGTTGTCTTACAGTCTTTCGTCCAAAAAGGACATCAGGGCCTGCTAAGAACCACTTTGCCTGCAATAACATAGAATCATCCAATGACCTCCCAAACAGATGGATCAGCTCTGAGTAAAGAGGTGCAGCATCAGGTCTGACTAATAACCTTGTGAGGATGATCTCAATGAAGTTGTTCTCGTTTTCAGAAGCAACAGTTTTTTCATGACCAGGGAAGGAAGAACGGATTGCATCTGCCAATGATATATCATGGGTCTCAAGTTTTTCAATAAGGGCTTGCTCGTTCAAAAGCAGCCTGAGTTCAACCCACTGCCAATGAAACTTTGCAGGCTGTAGTGTGTTCAATAAATTTACAATTTTATCGAGAAGTTTTGTCTCGTTTTCGGCACATTGAACTTTAGATCCACCATGCCCAAAAACCCAACTGCCATCCTCTTGTGTAAGTATGGACTGCGGAATTTTACAATCAATGATAGCACTCAGAAACAATCTTCCACGAAGAGGGACAAAGACCTTTGACTTAAAATTTGAATCCAAACCATTTTTCTCCAATATGGTAGCAAATTCTGCATCCCTGTCATCTGTAGCTATCAGATCATAAAATCCTTTAGTATCTCTCATACACACATCCCGAAAAGGTAAGTGTTTTATTGCATCAACAATTGCCATTGCCAATGATTGATATAATTGATGGACATCATCACGGCTTACAAGGTTTCCAGTAAGAATGAATGGTCTCCAAGTAAGAAATGCAAATATACAATAGGCGGGTGGAAGGACCAAGCTTTGAGGAAGCAGACTCTGCATCCTGGAAAGAGCAACTATGGATGGTTCCCCCAAGAGCTCAACTATTAAACCATCAGATAGAGTTCTGCAATTACCCACAAGCAGTCTAAACCAGTGCACATGAATATCAACTGAATTATCCACCTTGAAAGCCCCAGATGAACGGGCATTACCATTAATGTTGGATTTCATACTCCTAACATATTGAATTACATCCAACCCTTCTTTTAATCTCAATAAAGTCACAATTCTCTCCAGACTAGTAACACCATGGATAATCGCACCAATTACAAGCGCAGATATTGCAGCAGTAATTTTGGTTCCTCTGCCTAGAGCTAATTTTGCAGGATTATTTACAATCTCAGTAGTTGCATTAGAATCATGGGATTCAGGTGACAACTGAAATTGACTTCGTGAAGCCTTCATAGGAGCAAAAGCTGCAGCAAGAGTAGTGGAGGCTTCCGTTGCAAGAGCTATCTCAAAAACACGGCTCTGACGCTCTCCAAGAGCCTCCTTAAGCAGACAAAGGCAATTGATATGAATACGTAAAATGCGCCTGGCATAACTCCATGGACTCAAAGCAGAAGGAGAATTCATACTGTTACTGCATGGGGTCAAATCTGGCATTTTTCCTAGGGTTGCTCCTATGCTATTCACTATAGCCGAAACAGAAGAAGACACCAGAGATGGATCACCTTCTTGAGCAGCACCACCAGTCTGCCGCATACAGTCCATCAATCCCATTACGATCTGTTGAGCTGTCTGATATCCATCATCAGACATTTCCAAACCAGAACTCTTTGCTGTACCAGAACCAAAGAGCTTTCTCTCTTTGCCAAATAAAGTGTTAAATGCATCATCAATATGCCTTTGGACTACATCTCTCATGCTCATACCCACTCTGGACAACCGATTGCCACTTATCTTTTGACGGAGAAAATCATCAAGATCTTCAATCCCTGAGGGAACTCCAAGTGGAAACCCCAAGTCTCCATCAATTGATCGTCCAGATTCAAGTTCAGAAATGAGTCTCTTATCACAAGTTAACTTAAAACTCTTCTCCCACTCAAGGATACTAGGCAAATGGCCGTATTTTTTCAGTAGATAACGGGAATAAACCAAAGACGAAGAACCTGAAAGTCTTCCAGAAGAAGAAAGCAATGCTCCAGCACGACGCATTGCAGCTGACAAGACTTCAGGAACAAGATCTGTTGCAATGACTGTATTCTCATACCTGTAGCCACAGACAGAGAAGCAAAATTAGAATTTGATCGTTTAATTCCAATAAGCAGCGGACATAAAGTTACTGCTATATAGGCAACAAGTAGGATTTTTTTTTCCTAGAAAATTTGGAGGACAAATATTTCAGAGTGGAAGACAAAACAAATTGTACTGATGAGCTAGAGCTACAAGGGAAACTTAGAATCCTGCTTTTCAAAGAACATATTAACCACAAAACACTAAAATGTAAGGAAGAAAAGAAGAAAAACAAGGAGATGAAGAATTTCTTCGGTACATACATTCTGGGATTATCACTCAGTGAATCATTCTACAGCAAAAACCTTCTTCTCTAGGAACCAAGTTATGTTTTCTTCCCTTAAGAAGGGACAGAGAGTGGAACACAGAAGCATATTATTTTTTAAGGGCATAGCAGAGCTAAAACAGAAACATAAGAAAACAAATCTGACAAGACATAGAATAAGAATCCAAAAGTCTTCCTCTTAACAAATTCTCATAATCAGTTCTGTAGTAAGAGTAACCTTCTAAGTGACGATAGCAAGAATGTCTCTCCAACTTCACAAGCATGATTTTCCACATTCCTTGGTAGCATCATCACATTCCTCCCACTATGAATTGTAGCAGTAGAGTTAAATGGGACTTTTGCCAGTAACCAAATGATTAACTTGGCTGCTGACACTAAATCACCACAAGCATCCACTATGTACAATATAGTAGAGAGCTCATCTTCACCAAGTTTCCACCTTATGGAGCTCCTATCATCAACTGGAACAAAAGGACGACTAAACTGCCCAACTTTCGCAGTAGTCTTCTCAGCCTCCTCAATAAGCTGCCTAACAACTCCAATCAACCAAACTGTAATGGCCCTTTTCTTCACAATGCGCAGTTTCTCAAGAGCTTTTCCAACTGAGACAATATCTCCACCATGCTTTGTTTTAATCCCATCTAAGGGTTTGTCCCCTTCTGTTCCACTTCTGTGATGAGGACAGTTTACCTTGTTATCACAAACGTGACTTGTAGAAGCTCCCTGGCTACTCTCAATCCTAGCAGTGGCCAATTGGGCCAAACTCTGAGTTTTATGCACCACCTTTTGCCTACCCTTAGGGACCTGTTTCGATGACTTAAGTGGTGTATCAGCTTTTGAAGAATCTATGGATTTCAGGCCCTTTCTTACCCACCAGCTACCTTCATCATCTGATATTGGAGAATGTCCTTGAAGGAAAGTGCTCCCTTCCTCATTTAACTTCTGTCTTTTTGCCCTCCTACAATCTTCACATCCAGAACCGCCTTCTACTAAATCCACTTTGCTGCATGTTGACTCAGCAGACCTTTTAAGACTCCCTTGAGATTCATCTACTCTTATTTCAGAAGATGTTAAACAGTTTGGAAGTTGCAACAGTAAAGAAATAGAAGCCTTGAGTTCATCAACATCAGGATTGACCTTGACCTTGTTCGAATTCAGGATATTAGAAGATGACTTCCAAATATCGAAGGAAGCTGAGGAAAGATAACCCTTTGCAGAGGTTGATCGATTCTTTTGCTTCTTAGTAGATATATTAGATCTTTGTGAATTTGAAGATCGTTCAAACAGACAACCACGAAGGATAAGGAGGCGTTCATTTGAATAAACATGCATGGCCTCCACAAGTTGTGACCCTTCAACAATCCCTGCCTCTTCAAGAACATCTCGGATTAGGTGCCCAGGAAGTTCTTTCAAGATTTGATAATGTCTTCTCCTTCTGGCAATGTCAGCTACAGGACCACTTGTATCCATTATTCCACTAACTATCAGCTGCCTCACATATGATTGGGGGTAGAAAATTCCAGAACGTATGAGTTCCACAACAAGTAGCTGAAGCCGCTTCAAACCTTCTCCTTTGTGCACATCATGTTGATCAATCCAACAAACAATGATGTCATGTAAAGGACCTGGACTTTCAAATATATCACCTAAGCTATGGTTTCTCCTAGGAACCCTACCAAAATGTTTCTGATGGTCAAGACCTTTAGCAATGCAATTAGCCCTATCAGACCTATCATTCTTCCGTCGACACAGGCTTTGCAGATTTCTAAGCTTTAGCTTCAGAACCCGACTTGCAACATAAACCTGACAAAAAAATTTTCTGCCTGTGAACTTGAGATCAGAAGGGAAGCTCATCCGGAAATCCCTATAATCACATGTTGCCCACTCACAAAGAAAGAAAACAGAGCAAACAAATGACAAGCTCACAGTCCCTATCCATTTAAGTGATGATCTAAGGCATGGGCTAACCTCTTCAAACCAACCCTCAACCACAGCTCCGTGACAAAAGTTTTCAAAAAGGAGATTATAAGCTCCTCTAATATCTCCTGACAAAAGAGCTTCATCCAAAGCGTGCACAGCTTTGGCCACGCTGTGAACTGGATAGCTTGGACTGGCAGCCTTGGTAAGGTTATCAGCACGCTTCTGAATAGATGATACAACCTGATTAAAAGACAAGGACTGGTATTGAGCATCGAGTCCTTTGAATCTAAACCCCCAAGTGGTTTCCACTGAATTATCCCTTGTCTTTCTTGCCTCATCAGATCCCTTCGATACAAAAGCACCATCATTTATTGCATATGAGACCACACTAGATGGTAACGGAAAACAATCCAAAGCAACAAATGAATCTGGTACAGCCAATATCAAATAACGAAGCAACTCAATTAGTGCAGATGTTGTATAGGCCCTTCGAGAATTGTCAACAAGATCTGATCCTCCTGGAGAAGGCTCACGAATGAAACGAATTGCGATGCTAGCCAGGGTCTTCACGTAGGTTTGTGACAGAACTACAGTTTCTAGAACACCATAAATGATAGGTAAAAGCAACTGTAGAATCTCTAGGAAATCTTTTTCCTGAAAGAGTAGAAGTTACAATGAAAATGATGTTACCGAAATGATTAAAGTTGACATGAATATTAGTGAAAAGATTTAATTTTCCAGCTGATATAAATAGTTAATACGTAATAGGAAACAGATAGAACACATACCTGTAATTGATTAAGAACCCAATCAATTATTACAGAGGGAAGAAGCAGCCCTTCTGCATAGTGCCAATGCAAGAGCCGAACCACATACCACCACTTGAAATGTAGGGAAGGCTCCTCAGCATCAAGAGCCATTGATGATGGGTCACTCTTTGACAGTATTGATCCAGAATAAACCATGTGAGATGATCTAGCATGCGGAACAGAATGAGAATTATTTCTGGATAAAAACTCATCGAGCAAATACTGCAAGTACTCAACAACATCCTTTGTCCAAAGTTCTGTACGGGACACCTGAGTTTTGTCAAGTGCTCCAGAAGAAATACCAGTAGAACTAGGCCGGACCTGCAAAGACAACCACAGTTCAATAGTAGAGTCGAAGCTACTAAGTATAACTGAAGGCCAGTTCTAGTAAAAAGAAACTCACCTGATTAAGATAAGTTACTTTTATAAACCAAGTTGCCCTTAGTAATGGAACATTGTTTCTTATAAGAACTTCAAAAAGGGATTTCCTCCTGTAACCATGAGGTACATATTCTGCCAAAGAATGCAATTGCTTGTGTGACTGTGACAAACCCTGGAATAGAAGAAGAGTAAACATTATACACAACCAAACTACAATAAGGTATTCCAGAAAATGGGGGAACAAGCTCACAACCACATTAAAGACACACAACTGAGAAAAAACTTGGCAAGTCAAAGTTGTCACACGTGGCGAAGTAATTGCATGTAACCTGTCATAACCTATTCACCTCAATATGCAGATTTGACCACCAGAATTGCTATGAAATAGTAAAAACTATGACTGCAATCATCACCACCTGTTGTCAAATCTTATGAATACCTTATACCCCAAAACTACATAGCATAAATATAAAACTTAAATGCAAGAACATTTTTAAACAGAGATAGAAATGTTAGACAAAATTAAAAAGGTACGATTCATTTCTCACAATTCATAAGATTACGTCATGAAGTGGATATACAAAAAAAAAAAAAAAACCATCAGACACTAGCCCTTAAAATGTGCACAGATCTCGTATATATACCTCAATCCATTTTTTCTTTAAATCTTCACTGCATGGTCTTTGATCGGGAAAGACAGCAGGCTTGGTTAGCAACGACCCAGAAAGAGGCACACCATATACTTGACCGGCCTGTCATTGGAGAGTTAAACTACTGACTTGGAAATTTATCACAGTATTGTAAACCTCAGAACATTCAGATTGCAACAAAAAGGTTTTGAAATATGAAGGAACTTATAGGTGTACAATGATTAACAGGGAATCAGGAAGTTTTACTGCAGAAGAATTCCCCAAAAAGTGCAATGGACAGTCAAACATAAACTGACTACCTTTCGTTTTTGAGCACGAGAATCATTTATTGCCCTCAAACATTTTCTGATTGCCTGCAACAAGGAACAAAGAACCAATAGCCATTTATTTACAGACAATTTTCGCATCAAGGTGGCAATTGAAGTAAAAAATAACACAGGAACAAAACAGATATGGAAACCAAGTTACCTCTCTGCATTTTATAATAGCAGGCCTAGAGAAAACTTGAACCTGAGTCTGTAAGATTTCTCTGGATTCCTGATCATTCAGAAAGTAAAATGCGATTAATTACATCAGAAAAGAGCAAGAATCAAGCATATGTTTGTGTCTAAATATACAAAATGAATCACACATAATCGAACATAACCACCCAATAAGAATTGAACATAAATATCAGTTTTGGAATCATTTAAGTAATTAATTTCAAACAATTGGTCAAGGATCATAGCAAGTCCGAAAGTACGAAAGAAAACAAAGCCAGCAAAAATCCAACATACTGACGAAGTTGAGAAATACTCAAGTGTTCAGGTCTCCAGTAATAATTATCAAAAACAATCACAATTAAATTGACAAAACAATTGAAATAAAGATTGTAGCAGTTCATAACTGAAAAAAGGCTAGATCATAAGGAAGTAATAAATGTCACAAATGGATGGCCACATGAAGGGTGAGTATACCTCAAGTCCTCCAATTGTTTCCTTGTACCCAGACTGAGCATAATCTCCAGTTAAAGTCTCCTCAGGGCAATTGGGAGTTTGCGGGTGAAAGTCAGGAGGACCAAGTCTGAAGATTGAACAAAAACAATTAACAAGAAGGAAAAGCAATATCGCATGAAGTTGCTATCAATTAAGGACAAAAAATATTGAAGCCAGAAAACAAAAATTGCTGTGGATTGACTTAAAATATCCAAGAAAATATCCACTCAATCTAAAACAGTAGATCACATGAAAAGATAGCTAAATCAGAACATACCTAGAATTCAATGGTTCTTTATCACATTTCAACCTATAAGGTGTCAATGGAGGTGGCCGCCTGCAGCACAGAAAAAAATGCAATTATAAATAAGATAAACTCATCACAGAACCAACAAAACATTCCAATCTGTAAGAAGAAATCTCATAAATGCACTTGACCATGAAAATGGCCTATTGACTGCAGTACAAAAAGAATATTGAAACCCAAAAGCCTTACAATACATTTCCAGTTTCATTAAGAACTCCAACCTACAATGCTTGAAACTACTGAAAGAAAATAACCTAGAGGACTAGTCTGTTCCTTTCTGAGAATCAACAAGTTACCAAATGCTTCAACGATCACACAAGCATAAAGTGGGCTATATCCAAGACATAGAACGCCACAATGCACAATCATGATTCACAAGTTTAGCTTTCTAAACACCAAATAATAAACATGAAAACATCTTAGAAGCCTTAACCCATTAAAATTCCCCAAAATTTTATCGAAATTAGTTTAAGATAAAATAAAAAAGCAACATGATCAGAGTTGAGAAGCTAGAACTTGATACCTGAATTCAGAATTTATGATGAATTAGTACAAGATCAGAAACTAATTTACCGGGAATTTATCGAAAAGGCAGCTGGCAATGAAGCTGAATCAGCCCGAACATTATCTCGTGCTGGTGGCCCACCAATTGCACTATTATTAACTGCACTGGAGGGATGATACCTTTGCTGCATGTCTCCAAGCTATAACCGGCATACTGCTTCCAACATTGAACTTCTATTAGAAGCTGTGAAAACAAAATAACATTCAGTAGCAACTTAATGTTAAGGTAAAGCTAGATCCTCAAAGAAGCTACACAATCAAATTAACTAAAAAAAGCAAGGAGATAAACAAATACGATCCCATATTCAGGACTAAATAACGTGGCCATTGAAACATTAGACCTACAAATTATCAACTGGCACATACTTTGACATTAAAAGTCCGTCCTTCTCAAGTAGAAGAACTTTTCCAAATATAAAAAGTTTTATCTTGCATGTCACACAGTCTGTCTGACCTGTCAAACAAAACATAAAAGCATAAGACAACATTAGAACATATAAACGAAACTTAGTTGAAACCAAGTATCCATAAACAAAACAGCATAACAACATAAGCTATAAAGTAAATGCAACAATCAAGATCCTGTATTCTAAACTGCTAAAATAAAGCAAGCATTTCACAAATGTGGTTTTCTTATTGCCCAGTTGAGCATAGCCCACAACCCAAGTAAGCACACTCTCCACATAGCATAGCTTTTTGACTCTAGTAGCGTCACAATTCAATCTCTAAGCTGTAAATATATCAAAAATGCTGCTGCATCCTGATTTCAGCAGAGATACTTGTGGTATAGAACTACTAACAACGTCAACTATAAGAACTAAATGTAAAACTAGCTGATGAGAACAAAGACTGATAAAAAAGCCCAACATTTATGTTGCTCCAGCAAAATTCCCAATGATGATATTGAAGTAAAACAAAGGCAAAGCAAGCAACTCTTTGTTTCTCCAAAACAAGTGTGTGATTCGCACCCACAATTTTGACAGTAGAAAAGTAATAATCAACAAAAAAAGAAGAGAAGAAACTATGATCCGTAAAACCCAAGTAAAAAAGTCATCAATCACAGCTGAACAACTAACATGCCTAGTTATCAAAACAGCTAAAAACCCAAAAAGAGCAAAAACCAAGCAACCGCAACGCAATGAGCAAACAGAAGATCAAGAAAACAAGCAATCTAATCTTTAAACCCAAGGAAGATTCTATATCGATCTAAACAAGCATTGACAAGCAACAATCACCAAATCTACAGGAAAAGATCTCCACAATTCGCGAAGCAAGAGAAGATTAGGGTTTAGATCCCAAACGAAACCTGGAGATTGAGTAAATAGCAGAAGGGAAAGCTAGGGTTTTGATGGCACTTTCGTAAATGAAGGTCAAACCCCACAATGAAACTGGAAACAAAACCAAAAAATAGGAAAAATAACTAAATTCGTGACGATTATCAGATTGAAAGAGAGACAAGTGTAGACCTAACCTACCATCAAAGAAATCAGGAATTGAAGAGAGAGAGAGAGAGCGAGAGGCGTGTGAAGATTGAATGAAGAAAGATTTTTTCTTTTTTTTATGTAAATTATATTTTATCTAGAGAGAGAACGAGAGATGAAAAGGGTCTCTCGGGCCTTTGACTGACTGTTTTGTTTAGCTTTGGGCTCTGTAGTTGATGATGACGACGACGACGATCGATGCTCACGCAGCTCACCTCCGTTTCCCTCTTTACGTTTGTAATTTCTTTTACGAAACATTTTTTAAAAAAAGATATCTTTTAAATTTTTATTTTAATTATTAACTGAAATAATATATTTATATAAAAAAATTAATTGTATAATCATTTTATTGAGTTTAATTTAAAAATATTCAGAAAAATAGTTTTAAGATTTATTAATAAATAAAAGATATATTTTAAATTTTTAAATTTGACTTCATATAATGTTAAATTAAGAAAATTACTAAATTTTTTTAAATCACAATAAAAAACTTAAATGAATTTTTAATAAAATTTATTCACCTCAAAAGGATCTAATAATATAGTAATTAATGGCTTCCAAATTTATAAAAAAAAGTGTGAAAGTACATTTTAAAATTTTTAATTAAAATTAATAATATTGTTCATAACGTAATAAATAATTAAAATATTTTTTATCATCATCAGCAGAGTATAAGAATGTCTAATAGTACGCAGTCTTTTCTATATAATAAAGAAGGTGTTTTGGATAATATTTTCTATAATATATAAATTAATTTAAATAATAAAAATATTAAAATTGAACTTAAATTTTAATAAAATGTTAAGGATTCAAATGTAAATTTTATTATTTATTATCCTTAAAATTTATATTTAATTATGAAGTTTTTTCACAAAGTAACTTAATTTTTTAAAAAAGTAATATTTAGATTAGGAATAAAATAATAATAATACTATAGATGTATTTATTTTTATGTCAAGAATGGAATTATTACTTTTTCCAATCCTTTGTTTGTACTTTGGTTACTGATGAACATACCTATAATGAACAAGAAACAAACAAGGATGTGTGAACAAGATCCAATTATGCTGGAGACTTGGATTTACGGTTTTAGGGACCATCCCCACCTCCTTTGTCGTGGGAGTGTGGGTGCACGTGGACGTAAGAGAGAGGGGGACAAGCAATACTCGTACGGTCGCAGTCCGCCGAGCTTTATGTATGTGGCCCGGCTCGCCTGATCAGATAAAAATTAAATTTAATTAAATATTTTTTAAATTCTAAGTAACTTAATCCCGAATCTAATCCGACTCTTAATTTTTATTTTTTAAAACTTGAGCTCAACTCGAAGTTGGATTAATTCAAAACAATTTTACTAGGTCCGTTAAATTTAAACCTAATCATATTAAAAAGATAGGCATTAAATTTAAGTATATATAAAATAATTATTCTATCCTTAAAAGCCTTACAAGTAGGTGGAAGTTTTAAAATATTTATTATTTATACTTTGATCTAAATATATTAATTTATAAGAAAATGTGTAATTTATAAATTATTTTTATATGTAAAATAATTGAGGTACTTGTAATTTGTGAAAATAAATATTATTAATATAATTTCATATTTGTACTTTTAATTTGATAAAATAAAATACCATGTAGTTTGATGTAAAATATATGATTATTATATATTTAAAAATTATAATTTTTAGCGTGGTCGTTTAACTAGAAAAATTTTAAATTAAATTCAAACACTTAAAACCTTCCTTTAATAAATTAAAAATTTTGAATATCTTAATTTAAATCTTTAAATAATAAAATTATATTTTGATTTGAACAATGTAAATTTATATAAAAATATTAATTTATAAATTTTTATATAACATAAATTTTTATGTAATATATATTTAAGATTGATTATAAATTTGTCAAAAAGAAGTAGTATTTATTGTTACTTTTTTCGTTTATTTCTATAAAGTGCCTTTTTTCAAATTTTAGTTATTATTGTTTTAAATTACATAATTTAACCTATGGGCCAAATTCTGATATCTAAAGCCTTGATCTAATTAAAAAATACATTATTTATATTTTAAATTTTTAAAAAATTACTAAAACTGGCTCATAAATTCATATTGGGGTGTTTTCAATAAATTGACTCGTGAGATATTGAAATCACCGTTGGTCTCTTTTATAGTTTAAAATTTAAAAAATATTAACCTTTTATGTTCATAAAAAAAACTTTTTAGTTTTCAATTTTTTTGAAAATATTATTATTCTTAGATTTTTTATAAAGATAACAATGAAATACAATCCTCACGATCATTAAACTTATACCAATCAAATGCAACTTATAAGCTAATTTGACCTAACTCTTAAACTCTATTCGAGTTAATTAAATTCGACACAAATTAATAATTTATTATAATTATTTTAAATTATTAATTTAAGTGAAATTTAATTAATTCAAGTTGAGTTTAAGAACTTAATTAGATTACCATATATGTGACATTTGATCGGGTTTAAATTTTATATTTTGGGCATATCATCATTATTTTTTAATCAAAATTTAAGAGAACGAAATTAAAAAAAACTAAAATTTATAAGGAATTTTTTCTAGAATTTAAAATTTGACTAAAATTTTTCTAAAGTTTCTTAAAATATATAGAAAATGTATATATCTTTACCTAGAAAATAAAGTTAAAAAACCAATTTTCCACATAAATAAGTCATATTTATAATTAAAAATAACCAAAAAAATCAAGTCTAAATAAGTGCATTTCAATTTAAATTAAAAAACAACTCACATTAGAATAACCGGTAAAGTTACTCTTTTGCGACCATAAAGTCACAAATTGAACGCAAAAAAATAGTCTCTTTGTAAAAATATAAAAGTAAAATTATTTAGATCATCATAAAGTGGAAAGTCTTTAACGGTAGATAAATTTTGACTCTAACTTGTGTTAGATTTCACATATAAATTTTGACTCTAACTCGTGTTAGATTTCACATATAAAAGTCAATTCGACTTGAAATTTAGCTCAACATATCGATAAATAATGCCACTTGATTATTTTATCTCTTCCTCCTTAATTTTCTATCATTAAGTTCTGAAATGGATAATAGTATCAAAATTTTACTTCTAATTAATAAATTTAATTATTAATGTAAGTGATAAGTCGACTTGTACCATGAGTAAGTCGACTTACACGCATTCAGCACCGATAAGTCGACTTGTACATTGGGTAAGTCGACTTATGCAAGGTCGGTACTGT
>JANTNU010000004.1:2958605-2970063 GCA_024752395.1 Erythroxylum havanense
AGAAATATATACAAACAATTAAAGAATAATTTTTAATATTTTTATTAAATAAATAAAAATAAATAAATAATTTTTAAATATAAGTCACATATAATAGAATAGAATAAAATAAAATATATGAAATAATAATTAATAATAATTTATATAACTAATACAAATAAAAATAAATAAAATTTTTATTAGTGAAAAATAAAAAATATATAAAAATTATTCTTTAATTGTTTGTATATATTTCTATATAAATAAAAATAAAAATAAATCATTGTATATATAAATCACATAGAATAAAATGAAATGAAATATTATTTAATATTTTTATATAATTAATAATAAATTGTATATAATTAATAATAAAATAACAAATTTTAATAAAATTTTTATTAATGAAAATAGAAAATGTATAAAAAAATTATTCTCTAATTGTTTGTATATATTTTGATATAAGTAAAACTATAAATAAATTATTTTTATATATAAAATAAAATAAAATATATTGAGTAATTAATAATAATATATTTATATAATTAACAATAAATTGTATATAATTAATAATAAAATAATAAACCTCTTGTAATAACTATTTTAATATAAGGAGTGTTAAAGTCATTTATTATATATTTCATTTCATTCCGTTCATCTTCTAAACAACATTTCACTACATTATATTTTCAATCCTTCAATTCTTACCAAACAATTTTTCACTACATTACATTCTATTTCATTGTAAATCGTTCCATTCTTTTCCATCTCACTCCAATCTATTCGATTAATTAGCATTTAACCAAATGGACCCTTAGTCAATTAAACGACAAGAACTTTGCATGATTGAACAACTGCATTAAGGCCAATAGTAATCAACAATAACATATAAGGGCAAACTCCAAAGCTCTCCTGTTGCTCTAAGCCTAGCGTTCAATAATAACAATAAGGTAAATAATAATAATATTTTAATAGAAAACTCGTTAATATACAAAATTTGAAGAGGTTTAAAAATACACAATCTTATTTCTAATTAATTGAGAAATTGTTTTTAATAGGTTAACATAAAAATATGAATATAAAATGAAATAAAAATAAATAACTATGTACAAATAAAAATAAGTGATAAAATAAATAAAAACAAAATAAGATAAAGAATAAAAAGGATAAAATAAATAAATAAATACACAAATAAAAATAAGATAAGTACAAAATAAAACAAATAAACCATTATAAGAAATATTTAGGATAAGTGCTTAAGCTAAATAATTAAGAGGTGAGTATTATCTATTAAATTTTTAGGTTAAATACAAGATATAAAACTTAGAAAAGAATATTTAAAGGACACGTTTAAAAGAGAACGACTTCTATATGTAAGATCTTTTACTCGTATTTTATTATATTACAGTTTTAGTGATAATTTCTAAAATAACGATTTTATTTTTGATCACTTCTCCTCAATTCTTCTCAAGCCTTTTTTTTTTCTTTCTCTTTTACAGTCCTTAAGTATAATCCTCTCGCATCTTTTTATTAGAGCATCATGATATTTTCTCTACATATTTGATTTTTAACTTTTTAATTTACTCTAATAATTTTTGTTGTTAAAAATTAATCAGTTTATTGACTAGTTAGTTAATTTTTATAAACTAATCATTTTTATAAACTAAAATAAATCAATTATTTTTATTTTATGGATTTTAATCAAACTTTAAGTTTTTTATGAACAAAAATATTCTTTTTCAATCATATTTCAAAATTTTCAATTTTATTTAATCTTTAATCAATTTAAAAGGGTCCTCTTGTATTACAAAATTAGAGGGAGAGTGTTGGAGCAACTAGTAAAAGTTGTTCCTTTGTGACTAGAAGGTCATATGTTCGAATCACTGAAATACCTCTTTGTAAAAAAAATACAAGAGAAAGATTGCATGCGTACCCCAATAACCCTCTTCAATTCCTCACAAAGCAGGAAGTTTTATGTATCGAGTATGTTGACTTTTGGCCTCTTGTATTACTAATTTAACATTCTATTGAGTTTATAAATTAACCTTTAAATATATAATAAAATTTTATTAAAATATGATTTAATAATAAATCTCTAAAAAAAGTTATGTTATAAAAAAGTTATTATCCAATTATATTTAAAAAATCATCAGTTATGATATTATTATTAAAAATCTTTACATAAGAACAATGAAAAAATAAATTTATAAACATCAAAATATTGAATATTTATTTAAAATTATTAATAATATTAAAAGTAATTTATTAAATAAAATAAAATTTTTATTTATTTAAACACTTTGAAATTTTATTTTTTTAGGAACTTGAGTCTTGTAAAATCTTTAATTTAATGAAAAACTTATTAAATTACATCATTTATAAATTATTACTTATATTTAAACTAAAATTATCACCAAAGGACCGTTATAACTGTTCATTCATAATCATATCTAAATAATAAAAACAAAACAGAAGTAGACAAAAGTACATACTGTACAGATCATTTGAATCATTATATAGATGAAAAGATGTGCTTCAATTAGAGTGAAGGGGTTAGCTTATACAAGACAAAGATTCCATATGAGGAACATATGGGCCTGGTTTATGTTTCACTTGGGTCCTCACCATCACAAAAAACATATCTATAGGTTTCACCTTTTTTCAAAAAGTTAAATATAAAAAATGTATAGTTTACTCAGTTTTATAATAATAGTAAAAATAATCAAATAAAAAACGAGCCTTTGAAGAACCGGTAACGTAGTTCATTTGTAATTAAAATATTACAAGTTCGAGTCACAAAAATAATCTTTTTGTCCAAATACAAAAATAAATACATGTACAATTAGTATCACTTTTTCAAACTCTTATTGGTGCATTGAGATTTGTTGACTTAGTCAAAATAATCATATTAATTATTGTAATGTTTTCTTTTGTTTGTTCTTATGCTTTTTTGATCGCCGCAACGGCTAAGGTATAGAATCTATTGTAGTTGATTAATAATTTTCATTTTTTCTTTGAAGTTAAAAAGAAAATTACTCATTAGCTTCCAAGTTGGGGACCACCGACATAAAAAATCTTCTTATACCAAACCCATGGTTGATTAGATAAAATTAATATTAGGTGAAACCAATAGATGTTGACTAGTAAATGTAGATTAAATGTGTGACAACTCATTGTAATAGTTCTTAAACCATCTAATAGTTCATTTTTTATTTAGTTCGATTTATTTTAATAACTATTATTATTAAAATTTATTAATTAATTTTCATAAATTAAAAATTTTTATAAACTAAAATAAATCAGTTATTTTTTATTTAACGATTTTTCAATTAAATGTTACTATGTAGGTAGGTCATTACAGTACAAGAGCAAATGTTACTACATAGAGAGAAGGACGTGTATTATTGAGCTTTTCTAGACCCTGCACCTTAGTGAGATTTTAACTGTGCGTTGATGATAATAATAATAGTTTAAATCTTAAGATTTTTATAAGAATATAAATCATATATTAATATTTTAGAACATTCAATTTTAATTTTAATAAAATCTTTAATGAATAAAAAATTTAACAGAGTCATATATATATTTTTACATATTTGTTAGTAAACTTCACTTTCACATGTAATTCACTTTATATAAATCACACCGGTCTCATTAATATATTTTAAAAATATACAATTATTGCAACGACATAATACTTATCAATCGGGTATTTATTTTATATATTTTGAAAGCATTAAAAATTAACATGTTTATTTACTTATTTTATCTTTTATTTGTATCTCTTACTTTGTTATATATTTATTATATTATTTATTTTATATTTTTGTTTATACATATTTATTTATTAATATTGTTATTTTAATATGTATCTTTTATTAATTTTTCATTTTTATTTTTTTTATTTTGTGTATTAGTTATTTACTTATTTAGTTTCTTTTTTCTTTTTTCTCATGTGCATCTATCGAAAACAGTCTCTCTATCATTCAGATCTACTATAATATTGTCATTGATATTGTTGTAAAAGATAATTTTGATCACAATCCTTGAGGTTTGAATTATACCATTGGCCGGCCTTTTTTGTTTATAATTTAATGGATGGTCACTAGCTAGGCTGTGGTTAAAACGGCAAGGTCTCAACAAATGATGTCAAGCAGCTGAGCCAATTAGGGAGGACGGCTATGGGTTATGGAAGTTTAATGATTAAATTAAACAACTAATGTGATTAAGTGATTTGGCCTTTAGCTTAAGGGGACATGAGATTAGATGCTCACCCAAACGATAAGAAGAATTTATAAAAGTTGTTGTGTGCTTATTAAGCCAATGGCAATGCTTACCAAAAAGGTGGCCACTTTATCACGTGAAAACTTTACTAGCATGCCTGTAAGAAAAAGTGGGATTTGTTTTTTTCCCGGGATAGTAAATTCCAGCAAGACTCGAATCTAGCCCGATCTATTTTTTTAAATAAAAAATGATATCTTTTTTCTTAAAATTTTCGTACTTTGGGTCGAGTTAAGTTTAAGCAGTTTGAGTTTGATCCCGTCTCAATGTCTATTAAAAAAGCTTAAGGGCCAATCCAAGACATATTGACATTAAGCTAACCTGACCGACTTTGGACTCAAATGTTATCTATAAATTTTTAAACAAATATTTTTATTATATATGTTAAAATTATTTAAATATCAATAAATATAATATTTATAAGTTACATGTTTTAAATATTTCACTTAATAAGTTGCAATTCTATTCAATCTTACAAGATTTGTTTTATTAAGTGAACAGCTTATTAAACATAAATAATATGTAAATTACACATTTTGCATATTTTATTTTATAAGTGATATATTTGATTTAAAATTAGGTGATATATTTGATTTAAATAACGTTTTAGTAGTTTAATAACAATTAAATTGTATTTTAACAGTTTTAATAACCTATTAATTAAGTTAGCCGTATTTAACCTAGATAAAGATAATAAAGTAGTCCAATAAAAGATCTTGATTAATGGGCCAAAGTTTGGAAAAAATAGATTCTAATCAGTGTGGACCGAATTTATATCGAGCTTGTAATATAAAACCTGATATGAATACTATATATAAAAAATTAAGGTCTTCTGTAATTACTGTAGCAAATCATGAATGTATTGATAATATGAACAATTCAGAGGTTTATGTATACAGAAAGTTACAGACGAGTTTTAACGCATTCAAGTGAGTAGATCCTGTTAAGGTAATGATAAAATCGTGTTCGTTTCATCTTTAAAAAACTGCTCTAATTGTTATAGAATCGAAATTATATATTTTTATATTTTTTTCGTTATTTTCCTTTCCGACGGTAGGGGTGTTCATGGTAGGAAAATCTGATCCGTTCATAAACAACCTGAACCTGAACCTGAATGTCAGGTTCAGCAATTTCACGAACCTGAACCTGAGCCTGAACCTAAAGAACATATAGGATCGGTTAACCTATTTTCAGGTTTGGTTCTCAAGGTAACCCGAACCTATTCATATCAATATATATGACAAAAAATTATAAAAATAATTGGTGAAATCAAATACAAATTATTCATAAAAGTATGCATATAAAATCCATCAAAGATTATTCCAATATGTTAAACCAAAACAAAGTAAAAATAAGCCAAACAATGCCTTATAACAGATCCATACTAGTAAAAAAAAGAGATAAATTATTAAACAATTATTCTTCAAATATGATGGTAGGATGGTAGTTTGAGAGATGAGAGATTGAGAAGTGACTGTGGGATGAATGATTGAATGATTTTTTTTTCTTTTTTGAACGAATAGAATAACCTTTAATTTTTCTTTGTTTTCATTGACGGAAAAACTTTTCAACTTCAATAACTGATATTTGATAAAAGATCAATTGTGATTCAAGCGATCTTAGCCATAAATTTACAATATTTGTATTAAGACCGTTGGATTGAATTACTTTGTTTTAGAAGAACTGAATTTACAAGTGATCTTAGCAATTTTATTAATTATTCATATAAGAACAAACATTGCCATATGAATGATTCATATGAGAACAAACTATATTGCTATTCTCAATTTAAATATTAAAATGATTGATATTCATTATATTAACAAAAATTGAATACAAAACCTTACGTAAGGTTTTTATGGTAGTGTCTCGTTTCTCAATAAACTTTCAATAGAGCTCTCTATTACTTTCCAATCAGAAGTGCTTAGATAAATAAAACTATATTTGCATTTGTACAAGACAATATTATTATATGCTTATTATTTATTAGCAATTATATTATATATGTTTAAGGATCAGTATTACTTGCTTGTTTAATGTTTATAATATCTCATAAATATCTAAGTTAATGTATGTGCCTGCCTTTAAAAACTAACATTGTAGGATTTCTTAACAAATGTGTCTTATACTTATTAATTTATTTAATTAATCTCTAAATGATTATATTATTTTAGTCAATGAATTTTTCTATTAATAATTTAATACTTCGATCAATAACTTTAACGCATATTAATTATTATTTGAAATAGAAGTATTGAGTGTTATGCATTAGTTGTTACTTATAATAGCAATGTTCAAGATTAATGTTAATAATTTTACTCAAAAATTAATATAGTAAATACTAGTGAATTTATTATTATTAATACCCTCTTAAATTATATCTAAATATATGATAGACTTTTTGGGTGTTTCAGGTTCAGGTTTAAACCTAGAACCGCAAGTTAGACACCCGAACCTAAATCGTGAACCTGATTTTTCAGGTTCGGTTCGAACCAAGCCTGAACTCAAGTTTGGTTAACCTTGTTTATAGGTTCGGTTCATGTGGTTCAAGTCCGGTTCACAGGTTCGTGGGTTTTCTTAAACACCCCTATTCGACGGTGTAACCAATCGGTTCATGCATTGGATGCTTTTCATCTCTGGGTTTCCAAAGTTTCCTGAAACAGAAAGTAATCGAAAATTAATAACACCGAGAAACCTACTTCATTTGGAGGTTGATGACTACCAAATTAGGCATCATTATCAAAGACGTGCATAATTTAAAGAGGGATAAAAGAAGAGTGATTATGAACAATTACAAAATCTAACAAATTCGGTCGATTTAATCATAAAAATTTCGAACAATTTAAGTTTTTTGGTTTGATTTTTAAATTTTCGGTCTGATTTACTTTAATAACTCTTGTTATTAAAAACCGATCAATTTATATATTAATCAATCAATTTTCATGAATTAATAATTTCATATAACTAAAATAAATAAATAAAATCACTTTTGTAAATTAAACTTCAAATTTTTTGATAATAAAAACAATCTCTTTTAATCAAGTTTTTAATTTTTTTATTTTATTACAATATAATACTCGTTAAAGCTTTCAAATCTTAAATATCTTATTTTACCCGTTTAACGAAAATTTCCCGAACTCTACTTAAAATTTAAATTAGAGTTGTAACTAAAAATTCGGCGTGTGTTGAATTTAAATTGGTTGGTCTACTTATGTTTGCATTTTTAAATTACATTATATATTTCAAAAATAAATCATATTCATATCAAATGGAATATATTCTTTTCTAAAACTAAAGTTTACTCCAATCAAACCTTAGGGATCACTCTGGAATATATTCTTTTCTAAAACTAAAGTTTACTCCAATCAAACCTTAGGGATCACTCATTTGAGGAGGAGGGCTGACAATTATCTTAATCTTAATTGATTAATTAATAAACTTATCGGTTTTTAACAATAAGAGTTATTATAATAAATTGAAACAAAAAGTAAAAAATTAAACCAAAAAATTTATTTATTTATTTAGGTAAGAGTGAGCCTTATAACAATTGGTATCATAAGGTCACATGTTCAAGTTACAAAAATAATCTCTTTATATAAATACTAAAAGAAGGTTGCATATATTATGGTCTTCTCCAAACTCGCGCAAAGGAAAGAACTTTGTGCATTGACTTTAGCATTTTAGTTTATTTATTTAGTTGTCGAAAATTTTGTTATTTACAATAAGTATCCACTTTAAAAAATTAAATTTACTCTACTAATATTTTAAATTTAATTATTAAAGATTTAAAAATTAGTCAATGAATTTTAAAAAAGTTGACACTTAGGGGATGATCGAGTTGGTAAAATAGAGAGACATGAGGTTAAAAGATTTTTTGTTCGATTCTCCTTGTCTATACTATGTCGATCGAGCCTATCATATAAAATTTGCTTAGTGCAAAATACTCAATTGACCTGATTTACAGGCTATTGCATCAATCTGAAAACTTACCTAGTACGTATTCAAATGGTAATAATTGTGTATTCCTCTATTTAATTAAAAAAAAGTTAAAAATTGAACGCTAAATTTCAAAAATTAACTTTTTAAAATTCTTTATCCCTTGATTTAAGAATGGTAAAAGGTGAAGCACGTCCACAACCTTATCTTTTTAATGAAACAAAGCTTGAAACAGGGTTTTTGGAAAAATCAAAGACTTGAAATGATGTCGGCTTTACAGTGGGAAAGCAAAAATCAAAGGATTGGCGTATCAGCAACCTAGTGCGTTCGTAAAGGGCCCGAATCATCACGTCCTTTCATTATACATGCTTTGTCTTAATTTTCCAGATGACAATGATGGCTTGCCCAAAGAAGAAAAGTACAGATTACGTAGGGGTTAGGCATAGGCAGCACCTGATATTTTCTTGGACTCATCCAGGATTAAGACCACTAATTCACAATTTGTCAAAGTCTTCTAAGCCAATTTCCGTTACGGCTCCACCTTCTAAAATAGACATGAAAGATCCAAGAAGGCACAATGAAAGCAACAGCATACCACACACACACACACACTCAGTACACTCACCACCAAACTAATGCTTGAAATAAAAACGACTATGAGATTATGCAAGATAAGCCCAAACTAATGCTTCTGCTAAGAGGAAAGAACATTTTAACATTTTGAACCCAGGATTATAGCCTTTTTATGAGGTTGATTGTAACACTGCGTATACGCAGTTATCTCTCATAGGTAAAAGTAAAATGAAACAAAAATTTAGAGATAGAAGAAAACAAAAATTAGAATCAATGAAGTGTTTAGTTATGATAGATAAAACAAATAAATAATAATAAGAATAATAATAAGTAAAAATTTATAACAATAATAATTAATAACAATAATAATAAGTACAAAATTAATAATAATAATAATAAGATAATTAATTTCGTATAATAAAATTAATAATAATAATAATAATAGAAAATTTATAAAAATAATAACAATAAATAATATTAATAACAATAAGTACAAAATTTATAATAATAATTGATAATAATGGCATTAATAATAATAATAATAATAAGTACAAATTTTATAATAATAATTAATAAAGACAAAGTGTAGAGACAAAGAGTGAAGAGTAGAGACAAGTGAGTGATTTTGTTGGGAGATGGGTATTTTTGAAAGTTGCTTATGTATTTTATTTCGGAAACAGGGACAAGAAATTTTGTCCATCGATTTTGAAAGGAAGAAAAAATTTATGTTTTTATTATTCAAAGTCATAACAAAAATAAGTTGGATCAGTAACCAAACATTGCGAGGCACAAATTTTTTGTATTTTGTTATCCTTCTCTACCAATAAAGATAGTAACTATACGCTACGTAATAGTATTCTTCTGTGTTCTTATGTCCCAACCCTTTTACATGATTCCATTCAGGAATAAAAATAAGGGTCTAATGTAAAAGTGTTGAATAAACTTAAATGTGAAGTTCAAGGGTTAGAGGACGTTTGAAGGTTTTCTGGAAAAAGTTACGGTGGTTTCAATAATCAAGGGTCAGAATTTATGGTGATATTTAGTGTTCTATTTTTGAGTTGTTTAGTTTTACTGGTTTTAAATGTTGTACAAAGTTCAAGAGTCAAAAGCAGCTTATAAATAGGTTTGTATTCTATTGTAAACAATAAGAGAAAATAAAAAAAAAACAGAGAAAGGTTTAAGAGGAAAAGTTTTGTCTTGGTCAAATTGGTATCAGAGTCAGATGGAGAATGTGATGGGTCAAATGTCGCTACCCCGATTGACGAAGGCGAACTATGAGAATCGGAGCATTCAAATGAAAGCTCTTCTCGGGCCTCAAGATGTTTGGGAAATAGTCGAGACTGGTTTTGTAGAACCAGAAATTACCACGGGATATTCGGCGGCTCAACACAAGGCGTTGAAAGAAACGCAAATGAAGGATAAAACGACATTGTATATGTTGTTCCGAGCTGTTGACGAGTCGGCCTTTGAGAAAATTGCAGGTGCAATAACTTCAAAAGAAGCGTGGGATATTTTGGCAAACGTATACAAAGGAGCTGATTGAGTCAAGCAAGTCCGCCTCCAAACTCTTCGTGGCGAATTGGAAAGTATGAAGATGAAAGAGTCTTAAGGTGTATCCGACTACATCACACGTGTCCAGACCGTGGTAAACCAACTCAACCAAAATGGCGAAGCGTTAACCAATGCGCGAATTGTGGAGAAGATCTTGAGGTCGTTAACCGATAGTTTCGAAAATGTCGTATATGCCATAGAAGAGTCAAAGGACCTAGCAACGCTCATGGTTAACGAGCTCGCGGGTTCTCTTGAGGCACACAAACAACGTAAGAAGAAGAAGAAGGTGGAGACACTCGAGCAAGCACTTCAAACCAAGGCGTCAATCAAAGACGAAAAGGTACTTTATTCTCAAAACTTTCAGGGTAGAGGGCGTGGCAGTAGACGTCGAGGAAATGGTCGTGGTGGTAAAGGCCATGATCAAGAAGGGTATGATGAGCAGAATGAGCAATCAAGCCAAAAAAATTGGCGTTGAAGAGGACGTGGTTGTGGGAGAGGCCGCCGGTCGAATCATTCCAACATCAAGTGCTACAATTGTCACAAATATAGTCACTATGCGAAGGATTGCTACTCCGATAAATGTTACAATTATGGCAAGGTGGGGCATTTTGCCAAAGAATGTCGAGTCGAGAAAAAGGTGGAAGAGACAACCAATCTAGCAACGGAAGATGAGGAAGGTTTTCTCTTGATGGCGCACAACGAAATCAACACCGACAATGACACGGTGTGATACCTCGACTCGAGTGCAAGCAACCACATGTGCGGGTACAAAGATTTGTTCAAGGAGATGCGAAAAGTTGAAGATGGTCACGTATTTTTTGGAGATGCGTCGAAGGTCGAGGTCAAAGGCCAAGGTACGGTTTGTTACTTAAAAAATGATGGATTGGTAGGGTCAATCCAAGATGTGTATTACGTACCAGACCTCGAGACCAACATTTTGAGTATGGGGCAACTTATGGAAAAAGGTTACTTAGTACTTATGAGAGAACGGGTATTGCATTTGAAGGATAAGAACGGGCGTCTAATTGTAGGAAAATCCCGGTGTGAGCATCACATGCCCCCGGTGCGGAAAACAAAAATTTTTATTCCGGGACCTTCCCGAAAGCCAGGATCCATGTGACTATATAACAAAGTCAAA
>JANTNU010000004.1:3001590-3012572 GCA_024752395.1 Erythroxylum havanense
AACATTAAGCTCGAAAGGTGCAATCTTGTACCTAACCATGCACTTCGTTCAGCAATCCAGGAGTGGTTACATCAGCCGTAGAACACAATAAAAGTGAATTCCCAACTTCCTTTTGATTCAGCACGTTGTTCACAATGGTTAAGCCGTGAAGACATGTCAGTACCTTTTACTCCCTTTCCTTTTCTTGTATAATATTACAAAGTCTCTCCTCATTATTCATAATGTTTTATTGTATATATGATAGTTAATGTGTATGGATGCGTGATTAGACCAAGAAATGATACGTTGGTATGTTGAGGGCTCTGTAAAATTTAATTAGAAAGTATAGAATAAAGGTTTGACCAAGATTCCTTATGTAAGGAAAAAAGTTACTAGTATACAATTGACTTGTAGAGAAAGCCCTCTTAAGTGATCGTTTCACCACAATAGTTTAAGTTGTTGTGTGAGAATAACTTAATTGGCTTTATATATTCACTAATATACCTCCTCAAGTGAAAGTCTTTTTAGGTTTGAACTTGCACAAGCCCACTCTATCTTGTGCTGAATAATAGGTAGGTAGTAAGATTTGAACTTACGACCAATTAATCACAAACTCTGATACTATATTAAGTGGCTGTTTTATCACAATAATTTAGCTATTATGTGAGGTCAATTTAATTCATTTTATATATTTAATAAGCTGATCATTGAACCTTTGGATGAACTATAGTAAAAACATTAGAGGGAGGGACAGGAATCAAAACAAGGAGGAGATGGGGTGAGAAGAAAGGAAGTAGAAGAATTTGGTGTTGGGCCTCACTGTAACTTTTCTCTTATCCGCTTTTTGGACCTGGTTCTTCTTAATAAAGTGGGGACATTTTCTTCTGCAGATCTGTGCCACATTTTTTATTGCCTTAGTGGTTGGATTGTTGTGCTTTTTCTCAAGCTTGGAATATTGTCCACTAGGACCAGAACTTCTCATTCAACTTGACCAGAAATTCTCATTCAACTTTACTTGGTCCTGACAATTTCATCCCAATGTTTTGTTACGTTTGAGTTTAATCTTTCATAATTATATTAAAATAACTTTATTTAATATATCTAAATTTAGATTTAAACAGTTATAACTTATATTTGACTAAATTTCGAGTCAAAATTAAGTTTCTAAAGTGGAATTCGATTCCTAAGTTGGCCCAGTAGCATAAAAACCATGCCAGATGTCAGTGGCTTGGTAAGGGTAACAGACAGACCAAAACACTGTATGCTCCTTCATCGGTATTCATCCACCTGTTGAATGAGTCACCGAAGACAAAAGGCTCTGTCGTTTCTTCTGGTCCCTCCTTTACCCTTTGATTCAAGCATAGGCATAGCCCTCTCTATTGCTTTCTTCAGGACCAACTCATCAATAATGACACTTGTTCCATATCTTCCGCTTTCGTTAGACCTAGGCCTTGTTTGGTACCAGGTAGGACCACAGATTCCTTGGCAAAACTTATAATTATTATTCTTTTAAAACACTCATTGAATATATTATTAAATTTACATAATAATTTATAAATTATATATTTAATTAATATATTAATCCTACGTATTTTAATTTATTAATTTCTACCGCAACTTGAACACGAGGGCACTTTTAAGTTAATAAATTATAAGGATGATATAATTTTTTTAAAATTTGTATAGTCAAAATTAATTTTTATTACCATAATTTTTACTGAATATTTAGTTATTTTAATCTAATCGTTAACTGTTACCTAATTCCAAAATATATGGAATGGGATTAAATTGAAAGACTGTTTATGACGGCAACGTCAAACAGTTATATTCCAGGCATATACTCACAACTGTCAAGTGGGTGCGGGTATGTATAGATTAGGTCTAGTCATATGGATCATCACCGAGCCACTGTCTCGTAGGGTCCACGCACCATCAGCAGATCAAGATCAACGCCTCACGTGTGAGTCCACCATCACCGGGCAGGCATGTGTAACAAAGCTGACCAAACGTTTCATATTACATGTGGGGCGCGCCCCTGGGGTTTTTTCTATCCATTATGTCGTACGTTGAACCAAGTCTTTATATTACTGTTCCAGCTTGCAAAAACACGTGTCTCATTTCCATGGGTCCTAATGTTGATAGTCGGACCTTCCGTATTAATTTTACGATTTCAGCGTATCAGAATTCGACACGAGTACAGTCTAATCTGGCTTCCGTCACAGCTGATTGCTGCGGGGGGTGATAAATTATTTAATATTGCGCCGTCTTACGCGTACGGTCTGTACTTAATATTTATTGACCTGAACAGGCAGTTGCCGGTAACTTTTTATCTTTGACAAGACACTGTCCCACTCGCTTCACGCAAAAAACCGCGTCAATTTGGTACGAAAATTTGAAAATTTCCATATTTAATTTACCCTAAAAGGTCTTGCATCTAGGTAAAAGACTTTATATTAAAGAGAGGAAGCCTTCTTTGAAATGGATTCCCTAAATATCATTAATATCTTATCCATATCTAGTGTCCCTTTGACTGACTATTCTTTTTTTATGGCAGGTATTCAGGAGCTTTTGTATCGAACTTAGGATTTGAAGTTTTAACATGTATATCGGGAAGACAATCAGAGTGCGGACAATCTTGCTGCCCTTGCTGTTTATTCCAACCCCGAGGTCCACTCTCTTCAGGAGGCTCCGTCGCTTATCTTTGCCACTATGTCCCGTGATTCTCACGGCATCTTGTATTGTTGCTCTCTCCCTGAGTAGCACTTGTTTTTCTCCCTTGTATTCAAAAAAAAAAAAGAGAGAGAAGAAGCCTAGTTGTTTTTTAAAAAATACATACCGAGTACAATTTTGAATTTACACAATATAGTTTATAAATTATTTCAATTAGGTATTTTGCATTAAGTAAGTTTTATAAGACAGTCTCAATTGTAAAAGCGTAAGTAGGAAAAATCGAACACATAACGTTTTGACCTTATGTTCCTCTACTCCACCAACTCACACACTCCTTAGGAGATTCCAATGTCAAACATGCTTGACCTAGCAACTATTTTTTAATTAAAATTTGTTTCTGAAAAATAATTTAATACATTTTGTTATTAAATATATTAACAAGTCCAACAAACTAATAAATCTTATTAAATTTTAATACTCGGTGATTTCCAAAATTAAATTATTGCTAAAATTAAAAGTTTCATACAAACAATTTTAAATAACTAATCCTATTATCCTATATTTTTAATGCCTTTATAATACATAAAAAATATTAATAAATTGTTAGAATTTAGTCTAACATAATGTTATAATGTTATTTATTATTATTATTATTATTTAAAATTTATCATATAATTTAGGTGGTAAATTTTGAAATAACTAGTAAAATTGTTTCATCATGATCATAAAATTACAAGTTTAAATTATAAAAATATAAAAAAGTTACGTATATTATAAACTTCTTAAAAAAAGCTGAGAGTTGTTTTTGTTGTTATAGTGCTATATAATTAATAAAATATCGACAATTAGTGATTTTAGTAATTAAAGAATTAATTTGTAGAAAAAAATTATTGATTTTAAATAAAAAATTATTTTTCTCTGCTATTAAAAGAACGAGGTGATTGCTTTTCACGCACCCAAAACGCGTGACCGACCGACCGAAAAACCCCCACTATCACGTGAATGGAAACTGCAAACACGGTTATGGGAAAAAAGTAGAAAAAACCCAAAACCAGTTCCAACTTAACACTTAACACACGGCGTTTCTTACTTTTCACGTACCACCTCCTCCTCCTCTCTTCCGTCGTATTTTCATCTTCTTCTCTTCCTCCAAATTTCCGGAGCTCTCTTCTCCGAAGATCTAAGAGCTATATAGCGAAGAATTTTAATGGATATACGTACAGCTGTATGTGTAGTTGCTGTTGTTTTGGCTTCCTGTCCGTGGCTTGGCTTCGCTGGAGATATAGTTCACCAGGACGATGTCGCTCCTAGGAGGCCTGGTTGCGACAACAACTTCGTTCTGGTATTCATAATAAGGCGTCACGAAACCCTAGATTTGTTGTTTTTTTTTTACTGCTGATTTCTGGACGTTTCCTGATAAATTTTCGCTAATGAAAATGGAAAGGAAAGGAAATAGAAGTGCCTGCTTGCGTAGCAGTCCCTCATGTTTTGGTGTTATCTTACGGAAAATTTGAATTTGACTTCACTTGATTGTGTGGATGTCTTTTAATTTTTGTAGTTTTGTCTTTCTCTCACTAAAACTGTGGGGGTAAACTGAAAGCAGTTGAGTTTTTTTGTTGAGAGAATATAAGTGTGATGGAGGCTTATGTGTGTAGTGTTGAGTGGAGGCGACTGTACAGTTAAATTATTGGATGGGAATTGGGAAGAATCGATGAGAAGACTTTTTAATGCTGTTTAGTATTGTTAAATGTTGTTTTGTTCTGGAACGAATCAAAACGGAAATCTGAACCATCTATTTTGTTTTGAATTCCAGACGTTCAGTTGTTTCATTCTGGTGCTACTTTTGCTTGTTATTTGGCTTAATTATGAGAAACTGCTACTTCGGGGTTCCGTTTAATGAATTCTTGTTATTTTAGGTGAAAGTGCCTACTTGGGTTGATGATGTTGTAGATATCGAGTATGTTGGAGTCGGTGCTCGCTTTGGTCCTACTTTGGAATCAAAGGAAAAACATGCTAACCGATCTCGACTTGCTCTGGCTGATCCTCCTGATTTTTGTAGCACACCCAAAAACAAGGTTTCAAAATTGGATCCTGATTCTAATGTGTTCCACAATTCTTGACAGTTAGCGCTTTCGATCAGATTTTGATCTGCCAACCACTTTTTGTCTGGTAGTTTACAGCGGGGGAGGTGGTTGTGGTTCACCGAGGTAACTGTAGCTTTGTAACCAAGGCAAATATTGCTGACGAGGCTGGTGCTTCCGCCATTCTCATAATAAACAACCAGACTGGTAATTATTTGGAGTTACCTTATTATTTCTTACATTTTAATGTCCTGATGAGTTCCTTAAGTTCATTACGAGTGCTTTACTGGCGATGCTTTTTTGAACTATGATCTTAAGCATCATCTCATTTTATACCTTTTAGTATCTGTTTTCATGATTATGCAAGTAATAACTAGCTTTTCTGTAGGAGTACTCTGTCTAGTATGCTTTGTATGGTTTCTCCATTACTATTTTCTCTTCCTTTTCATGTGTTCATGGCTGTACTTGTATGGAACATAAAAAGAAAATCATCCTTTTATGAGCATAAAAGTATACATGAAGAAAACAATGCGTGGTCTGATCGAAGAACTTTTACTATCACCAATTCTCGAAGTTGATTATAGCACAACTTTCTGTTTTGCCTTTTGAAACCCAAACTATTCTCTGCAGAACTTTTCAAGATGGTTTGTGAACCAGATGAAACTGATCTGATCATAGGCATCCCAGCTGTCATGCTTCCACAAGATGCTGGTGCAAGCTTGGAAAACCATATAAAGAACAAATCTGTTGGTAAGCATCCCTTGATCTCCTAGCATACTTCTAAAGCATTAGATTTTAGGTACAGATTTCCCATCAGTATGGATGCAACTATAGATATCATGTTCTTGGTTTCAGATTTTTGACACCAATCTTCAGTGCATGTGCAGCTCTATTCTCCACAACGGCCACTGGTTGATGTTGCAGAAGTGTTTTTATGGCTTATGGCTGTTGGCACCATTTTATGTGCATCATATTGGTCTGCATGGAGTGCTAGAGAGGCAGCTACAGAGCAGGACAAGCTGTTAAAGGTCATCTTGGTTTTGACAATTTTTATTAGGTACCATACTTGGTGAAATAATTTCCTGATCTTTTCAACTGATGCTTAGAATATGTTTTGGTTCCTTTGCAGGATGGTTCTGATGACTATTTGAATATGGAAGGACGTAGTAGCGTCGTGAACATCAACACGACATCTGCTATTCTGTTTGTTGTGATTGCATCATGTTTCTTGGTTATGCTTTACAAACTTATGTCATACTGGTTTATTGAGGTTCTGGTTGTCCTCTTCTGCATTGGTGGGGTGGAGGTATGTCTAACAATATTTCTTAATTGTGCTTTAGATAATATAGGTGGAATTGATGCATTGCCAATATGTGTAAGAAATAGCAGTGATGTTTTAGAGTTTCTGTTATTTAGGGTTTCAAATATGCCTGTGTTTAAAGAAGGGCGTAAGCTAGCAAATTAAGTATGTTCGTTTTGACAATTTCGCTCATGATCAGTTCCATCATATTTGCAGGTCTAGGCTTGCATCTGATTGCATTATTTAAATTGTTGTTGTATAAGGAATGATAATTGTAGAAATATTTTCATGTTTCCAGGGTTTGCAGACTTGCCTGGTGGCCTTATTATCATGGTATGCATCCTTGATCTCGCATAGGTGAAGCTTAGTAAATTTGTTCTAAGAACTGTTTATTAAACTCGTCTATACTCTATTGTGCAAGAATTACCTGGTTCTTATTTCTCAAGATAAAAAATTTTGAATGGTTACCCCCTTTTATACTTGTTCTGGAACTGACATCAAACAATGTAGTTTCAGATGGTTCCATCGTGCTGGAGAAACCTATGTTAAAGTTCCATTCTTTGGAGCTGTTCCATATCTGACATTAGGCGTTTCTCCATTCTGCATAGCGTTTGCTGTTGTTTGGGCAGTTTACCGTCGTGTGTCCTTTGCTTGGATAGGTCAAGACATCCTTGTAAGAGATAAATCTTTAATGTTCTCTTTACATGTCACCCTAGCTTCCTTGGCCTTGAAGACATTTTTCATGAATTCATCATTTAGCTTCTATTTCAAATTAATGAGGTTTATTAATTTAGGAGAGGTGATCCATCTTTCCCACAGCTGATGTTTTACTTACCTAAGCAAAATTCTCATTCTTGCATCCTTTTTATGGTTTGTGAAGCTAGTTGATGTATCCATTTTATCATGTTTTCTTTGTATATAGTTACTTGTATAATATGGCATTTTATGTTGCAGCCTTTAATGTGCTGTGCTATATACTTATATTGTTGAAAAGGAGTTATCTTGTTCCCTGCTTTATTCAAAACTTTCGTGGTAGACATGCTTCTTTGTTTGCAAACTTGCTTTCTGGCTTTACTATGTTTTGCCACTGAAGCTTCTCTATATTCACTTTCTCTTGTTTTTCTTTTGTCTGTTGTTCTCAACCAGGGAATTGCTCTGATCATTACCGTTCTGCAGATTGTTCAAGTACCCAATCTCAAGGTGGTTATGCGATTCATATTTATCATTTGGGAGTATGCTTTGCCATTACATGGATATCATCTTATCTACCCTCTTGTGCTATTTGAGACGCCTTACATGAGAAACTTTCCATTCCATGCTTTCTTTGTACTTGGTCATATTGGCAGCTAGTAATCCTAACTAGATCTGACCCTGGAAAGAGATACTGTTTGGTAATTTGGTTTCTGATATTCAATACTGTACTTTTAACTTTGTGGCTCTTTCTTGTTTTCTGTTGGTTGCGAAAAGTGAAGACGTGATGGCATCAATGTCATACTATAAGTTATGATATGTACCAAACAATAAGGCCTTTAATGTCATTAAAATACTTTGAATACTGATAACTTATTGTTACTTGTTTCTTCGTGACAAAAAATATTGAAATCAGGTTGGAACTGTTCTTCTCAGTTGTGCCTTCTTGTATGACATCTTCTGGGTATTTGTTTCCAAGTGGTGGTTCAAAGAGAGTGTCATGATTGTGGTAAGAATTTCTGTACCTGATATTGGTTCTTGTAACCTATCATATTGACCTGTAAAGATTCAAAAGATTTTCTCTCCATTAGGTAGCTCGAGGTGACAAGAGTGGTGAAGATGGTATACCTATGCTGTTGAAAATCCCACGGATGTTTGATCCTTGGGGTGGATATAGTGTTATTGGGTTTGGTGACATAATCTTACCCGGGTTGGTTGTTGCTTTTTCATTAAGGTTAGAATTCAATCCTTGTACCTTCTTTCCCGTTTTATTCGTAATGTCTTTATCTTTCAAAACATTCTACCATCAAGTTAATGTCTTGTTTTTCATGTTAAATCATGGGATATGAAAGGGAAACCTCCAGGTGTTTTGATTTTGACGGAGTTGAAAAATGGAAGAAAATAGAGTTCGATTTTAAAGAAGCATCACAACATAGGTTGTGAATTAAACCCCTAAACAGAGAGATTTGATGCTACTAATTCGTCAGTCCCGAGACATAACAAATATGGGGATCCTATGAGAGAATTTTGTGATGACCTCAACCTAAAAATCTTCAAAATTCTCATGGTAAAACAAACAACAATAACATCTCATTAGCTGCTTTATCTCATGGTAAAACAATGAAGATAAAATAGCTGTGTTCCAGAATTAAAAAACATGAACTTTAGCTCTCCAGGTAGTTGAAATATTGAATCAGGGTTAGCGCTAATCTGGTTTTTCTTGGTTTCTTCAAATAGCAGAGTTGAGGGCAACATGACCGGTAAAAGTGCATATCATAGTAGGAAATTGTCCCATCTCATTTAACCAAAGCAATTTAACATCAGATAAGCATGCATGTAAAAAGCGTTTCCTTTTAATAGAAAAGGAAGTGGACGGATTTTGCTAGGCTATGGTGGTTGAACTGCTTTGACTGACATGTTTTACGCCATCGATACAGATATGATTGGCTGGCTAATAAGAGTCTCCGAACAGGATATTTTCTCTGGGCAATGACTGCTTATGGTTTAGGTAAGCAACATTTGTTGATTCTTTTAACTAGCTATTGTAACAGCATTATAGTATTGCTGTATGTGTTCACTGCTGAAATAATAGAGAGAAGCCTGCTTGTGCTTTTCAAAATTCCTGAACACAACTGGGTGTTATAAGTTGGTAAAGTTGAATAAAGTATGAGACTTACATTGCCAATGTTTGACCGCTGTTTTATTCTGATATATGTCCATTTATGGTCATCAAAAGAGAGAAACTTCCGGGAAAAGGGTCCTTAACTGAAATGGAGAAGACGACTTCGGTTCTTAGTTTGATCAATACTACTTGTCAATAAGTTATTTAAAGCTAGTTGTATAATAAAACTACACAGTGAGGTTAAGTTGGCTTGCTTTGCATTTCAGGTCTTTTGATCACTTATGTGGCTTTAAACATGATGGATGGACATGGCCAACCAGCATTACTTTACATTGTCCCCTTCACTCTGGGTAAGGAAATAGTAGTTTTATGGTCATGAAAGTTATTCTTTCAAAAAATTATTTATAATATATTATACCTATAATAATTAAATTCGTGAAAGAACTGACTATATAAAATCTCCCAATTTATGTGGAAGAGTGTTGGGCATTAAATTCCCAACTTGGGGTCAATATTTAGGTAGTGGTCATGCTGATATGGACAAGGAAGGATGTCCAAGACTGCCATCAATATTGATAATGGTCTTATTATTTTTATTCTTTTCCTATTCATTCTCATTAAAACTATATCCTTTAGATATATATAAATCCCAAACCTCCTATAAATGCTTCAAGGTGTTGTCTTGGAAATATTTTTTTAAAGATTTTAGAAATTTTTTGAGTTTCAAGTGGATTGAATTATTCAATTTGAGATTTTGTCAACTTTGACATTTTATCTTATAAAAGGGTGTTTTTAGTAACCCAAAAAAGGGTGTACAACGTCTATTCTCATAATGGATGCAGGCACGTTTTTGACATTGGGGAAGAAGAGAGGCGACCTCAAAACGCTATGGATGAGAGGAGAACCAGAGAGGCCTTGCCCTCATGTTCGGCTTCAACCCACTGAATCTCAATGACCTCAACTGTAGAAGTAAGTCCCCATCAATTTTAGAGTTATTGACACACTACCCCACCCCATAAAGCCTCACTTGTATAAGTTGTAGGAGAGCTTGTAATATTATCTGTATCATGTATCATGACATATACAGAATTTAATTTGCTTTTGACTCCATTAAAGCACCAGTGAGTTTTCCGAGTGTACATCCGTTGAATGATAATGACCAAAATTTCTCGTCAAGTTCGACGAGGGGAGTAATAGCTGCAGATGAGGTTTACTATGACTCGGAAACTTGTAGTCGATTCAACTTTAGTATCCTGAGTCTCAGTTTTGGGCCATTATTGATTAAAATTCAAGTAAGCATTTTCTTAAATGGTGAAGCTTTCAAGCCTGTTCTAAATATTGGGTAGAAAGGTAAACTAATAAGACAAATTGTTTTTTTTTTTGAAGGTGAATAATACAAATTGTTAAAAAATTGATTAAAGTTTGAATAAATTACAATTTTTAAAAAATATTCAAAATAACTTTTTTTATAAAAAAATAAATTTAGTTAAAAATTATTAAATAAATGTTAAAAAATTTATTTTAGTTTATGAATATTGAATGACTTTGATTTTCAATACCAAAAATTGTTAACAACGTTTTAAAAATAGGAATAGATATTGTGCCGTTTGAGAAAAGTTTATTGTTTAATTGGTGTTAAATTGTTATAAAATTAATATAATAATATATAATAAACTAATGATTTGGATTAAAATTGATTATAATATAAAATTATTTATTATTATTGTAATTTTATATTATTATTTATTTAAAAATTCCTAAAAATTGAAGTATATTTAAAGAAAGGGAAAAGATTCTAAATTTTTTAACATTCTTAAACATACTTCTCTATAGTTGAAATATTATATTTTAAGTAATCTTAAGTAAAATTATTTATATGTACTAATTATATATTATTTATATACATATAATAATTAGTTTTTAATAATAATATTTAAAAAAATTTCAATTAAAGAATAACAGATAATTAAGAACTTAAAATTTGATAAATATAATTTACTAGTGAGATTAAATAAATAAAAATAGTAATTTATTTTTTAAGGATTTTAATTTAAAATAAAATTTTTAATTAAAATATAAAAATAAATAAATAATACAAATTAAAAATGTATAATTTATTAATGAATTGTGTGAGAGAATT
>JANTNU010000004.1:3038372-3051564 GCA_024752395.1 Erythroxylum havanense
AGCATTTCGGACCATTTAGTCTACTTGGGAGCTGAAATGATGGGAGAGACATGGAGATCTTGTGGAATTGTAATGAACTCTCGTATAAACGAATATGGCACAACAGATGTACAAGGAAATATTGTCTTCTCCAAACGCCTGACCTCCCCTGTTCTGAAATTAAACACAGAAGTTGGTGTTGGGAGCAATCAAGCTTAGACGCTTATACAAGCGGGCATGATTCATCCCTTGGAGTTAGTCACACGGCCGGCCAGACCAACTTCTGTTGAGTCTTATCTGATGAGCATTCTTGTGGTCCTGGTCGGTGGCAAATTGTACACATGCACAGAAACCTGTAAATCACCGACCCTGTAAGTGTAAAAAGCGAAACACATTAATGATTTAAAGAAGTTTCAGTGTTCAATGTTATCATTTTTTGTTACTTATTACTTGGTTTGCTAAAAGCGTCTTTATTAAATGACTTGAGGCTTATTTTGTTACAGTAAAATATAACTTAACCTTTAACGATTCAAAGGGTTCAAATTAAACCCTACATTTTGAAAGCCTTCAAACCAAAATGAATTTAGTGTTAGAAGGTTCAGTCCGATTCGATTTAAGAAGATCATATTTAATTGAATAAAATGAGTTTCTTTTATTTAATTTAATAAAATAATATTATTTTTCTCAACAATACTAATTAATTAAAACGATATAAGTTTTAAAAAGACAAATCGAACCATAAACAAAATGGTTCCGATATATTAGTTTTTTAGTTAAAAAAGTTTTTAAAATAATTTTATCCATTTAAAAAATTTTATTATTAATAAATAAAATAATTTTATTCACTTTCAATATGTCCCATAGGAGGTGTTCGTTAAGCGGGAGACATGAAGTCAAAAAGTTTTATGTTCGAATTCTACCACTTGCACTCTCTCAATGGAACCTATTATACATGACTTATTTAGTGCCTATTTAGTTGAGCTTTTAAAAAGTGAATAAACATTTTTTCATCGCAAAAACTTTTTTTTAAAATAAATGCTTGACTGTAAAATAAAAAATACCTTTTTAGTATGTATAACTTTTTTGGCAACTAAAATACAGTTTTATAAGAAGCTCAAATTTAGAATTTCTCAAAAAAGTGTTTTTAAGTAGATTTTTCAAATCAATTAATTAGTCTATTTTTTAGTATATTTTTTCCTTGTATTTTATATATAATTCCCGTAATATCTACAAATTCTTCTTCATGTTTATTTTGAGAATTATATAATATTATTTGAATTTTTTGTATGTTGTAATATTTATTTTTGGTATTAGTTTTATTTATGTTATAATCTTTATAAAAGATTTGGTTAAATATATTTTCATTTATACTTTATACGGTTTAAAATTATATAATAATTAATATATGTTGTATTTTGTATATGATTTAATACTTTAAATAATATTTATATGCATAAATAGTTTTATTATAAAATAAAATATGGTATTGTATAATTTTTTTAAAATAATTATTTTTTAAATGTCAGCAATGAGTTAACTGATTTTTTAATAAAAAATTTTACTAATAAAAGCTTTACCCAAAAAAAAAAAATCTCTTTTTTTTTTTTTTTAGCCTAGAGCAAATTACTACGAAATACCATATTGACATGACTTATAAGTTATTGGTTGAATAGAAAAAAATTCAATATCGTACGAAATTTGTACTCTGACACATAATACAAAAAGAAATTGATTAGACGCGCTGTCTATTCCACGTCATTATCAAAACTTAAAACGCTGCGTACTATTTTTGTCTTGACTCTTGATAAGTAATTAAGCAAACAGTCATTTATCCCTTTCTTGCTTTCTCTTCCGGTGATCGGAGAACAACCTTTCTGCTCCTCGGGAGTAACGTCTCAGATTTTGCCTTCGTTCCCGGTAATACCCCAAAATATAAATCTTAACACAAACGAAATGCCACCGTAAATTCCGATTTCATGCAGGGGTGTCACGGTCATTTCGTGCTTTTCTGTTTCGTCTCTGGAAGAGGATATCGCCACTTGTCAAACGCTCGTCTTTCCTTCTCTTATTATATTAAGAACACTGAGCTGTTTCCACTTCTGAAGAATACAAAATATATTGCAGTAGTAACAGCGAAAGGAAAGAACTGAAAATGGTATAGACTATAGAGTAGCTCTGAGCTTCTTCAAATCTGTTTAACCTTACTCTGAAACAATGGCCTTCGGTGGTTTGCTATCGAACCGGAACTTCGGTTCCTTCATCGGCTCAGGTATGGTTTAGTGTGCCTCAATCTCTTTCTGCATCTCGCTTTGGAGTTCTCTACATGTTTGGATTGCTTGCTCTAGAGTGAAGTTACATTGTCTCTGGTTTAGCTTATCTTTGAAATTCTGAGAAAAGAGAAGTTCAATCGCGTGTCTTCTGGATTTTACTTGTTTGCTTCGCGTTGGCAGGTAAGGTTGGACAAAGAGAACCTGGTTGTTTACATCGCACAAGCGTTTTCAGTGTGCGATGTGTGGAAGGGAGTGTACTCTATCAAAAGTTACAGAGTCGAACGGCTACTTCAGGATTATCGTATTTACCGTCTCTTCAATCTTCAAAACTCTCAAGACTTTTTCGTTATTCCTATCCGTGTCCTGGTAATTTCTGGTCTAACGAAGGTCAATGCGGTCATCTTGACTGTCTGAAGTTGGAGAGAACTCGTGCGTCGGTGGAGGGGAATGTTCAAGAAACATCTGGCTGGACGGAGCATTTTCCGAAGCGTTGGGTCATTGTGTTGCTCTGTTTTACAGCGTTTTTGCTATGTAACATGGACCGTGTGAGTGCTCGTTTCTAGTTTTTTATTCAATTTCTTTGCTTCGCGTTTCAACTCTGTGCATTTTGCAAGTGATTAATGATTTAAGTAGCTGGAAGGAGCAGTTCAAATCAGATGTTGAACTTGATATCACCGTCTTCTTTTAGATTGCTTTAGGTTCACGGAATTGTTTGCGAATCTAATAAGTTGAATTGTGCAAAATATTGTAGCAAATTATTGAGGATTGAGTTCTTCGCAACTGATATAATTTTTTCCTACCTAAGAATTGAATTGTTGTAAAACTATCTTTTGAGTTCCATGTGAAAATTAGAAATGTGAAAATTAGAATTTCTGTTCTTTATGATAGAAAAGCGGCAGAATTGGAATTTATGCTCCCAATTCTAACTAACTACCAATTCTGAGCTTCCAAAACTCATCCTTCATAAAATAAATGTTTATTTCGAAATTTTCATGTTATATTTTGTTTTCATAGCTGAGTCACATGCTAGCTTCAATTTTGTGCTGTAGGTGAATATGAGTATTGCAATACTTCCAATGTCTAAAGAGTTCAACTGGAACAGTGCAACTGTTGGGTTAATTCAATCATCATTTTTCTGGGGCTATCTACTGACTCAGGTATGATCTCAGATAGTCATGAATTTTGAGTTTCATCTAGGACTCAATGTTCAAACATAACTTGTTTTTTACTGGCCTGTAGATTCTTGGGGGTATCTGGGCAGATAAACTTGGTGGAAAGCTGGTGCTGGGTTTAGGAGTTGTCTGGTGGTCAATTGCTACAGTTTTGACGCCTATTGCTGCTAGAATTGGACTTCCTTTCTTGCTTATGATGCGTGCTTTTATGGGGATTGGCGAGGTCATCTCTTCTGATGACTTTCAAGTTTTGATATGCTTTAAACTTTCCTTTGGTAGTATAAATGTGGCTTGTTCATGTATTAGTTTCATTTCGATAGGCTGTCATAACACTATGGAATGACAGTAGTATGAGCTTGGACATGTGAGGTTCACTTATCTCATTCTCTTTTATAGTGCTTCCTATTTTATTTTGTAGAATATTTTGGTTGATCTAGTGACTAACTTTATGTTATGATGGGATTTATATTGAATTACAACATTCATGCACTCAAAATGTGATACTTTTTCATGGAAAGTGAATTGAGTATTATCATCTTCAACTATGGTCCAATTTCCCTACAGGGTGTTGCCATGCCTGCCATGAATAATATCCTTTCCAAGTGGATTCCGGTTTCAGAGAGAAGCAGATCGCTTGCCTTAGTTTACAGTGGAATGTACCTTGGTTCTGTTACTGGATTGGCTTTTTCTCCCATTCTAATACACAAATTTGGGTGGCCATCTGTATTCTACTCCTTTGGATCCCTTGGAACTATTTGGCTTGCATTGTGGCTGAGAAAGGTAATTCCTTTATTTTTGATAGTTGTTTTTCATGGCAATAAATCTTGTAGTTGCTTTAACTACAAGATTTTGTAGGATAGTTTTGTTTGAGTGCTTCTCATGCAATTCAGTTCTTGGGACAAATATAGCTGAACTTATATATTGATAATGTTGAGGATCCGATGAAAGAAATTATCTGGTGCCTCAAAATGTTCTTTGCAGCAATTATTCATTTTATGTCTCACGAGAACCAAAAATTTAGTTTGAGAATGCACAGGATGTGGCATATTATTGACTTGTGAAAGATGGGTTCAAGTTATAAATTATGACCAAAGAAACTCGAATGTGGTTTCTTGTATCATTGATTGGTTTACCCCAGGCACATAGCTCACCAAAGGAAGATCCAGAACTTAGTTCTAAGGAGAAAAATCTCATCTTGAGCGGTAAGGTGGCAAAAGAGCCTGTTTCAGTTATCCCTTGGAAGTTAATATTATCAAAAGCTCCTGTTTGGGCTCTCATTGTCTCTCACTTCTGCCACAATTGGGGAACTTTTATTCTTTTAACTTGGATGCCTACCTACTACAATCAGGTAATTGAGCTAATCCCACTGCTTTTATTTGATTTCAGTTAAGTTGACCACCAGAACTATTTGTAATGATATCTCTTCCAAGATCTACTTGTTTCTAGTTCAGTATTGGTCTCGTAGTCTTTGTTTCATGCTGCTGCCTTGCTGTGCAGTGGATGCTTGTAAATGGTGATGAATCTTCAATAGTCCACTTTGAATCGTGTGATACAAATATTATAATATCTTTTCTACAAAGTTAACAGAATTGGTTAACAATTTACTCTATGTCAGAGATTTACCACGTCAGATGTCGGCTATTTCTTTTATCTGTTGATGCTATTTGTTTCATGAAACAATGAGAGCATAACATATAGCATTGAACTTACTAAACATTAGGTTCATAACTTTTATGATCTGAATCATTGGAAGTATTAAAAATTTTAACTTCTTGCCCACTACGCCTTAGCAAATCTTAGACAACTTATCATTCTCACCTTAATTTTGTTATGGCTATGTTTTTACAAATATTTATGGAGGTTAAGTTGTTGTAGTACGTAATTTTCTTGATTGTTTTCTCAGGTGTTGGACTTTAATCTCACTGAATCTGGACTATTCTGTGTCTTGCCATGGTTGACCATGGCAATTTTTGCAAACATAGGAGGTTGGATTGCAGACACACTTGTGAGCAAAGGTCTTTCCATTACAACAGTTAGAAAGGCAAGGAGTAATTTATTGTGTCCGTTTTGGTCGTCATCATCTTGTTGTTAAGCCAGATAATAGTTCTTCTAACTTCTATATTGTAGATAATGCAATCTATTGGATTTCTGGGCCCAGCCTTCTTTCTTACTCAGTTGAGCCGTGCTACAACTCCTGCTCTGGCTGTACTATGCATGGCTTGCAGTCAGGTTTGTTTGAATACGATATCAATTTCAGAGCCTAAATTGTTTGCTATTTTTCATTCAATAGTTTTTAATTAAATTTATTTCTGGTACAATCTTTTCCAAAATGTTTTTCACATTTATTTTCAAAATCACCTGTTTTCAATCAAGCTATAGCATCTGCTTCTCATCGATGTGTTCTTCATTCACCTTTACGTGTAAGCTTTTTATAACAGTTCATTGGTAAACGGGAAATAGATTGGATTTTAAATACTTAATTAGACAGATAATGAACTTGAAAAACTCTGTATTTAGACCTTTTCAAGGAAGTCAAACTCAATTAAGTTGTCTGATGTAGAGTCAGCAAAAGTCTAATAAGCAATCAAAGATAATATGGTTAGAACGGTCCAGAAAGTTTCTGTTGGATAGTTATGTTATCTGGGAATTACTAGCTTGCCGTATCATTGGGAAGAGAGTTTAAACGGTCGGTATTTAATGATTTCCAGTTATTAACATTTTTAAATAAAGAAAATTTTATTTAAAAGAGATTATATTGTTGTTGATGATACTGATGCTTGTTTATATCCCCGTTATTTATTGAGAAAAAGAAAGAGTTTTTTTTACTGTGAAAAGCTGTTTGAACTTACCTTTGATATGCTTGAATTGCTGCAGGGATCAGATGCGTTCTCTCAGTCTGGGCTTTATTCCAACCATCAAGATATTGGCCCACGTTATGCTGTAAGTTATTGCTATCTTAATTGTGCAAATGATGTTTGAAGTGCTAACGATGTGTGTATATCAATATATGACATCTTCGAAAACACCACCAACAACAAAGACTAACTGAGAGTTCTATTAAAATGGGGGGTCTACAGTAATCTGATATTAGTATATTACACAGCCTTAAATGGTCGAGAGTTTGTTTCCAAATATATGACATCTTATTCTGTCGCAAATTCGTACATATTTCCTTGTCAAACAATGTGATTTGTCGCATAATTTTGCATGATAGCTTGTCATTTGGTGACCCATCAATTGATTTGACCAATATCCTAATTTTTTTTAACATAAACTCACTATATCAATAATCACCAATATTATAATTGTACAATAAATTTTTTTTAATAATAATGACTACTTAAAAGTCACACAATTGTCAAACTATTTAGTTGATCCTAAATTTTAATGTAATCTAATAGATTTCAAATGCCAGGGAGTTTTGTTAGGACTTTCAAACACTGCGGGAGTGCTTGCTGGTGTACTTGGTACTGCTGCAACTGGATACATTCTCCAAAAGGGTAAGCCGTTGGGATTGATGGAGACTTGCTCTTTTACCTGGTCCTTGGATTTTCTTACTCCACTAACTTGATTGTGGACCCTTTTACTTCTGCTTTCTTTTTAGGTTCTTGGGATGATGTGTTTAAGGTTGCTGTGGCTCTGTACATCATCGGAACATTGGTGTGGAACTTGTTTGCTACAGGGGACAGAATTCTGGAGTAGAACTATGAAAGTGAATGAAGATGAAACCTACAAGCAAAAGTTTCTATATAATATAGGCAACATCCAAGGAGATCGAAGTGTGATTAACAGATGCAGCAGTGTCGACATAAGGTGTATACTTGCTGAACAGTCTACATGGATAAAAATCCTGGTAATGAGTTAAAATGTTCCTTTCTTTCCTTTCAGTAATCAAATAAAGAAAGTGTCCTCATAGCATTTGCATGTCTTTGCAACAGTACAACATTCAATATCAATGCTCCTCACAAAAGCTGTTGCAAGTTCTACCTACATAAAAAACTTAAAAGGACCCATAGTGCATTTGAATGTCTAACAGAAATGGCATTGGATCAGACCATCAACAAATTAGATGAAATGAAATCGTACTTAGCTTTGGCCTAAGTTGATTTCTTTTCGTGACTTGAACCGTGGCTTGATCGAGTTTAGGCAATTTAAAACTCGATCAACTCATGACCAAAAAGCAGAGTTTGTGCTTGTGAAAATAATGGAATAATTAGGAATAAAGATCAAAAACAGGATTCAAAATATTTTGATGATGATGTTCTGTTTGAACTGCTTGGAGTCAGTTGGGTTAGGGCAGACCTTTCTAACCTAGAACATCATCTTAGTAAATTTGTCTTATATTCCTTGCCTTTTACCTTGTCAATAAAGAATCACACTCAAGACTCCCGAGTAGCTCATATCTTTTGGTATCTACTGAATGGTACAACTTTTCCTATAAGTGGACTAGTGTCCTAGTACACAAGGGAAAGTGTCTACCTTACCCTGCTGGAGAATCTTGTTTTTTGAACGTCAGAATAAACTGTCTATCTATCATTGAACTACAGAGTTGGTAGCCATCACATGATCCTCTGACCCAAATATCCTATTTCAACCCTGTTTCTGCCTTAAAACGGATTTACACATAAAAACATTGTTTTTGGGGCCAGAAGAGGGATGAAATTGGATAATTGGTAATAGAGGATCTGAACCCATCAACATTACCTACCTTCTCAAGTTCACTTAAAACCCACATAGCCATTGCCAAATTGGAGCACAGATCTTTTGTTTCAGTAAATCATTTCTTACCGGAACAGATGATCTGATCCGGCAAGTTGGATAGTGTAGAAAAATAACATAGGCAAAAGGTGAAACACAAATATAGGCATTATTTATACTTCAATATGAGCATTATTTCTGCAGAAGCTGTTACAACCAATAGAAACAAATGAGACATAATATAGACAAACGAAGTTTAGAAGGGGGAAAAAAAAAAAGGAGAGAAGAATTTATGAAAACTTTTGAATAATTTCACCAAAAATTAAGAAAGCTTATAGTATTCTGCCTGTATATATGAAAAGTCAATGAGCTATGTCTTGAAAGCCCAAGTAGGGCCCAATTGGCCCACAACCACTCACCTTTGCCCTCTCCTCTTCCCAAGTATGTAGCATCTTCAAGTCTCACATGGATTCAGTCCCACATTCCTTAAATAACACTCACCAACATCCAAACAAGACCTTAATGTCAACCCCACCTACCCCTTCACTCTAACGCCGTTACTTCTTCCGTTAATTCCTTGCAAATCCTTCTTCATTCTTGCCACCGTACCCTCCAAATCTCTCTTGTGCACGTTAACCTTCAGCCCGTATTTCATGAACAATGTTAGTGACATCTTCTGCTCCACCTTGTGTCCCTGAGCCACCGTGAGACGGTGGCGTAGTAATAGTGCCGCGGCCACCGACTTCATTTGTAGGTAGGCCAAGTCCTTACCTAAGCAAATCCTCGGGCCTGCATTGAATGCCACGAACTTGTAAGAGTCGTGTGTTATGAACTTCTTGCCGTCGGATGACAACCACCTCTCTGGTCTATAGTCCATGCAATCATCACCCCACGTAGATTTCATCCTCCCCGTTGAGTATATCGAATACGTCACCGACGACCCCGCCGGAACGAATGTTCCGTCGGGCAAGACGTCGTCGGAGACAACGTGCTTGGAGTCCTCAGGCACGGAAGGGTACAGCCTCAGGGTTTCTGATAATGCTGCTTTGAGATAGATCAAACGGTCGAGTTCTTCAAACACCAGAGGCTCGTCGAGCCATTCGGACAGGTCTTCACCGCGTGTCTCGATCAGGGTGGTGCATATTTCGTTTAAGATTTTGTCTTCCACCGAAGGGTTTTGGGTAAGCAACCAAAAGAACCAGCAGAGAGCGACGGAGGAGGTGTCGCGTCCGGCGAGGATGAAGTTGAGTGCTACTTGTTGGAGGAAGGTGTCGGAGTAGGATTCTTTCTTCTTCATGAATCTGGAGAGCAAATCGTCATTTGGGTTTCCGTCTTTTTCAAGGTTTGAGAGCTCTAGTTTCCTTGCATTGATAACCTCCGTCAAGTAGTCGTCGAGCTGAATCAAGCTCCGGCTTAAACTGACCTCCATGCCCAACCTCAGCCACTTCCTGAACTTCCAAAAAACCTCAGGCAAAATGAATCTCTGAAGAGAGGCTTCGGTGGCTCTGTCAAAAGCTGAAGCGAAGCTGTTCTCCGGCAGCCCGACGGCGCATGTCTGTGGGTCCTTACCAAAGGCCAAGCCGCATATGTTGTCGAAGGTGAGCCGAAGCAACACGTCCTGAAGATCAACCGGCTTGGCATTGGCCTGAGCCGATTCAAGAATTGGGCAAAACCTCAATTTAATGGCTCGGCTCACCCAACGAGCCATGGCTTGGCGAAGAGTCCTGGTGGTGAATTCAAGTGCGGCGGTCTTACGTTGGAACAGCCACGTGTCGCCATCGGAGTTGAAGATGCCTTCGCCGAGTAGATCATGAAACACTCCTTGCCATGTGGGGCCCTTGGGGTAATTATCGAATCGGGTCTTCAAGATGTGCTCTAGATTTCTCGGGTCGCACGTGACCGTCACGAGCCCTTGTTTCCTGGCCAGAAACGGAATCGCACAGATGCACGTTTGGTACGTGCCGCCGCAGGCGCGTAGATTATCACAGATCCAGTCATGCATGCGATCACAGTTCACGATCAATCCAGGCAGACTGCCCAATAAAGGCCAGGCACGTGGACCTTTCAACGACCGTGAGATGAAAACAAACCATAGTAGATACACCGTAACCGCCGATAGAAGCAGCAAGGCCGTCGATATATGCATAGTTGCAATGCAGAAGAAGAAAAGACACTTTATGTGTTGATGGGTACTCTGTGACTTACCTCAAAAATGGAGCTTGGAATGCAAAAAGACTTCAATCTAAGCGAAACCCAGATTGCCCTCTTCTCCAAAGATCATTTCTTTGGGTTTTAATAGCTAAAACAGAGCATTCTTCATGGGAGCAACAATGGTGGAAAGGAGGAGTGAAGTGTATGTGAAATGTGAAGAGAGTAAGTGGTTAGTACAAAAATGGAGAGAGGGGATTTATAGGTGAAATATAATGGAAGCAATTATTATGGCCAGACTGTTATGTTGAAATAGGACCATCTCTGCCCCTGCTTCTTTCTCTTTCTCTTAAGAATGAGATGTAGCACTATAAATGCACTGAGAGGTCGTTGAGACTTTGAAGGCTAGACCTTTGCTGTTTTTTGTTTTCCCTGCAAAAACCATCATTAGAAAAAACCATTTTCAGATTAAAGAATGGATCAAGAGTTAATACTTTCCATCTCTTATCTCTCTTTCTACTTCCCTGCATGTGTGTGCACCTAAATTTGTAGGCAAAGGGAGGCTCTTAAATTCAAGCATTGAATGAAGAGAACTTAATGAGATTAGTTGAGGAGCTAAGACAGCAGAAAGATATAACAAAACAGAGCATAAAAAGAAGAAAATATGCGGTCACAAAGACTAAAACAGGGAGTCTGTTCTCAAGTATTTAAGGATCATTTGGCTTATTGTTTCATTAATATGCATCAGAAACTTAGTTATAAGACAATGAATCTTTTCTTATTTTTTGCATCATTAAATGAAAATTGGCCTTTTGGGCAATCTAGTTAAGGTTCGGTGAGCAACCCTACAACATTTCGATATGGGATTCATTATTTTTCACTGCTCTTACTCGTCTTTTATCTTTTTCCCACCCAGAAAATGAGAATATGCACATATAATAGATATGAGTAGAAATTCCTGTGGTTCTATCACACGACCTTCATCATTGATGATTCATATGATAAAAAAATGTGTGCCTGCTCAGTGACTCTGGTGTAGATACAAAGTCAAATCTACCTTGTATAAGTTCCTCACCTGAACCCTAAAAACAGGTGGCCTTACCAGTCTGCAACTCTGCATGTCAACTCCAAATTTTGATCTCTGAATATTCCTCTCTGTAATCATTCATGTTTTACCATTTCTTCTTGAGATAGAATATACCTCATGGTAATCTTTTTTCCATTTTCACTTTCACAATGTAATGTATGGAAATGGAAATCAAAAGCATAGTGGCCTAAGTCATCATAAATAAACATACATTAAAGAGCTGTTTACCTATCTTTCTATTTTTGATGAACCTTTCATGTAGCTGAATTACTTGAGATAGAGCATATAAACAGAGGATTCTAAAGGGGGGGCAAATATACCTATCAAAATGGTACAATAGTACCCTATATCTAAATTGAGTTAAATTTATGACAGTTTTAGTATATTAAATCTATATCATATCACAATTGAATATTAATTTAATAATGTTAGAGGGTAACGACTACTAGTTTAGTATCGTTCGAGCGTAACGTAATACTAAAAATTACGAAAAAAATTAAATTTTTTTGTGTAATGTTAATGTACAAATCACATCTTTAGTTTATGTAAAAAAAGTTTAAGCAATGCTTGCCATTAGAATATATTATTTAGTATTTGAATTGAATATTATAATTAAACTATGTAATATACAAATTATCATATGTATCTAAAAACATACTCATTATTAAAAAAATAACAACTAAAAAATTCAAATTCTATTAATTTTGCTGACAGTTGGATGATTTTATAATTGCATCATAATATGTTGGTTGGGAAGTTAATATCAAACTCAAACATATGTCTAAAGCAGCTTGAATATTATTTTCTTGCCCTTTGCATGAAGCAATTGATGGTTGGATACCACCTTCATAGCCCACAGGTTCTGAGGCAGACATGGAAGCCTTTTGGAGGTTTGACTTTTGTGTGTTTATGATCGAATAGATTAAGAACTCCTAGAGATTGGTACAGTCGAAGTTGTCTCTTTCCTTGCCAACCAAATAAATATGAATCAACGATCATGGAGGCTAGACGTACGTAGAAGTCTCAACCATAAACTATAGAACTCGTAGAGATTGGTACATTCGAAGTTGACTCTTTCCTAGCCAACCAAATAAATATGAATCAACGATCATGGACATTAGACGTAGAAGTCTCAACCATAAACTATAACTTTCATTTCCATAATAAGTTTGCTATATTATAAAAATCAGGAGTTCTGTGGCATTCCCAAGAGATTCTGTTCCTATATTAAGCATTAACTAAAGAGTTATGACTGGTTTCCGTAGTCGTGTTTTCCAGTTAGAACTATCAAACCAGTACTATGAGCATCTTAGTGGTCACAGGTTTGAAAAACAGGTAATTTAGGTGGACAGCTTAATTGGATATGACCTGTGGTGGCTAATTTAGGTGGACGTTGGCTATGATTTAAACCACCATGACTCCTGCAAAAGTAGCAGCCTCTTTAGTTGGATGATAATTAATAGAATATAATATAATAGAATGAAACAGAACAGAAAAATTTATAATAGAATAAAATATAATATAGTGAAAAGTTGCTTAGAAAGAATATAAGGGATTATAATGTAATGTAATATAATATTATTTGAAAGATAGATTGAATGGAATATAATATATAATAAATGACTATTATACTTTATATAATATTCTCATGCAATCTAGAATTGAAAATGTACAAACGCTCAAATGCTATGGTTTTAAAACAACAAAAACCTGTGACTTACTAACAAACAATTAAAGTGACGATTGTGTCTTGAACAATAATTTTTTTAATATTTTTTATTTTTCATTAGTAATTTTTTATTTTTACTATTAATTATATATAATTTATTATTAATTAT
>JANTNU010000004.1:3173493-3186171 GCA_024752395.1 Erythroxylum havanense
TTATTTTAAATTTTTATTTAACTTCTAATTATTATTAGTAAAAATATTTATTATTATTTTAGAAATAAATATTAAAAATTCACAATAATGATAAAATTTGAAGTAAAAAAATAATTAATAAAAAAATTTTAAAAACAGAAGGAAGGAGAGGTAGGAGAGGAAGGGAGATCTTAAAATTTTTTAAAATTTTGCAAAACTTGCCCTATTTTTTAAATTTTATTATACTAACCAGTACCATATAAAACAATCAATATTTAAACCTTGTACAATTGACCTTTATTTCGTATTAGCACTGGCTAGCAGGCAGGTCAGACCGAGAAAATTTTTAAAATTATTTCGTTTTGAAAATAACGGTTGAGCCACGGGTGAGGCCTACCCGACCTATAGCCCTCCTAATTTTAGCAGTGATCTTATAAACTCGACCTTGACTCGTAACCCAATCAACCTCAAGCCAGGCTTTTTAACATTTCTTTTCCTTGCCACCAAATATTATGGGAAGAAACACGTTTTGAAAAGAGTAAGGGGCTAAAAAAAAGATGATGAAAACTTTTGTAAGAAGTAAAGTGAAAAGACAATAAAAGGAGAAAAAGCCAGTATGTTGACTAGATTTTAAAATCTATATCAAAAGTTAAAATAGCAAAATAAGGGGTTTTAATATTTTAAAGGATTAATGAATGATATATATTTATAAAACCAGCTCAAAATTAAATAAAATTAATGAATTCAAAATATGATGGAAAGAGATTATGCTTATTTATCAAAAAATCTAAAATTTAATTAAAAATAAAATATTAAATAAAATATTATTTATTTATTTTAGTTTATAAGAATTTATTCACCATCAACAACAATTTTCATATCAATCTTACTGATATGCGAGATATGAGAAAGTTTATTAGTACTCAGTCATAATCCTAATTAATAAAGAGGTTGTTTTTAAAGTTTATCAGAACTTATTAATTTAAAAAATTAACAAATTAATTAATAAATTAATTATTTTAATAATAAAAATTATTAAAATAAATTAAATCAAAAAGTTTAAAAATAAATTAAAAAGATCTATTAAAATAAAATAAATTAAAAAGTTAAAAATAAACTAAAAAATTGATTATAATTAATCCAATAAACATATAGATTTTAAAAGATCAATGCTGAAAAGAAAATAAGACATTGGGTCATTTTCATAGACTGAGCCCAGTGTGTTGCTTGTCTTTACTAAGCCCATTTTCAATTCATACTTGTCCAAAGTTTAGACCAAATCCGACTTTAATTGTTTAGGTCGGAACGCAACTTTTTAGAAAGAAAATAGATTAGGTACGCTCAATAATCCCTTCTTTTCTATTTCTTGAGTGTCTCCACTTGTGTTTCACTTTCTAGTTTGTAATAATAAAGTTGTGTATTACCAAAAGGGTACTAAGTACTCACCATGTCCGAACTTATAGTGATCTTGTGACAATGAAACACAAAATCTATTAAAGCTAGATGTTGTAAGGAAAAGTAGATTAAAGTGCTTTCAAGTCATTAAATCTGAGTTCCCTTTTTACAAACCAGCTTTCTCATTGTTCATACTACACTGTGAGTGAGTCCCTCCCTCGTCATCCTCGTCTCAAGAGGACCTTGCCAAGCGTTTCCTTCCAGACCAATCATTAGACGCTAAATGTGGAGTGGACCACCCTCTGCAAGACCCTATTCTCAGAGCTTGAGACGAAACCAAATGGGTTTGTGACTTTATTCAGGACTTCTCATGAGTTCTGTACACTCCAATTTCCATGTACCGTACATATGTATGTGCAGAAAAGAAGTAAAAGCCTTCCCAGCAACAGAGCCTGAGATAGAGATGGATCAAGCACAGACTCCAATTTCAACATTATAGCAGAGCATAAAATATCAATGCACTCCCCACGTTTACAATGGCTCCCTCAGTCCCTCTCTCTCTCTCTGTCTATACGCACAAATCTAACTTCTTCCATGTTCCAGTATCAGGTTATTGTATTTATACTTCAAGCTCGCTAGAATCACATTGGGATTTGGTATAAAGTATAAATAGTGCGAGTTTTTCTATGCTCAACCATAGAAAACCAGAACCTGACAAGATCCATACTAGTCGCTTAGCTAATCTGCGATAAACAGCTATCAGCAACTTCACGCTCACGCTTCAATACAATCATTTGGTAAGCCTTTCACAAACTAATACTGAGAATTATGAAGGAGAGAAGTGAAATGAAGCACCAGCCACCATGATTAAATAATAAAAAGAACAAGCTTTTTTTTGTTTTTTTTTTCTTCGTCTACAATTAAAACAAAGCTACATACAAGGATGCATGCTCAAGAAAATGGAGGAAAATTTGTAATTTCTTTTTCTTAATCAGGCTAAATTGCCGATCTTTTTTTTTTTTTTTTTGCTTTCTCAGTCTGCAATATGTACAATTCTTACAAAAACAGGACAACTCATGAACTCTCCTCGTTTCTAAAAAACTGGCAACGAAGTGTACTCACTGTAAAAATCACCAACATCAGAAGCAGCCCACAACCGTTGATTGAACTCTTCCTGCATCTCATCGGGGACAAACGAGGTCCTGCAAAGAGGGCAAGTGTTGTTGTCGTGGTCCATCCAAGGGTCCAGACACGCCCGGTGGAAAATGTGCTTGCAGTTCTTCAACTGCCTGATCTCGTCCCCTCCCTCGAATTCGTGCAAGCAAACCGCGCAGCTCTCCGGCGGGTCCCCCTCGACGATCCCCGAGACCAATTCCTCGAACTTGATAACCGGAAGGAGTTCACGGATCAGCGCCGCGGTTACCGGCGGCTGAGTTGGCATTCTAGCGAGATTCTCGGACCAAATATGGTCGGTTTCTATGAAATCCGAGAGACCCAGATAGTTAAAAAGACAGAGAATAAGGTTTCTGACGAAACCCAGAAAGGAAAGTGTGTGAACGAACAGCTTCGGTAAGAAAACCTCGGTGTATCCAACCGGAAACCCCATTTACAAAGAAGAGAGAGAAACTGTACACGCTTTGATGCTCTGAGATAGATAGACAGACAGAGAGAGAGAGAAGGGAAGCTTCTGCTTTAGCTTAGTTAGCTTCGATTTTACACTTAACGAGCTCTGTCTTATAATATTATAGCACTGGGGAGAGCTGCGCAGATGATAAACTCACTGACTGTGAGATTCCTCCTCATAAACGCGGCCCAATCAGAGAAGAGGTTGATGGGATCTGAAGGTGGCCCCACTTGGAAGGAGTCACTTGAGTGGGATTTAATTGGACTGTGAGAGTGTGCGGGTAATTCAGTCAGTGGAAGGCTGCGTAAGGTCTACTCAGGCATGAATTTTAAAAAACATGCCACATAAAAATGAATTCGCAACGTGTTCCAATTAGGAAAGGGTGAGGAAATTGATGCAAAAGCGTGCCTTATTTATTTTTTAATTATTTATCATCATCCATCCATCATTAAATAATAAATACACTAATACTAATACTAATACTAATACTAATCCAATCCAATCAAATGAAATCTCAAATGTGTGAATCAGATGGTCAGAAACAAAGTTAGAACAGTACAAGTGATATAGATGATCACATAAATATGTGAACGAAATAAATCGGGATAGAAATGAAACAATATAAATGATACAGGTGATCACGTCCTCAATCCAGTGTTTTGTTTGTTTCAATTATAGTGTTATAATAATTTTTCATCGTCATCAATTTATCATATCTTACAAAAACAACTATGAAGTTGACCTAGTAGAAGTCTTGCGAGGTTCAATAATACGAAATTTTATTTTTAACATAAAAATGTACATGTCAAAATAATAAAATAAAGATAGTGATTCCTCGTATAACTTTCTTTACCCTCTTATAAAAATATGTTTTGTAAGTCATTTTTCTAACATATAGGTTGAAAACTCGTGATACAACTCTCGACACTTATTAGTGAAATATTTTACGAGTTTAAGAGTCGCAATAAGAAGAACTTTTATCGATTTATGTGCTATAATAACGTACCTTGAGTTTATGATATCTTCGTGTGTCCTCGGACTATCAGTTACCTTCCTAAGAGGTTCTTAGTTTCATTATTAATGTTAAGTAGGCAAGTGGGAGCTTATTAATTCTTATGATGTTAGTTTTCGTTATTAGTAAGAAAGGGTCAATCGGCACTTAAAAACGAACATGGGCACAAGCAACTAGGAGTGGGATTGCATACATTACAAGATCCTGGCCTGAGACAGAGCTGACAAGTTGGTGGTGATCAGAAGTTTCTGTCGTTTTACTCTTTTTCTCTCAGTAATTTCGTCGATCGGTTAGTGAGCACGACAACGTTGTACGAGAAGATTTATCAAAAACAGCCTTTGTGGGGTGTAATGTCAAATCCTGAAGTGACTGTGGATCAAACCAAAAGTACTCTAAGCGTGCACATTACCAATTCATTGTATGGTTTTAAGATGTTCCATGTGTAATCCTCCAGCGATGACCGAGCCTGCGACTGAAAGCTTTTAAAATTAGGGATCAACCCTTTGAAACAAGATGTTCCATGTGTGGACTCCATTTGCCCTGTTTTGGTTCAACAAGAGTTGAAGACAATGAATAACGTGTTCAATGAAAGGCTTGCCTTTGTACAGTTTTAAGTTTTGATTAGAACAATCCAAGTCTAATCATTTGTTCCCCAGTTTAATTATTAGCTTCATAGCTCCATTTACCAATTTCACATTGAGGGAATCCCGAAACTGTGTTACATATAGTATATATATTACAAAGTACAATCTCTTTTGCTTCTTAGTATACGAAACTCGCTTAATGAACTGCGTAGGTGCAAGTAGAGTTCATCATTGCCAACTAGCAAGAGTTTTGCTAGAAAGTGAAGTATAATTACGGAGTTCCAATGTAGATAATGTTTCTAGTAGCCCACATGCATTACAAAATAAAGATTGCACGAAAATATAAATAAATACTTATAAATACAAAAATATAAAAATACAATACACGATACCCATATATACATATGGAGCATGATAAAGATTTACAATAATAAATTAAATAAATTTTGTCAATAAAAAAATAAATAACTACACAAATAAAAAAGACAAGTATGATAGTAAATCAAATTAGTCACAACAAGAGTATAATTACGTTAAATAAGAGATTATTTAGGGTGCAAGAGAGTTGGTAAGGGGCTCTCCTTGCTTAAGTGAGATCGCAGATTCGAATCGTCCTCGTGCATATAACCGTTTAAAACTTAAGGTCAAAGTTTTGCTTTTAACAAGGGATCTATTCGGTTCGAGCGGAGATTAGTTTGGATGTTAATTGCTTAAAGGTGTCTTTTCATAGTTGGGACCCTTCTAAAATTCCTCGTAACAAAAAAAAGAGACTATCTAGACTAAAAGACTAAGAGGTAATTACTGCGTATTCACGAAGAAAACGCTCAAATAAAAAGTCTAAAATTAAAAAAAAAAGAAAATGATCTCTCTATGCAACGTTTTAGGTGCAAGTCGAGCTAAGGATGATAATTAGTCGGGACAGGTTTAAACTATAAGTCAGGTTTTTTTCTTAGCTTGAGAAGGAGCTGAATATACAATTCGGTATGATTTTGAATTAAATTAACACCGTTTTAAGGTTTGATCGAATTGATTTTAATTTAATTATGTATTGACTCGGTTTGGGCACGATCGAATTCGTTTCGATTTGATAACTACAACTAAAGATTTCTTATGGTTGCTCCTTCTAAACCTCTTTCTTAATCCGTGTTTACTTACCAAGATCAAATGTTTTTGGTCATATTTCAAACATGTCAATCACACATTTCTTAGAGATCCTCGTGATCAAGCAAACCTATTGTGAATATTAAAATAAAAAAGAGGGAGAGAGTTTGGTAGAGAGACAAAGAGAACATGATTCCAATAGAAATTTGTGGGGGTGAAGATCATAGTGCGTGATAAGGGAGACAAAGACAATGGCAACGAGAAGAACGCGGGGGTCCATGAAAGTTGACGTGGTAGGCCATATCAGATTTAAAAAGTAAAGGAAGAAAAGGCATGACATGCATACTCGTCGGTGGCCCGAACTCTGGTCGACCACCACCACCACCAACCCATCATGGTTTTGGGACTTGGGATCAGTAGACCATTCTCGTTTCAAGAGGTATATATTTTGTTAATTATATATTTTTAAGGAATTATTTAAAATTTCACAAATTTAAATTATATGATTTTAACTTTAATACATAAATCCAAATTTTTATTTAATTATCAAAAATTTTAATCATATTTATTAGTTTCTCATTCATAAATTTAAAATAATATTACGTCAATCTCAGGGTGCAGGTGAATTAGTAAGGAGCTCTCTTGATTTAAGTGAGGTTGCGAATTCGAATTGCCTTCATGTATGCAACCGTTTAAAACATGAGGTCAGAACTTTACTTCTTGCAAGGGATCTATTCATCTTGAATCGGGATTAGTTTGGATGTAGATGAGTTAAAGGTGTTGTCTTCTCATAATTGAGGTCCTCCTAGAATACCTCGTCGGCAACAAAAAATATAAATATTACATCAAAAATTAAAAATTTATGTTTTGAAGTTAAAATAATTTAAAAATTAATAATTATTTAAAAAATTAATAAAATATGACTATAATTAAATAATATTATAAAATTAAATAATAAATTTAAAATTCAGAGATTGAAATTTTAAAAAAAAGTTACAGTAGGCCTCTGTGCAATTTACTAAAAAGTGTTTACCCTTTGTACGAGAACAAAAACAAGAACATGTTGAGTGGAGTGTGACCTTGAATAGGACAACCCTATCCCTGATCTCAAGAATTTACAGGAATACAAGGGCATGGTTTTGGCATTTGCCTAGCCAGGCCGAGACATCTATGGCCCAATGCTTCGCCGGTGCTAAAGCCTCCAAATTACGGTCGTAAGTGGGGATAATAATTGATTGGGCCCATCGAAATTTATCCAAACTAGTGGTTAAAAAATCGAACTAGTTAATCTATAAAATTTTAAATTGACCAATTTTTTGATTCGATTTATTTAATAACTTTTATTGATAAAAATTGATTAATTTATTCATTAACCAGATAAGTTATAAACTAATCAATTTATAATTTAATTAACTAATTTCATTTAAGATATGATAGTTAGTTGGGATAATATCGAGTTGAACCAATAGTTGATTTGACCCGAAATTTCGACCTTAAATTATGCGACTCAAATTCATTTAAACCGGTTAACCGTTTGATCTGATCTTCAAAATTTTGAATCAACTAATTTTTTGATTGGATATAACAATTCGAAAACAACAAATCTGTTCCTAGCCTGGGTGTACCTCAAATTGACCTACATTAAAACATAATTTCAAATCGAAGTACCTAACGGTAAGTCGTTAAAAGGCCATCTTGTCTGGTGGGGGCATGAGAAGATATAGGCTGATTGAGCATCCAAAAGCGTTAAAAACCCTTCACATGGGTGTGTTGAAAATTTGTTGAGATCCTAAGGAGATTTGTCCTTCTTTTTAGATCAAGATCTCCACTAATTACCTTTGACTGTAAAGTATGAACTATATCCCCTCTCTTTCTATTTCAAATATTCAAATATTATATTTCTCATTTGAGGAATTTCCTTTTCTTTAAAATGCTCAAAAAATACTTGTTTTTGTTAGGAATGGCGATGTTTGAAAGTAATAGGTTTTTAAAAAATAGTTATTGAAATAGTATATTTGCTCATTTTATAAATTTATATTAATTAATTTTATTAAAATATCTACCAAAATTATAAGTCTTAAAAATTTATATCTAATAAATATTATAATAAAATTAATATTTTAAAAGCCCAAACGAATGTTGAACTAGTAAAATAAGAAAATTAAGGATTAATGCTTCAACTGTTATTAGACCATCATAAAATCAGTCAAAGATTTAATAACATTAAAAATTTTAAAATATTATTACAGAAAAATTATTTTTATCTAGTTTAACCTAAAATTATTAAATAAAAATAAATATTTATTTTAATTTATAAAATCGATCGATTAGATAATAAACTGATCATTTTAAAAAATAAAAGATATTAAAGTAAATCATAGTCGTTCCTAATATTTTATAGACTCGGAGTAAAGTAACCCTCATTAAGACACAATTGAATGATCTAATTTGTTGCGTTAATTGTTAACATTAAAATTAAGAGAACACAAACAAACAAAAAAAGCTAAGGGCATTTGTTTCATTTTACTCTTTATGAGTGTAGTTGAGTTTTATTTTGTCTCATTTTGTTCTTTATCAGGATCAAGAGTAAATTATATTTTGTCTCATTTTGTTCTTTATAAAGGTCAAAAGTGAGCCTTATTTTGTTTTTCATAAGAATGGATTTTGAGCAGGTGTCTTTTCTGTTATTATCGAAACTCAGGAGTCAGACCTAATAGAAACCAAATGAATCGGTTCAATGTTTTTTTCTTTACATATTTTAATGATTTAAAAATGTAAAAAAAAAGAAAACTAAGTGTGTTTGGTTAATTTTACTGTTTATGAGTGTCAATAATGAGTTGGACCTTATTTTGTCTCATTTTATTTTTTATAAGGGTCAAAAGTGAGTCATATTTTGCCTCATCTTGTTCTTTATAAAGATAAAAATGAGTTTTATCTTGTTCTTCATGAGGATAGATCTTGAACAGATGTCTTTTCTGTCCTTGCCCAGGTTAAGAGTTAGGCCTAATAAAAACCGAACGAATCGGTTGAATATTTTAATAATGTGAATAGATAAAAAGTATATATGATTATTAAAAAAATTGACTAAATTTAGGAAAGTATTATTTTAAAGAATTAAAGTAAAAACATAAAATAAATCAATTAAATGGAGTATGATCAATTGATAAGAGATTTGGTGGATTGATTGATTGAAGGGGAAATAAAGGAAGATATTTTTATCTGTAGGAGAGTTGAAAAAATTGGTTGATTAACCCACACAACACATGCATGATGCATGCCAAACGTGCCCCCAGCTCCCAGCCAGCCCCACCATGCACGAGCCGATGTGTCTGATCTGGTCTCCTCTGTCTCTGCTGTTTTGCATGCACACCCACAGGCCACACACACCTACCCAACCCAACTCACCGTCCCCTCTCTCTCAATCGTACTCTTTCATCAATACGCCTTTCCCTATTTTTCTTTGACTCTTCATTTGGATTCTTTTCTTTTTCATATTTGCTTTTAGACATGTCATTATCTTAATTTGTCCTGTGACGTGTATGGTGAAACATTTGTTGACTTGAATTATTTGATTTAGGTATGAATTCATATGTTTTAAAAATTCATCTTAATCATTTAAGATAAAATTGCTTTAAGGCAAGAGATCAAATTTTTCGATTCGAGATCGGTTTTTAATAATAAGAGTTATTAAAATAAATCGAGCTGAAAATTAGAAAGTTTAAGATTTTTACAATTGAATAGGCCAAATCGGTTGAATTTTTTAGTGATTAAATTATATTGAAGTAAACAGTTACTTTTTAATATCGAATTAAAAATTAGATTTTAAATATAAAATTATAGAATAAATTTAATTTAAAAATAAATTTAGTATCACTTTTAATTGCTTATACTTTAATGGTTTCCTTCTATTTTTCATTAACAACAAAATAATTAATTTACTATAGTATAATTAATCTATTTTCATTTTTTTAATAATTTTTAAGTTTCTTTTTATTTTCTTCGACTTAGAAGTTTCGACACTAAAACATTAAATAGTAGCCATTTAAAACTTACTATAATACATTGAATTGAACGACAAGTCGTTTCGTAGAGATACTTTCATGTTGAAATTAATGATTTAAAAACCAAACCGTTTCGAATGGTTCAATCGTAAAAATTTTGAATCGTTCAATTTTTCTATTTGATTTATTTTAATAACTCTTGTTGTTAAAAGTTAATTTATTTATTAATTAATTGGTTATTTTTCATAAATTAATAAGTTCTTATAAACTAAAATAAATAAATAAATTTTCATTTAACAATAATTTTCAATTAAACTTTATAAATTATTCGATAAATAAGAACAATCTCTTTCAATTATTAACTAAATAATGATTGCATAAACTAATAAATTTATTAATTAATCGATCATTTTTATAAATTAATAAGTTATTATAAATTAAAATAAATAAATAAACTTTTATTTAACAAATTTTTAATTAAATTTTAAAATCTTCAATAAATAAAGACAAACTCTTTCAATTATATTTCAAAATTTTTAATTTTATTTAATCTTTAATCTGTTTTATAATAATATAATATTTAATTTTGACAACGGTTGTTTAAATTTTAGAATTCATGTATTTTTAAATTTTTATAGAATAGAAGGCCCAATAGTCTCATTCTTAGAACCATCAACTTTGTCTTAATCTGGTAAAACTAGGGCTTCTTTCAAAGCCCATAACCCTCATCAAGGGTTGATCGCGATCCAGCAGAGGGATTTGGGCCGATCAAAAACTAACAAGAAACGGGAAGAAGAAGCCGGTAATGACGATTAAGAGAACAGAGATCGAGGGCGACACGAACCAAGTAACAGAAACGAGAAAACAAACGAATCTGCGAGATCTGGCTGGTAAGCTGCTGCCAGTATCTGTAGTAAATGCTTCTTCAGATCTTTAATCTGTTCGTGGTTAGATCTCTGAACCTAACGCCTCAGTGATCTAGAACGCCGGATCGAGAAGAAGTATCAGAGATTCGAGAAAAATGTATATGGCGTATGGCTGGCCGCAGGTCATTCCTCTGGAACAAGGAGAATGTCCTTCCTCGCAGAAGATTGTGTATCTCAAAGTCATCAATCGGCTTTTGTTAATTGTCTCTCCCTCTCACATCGAGCTCTGGAGCTCCTCTCAGGTGCTCAGACTTTTTTTTCCCGCTTAAATTTCACTTTTGTTATTGTTTGTTTGATTCTTTCTGGTGGAAAACTGAAAATTGGGGTTTTTCATTATCTGAATTGTTTTCAACTTGTTGTTGGATCACGTGTAGCATAAAGTGAGATTGGGGAAGTACAAGAGGGATGCGGCGTCAGTGGAGAGAGAGGGAGAGAATTTACAAGCAGTCTGGAGCCCAGATACCAAACTGATTGCTGTTCTTGTAAGTCTTTTTTTTGGATCGATCACGTTTCTTACATTGACTTTGATTAACTGTTTCTCGCAAATTCTAGTACTTATTGTCCCAGATGTTCCGGTTGCAAGAATTGTTGGATTTAGAGGGCGATTTCATGTTTTTCCCGCTGAATTTATGCTTGCTTTGGCCTTTCTTATATTCAGTCGTAATATTATGCATAAAAAACTGCTTGTGTTATTATGTTTCTTTTTCCTTCTGTTGTCTTTGCAGACCTCGTCTTTATTTCTTCTCATATATAAGGTGCAATTCACCGATAAGAAAATACAAATTGGAGGGAAGCAACCGTCTGGTTTGTTTCTAGCCAATATATCCCTACTTCTCAGTGAGCAGGTGCCGTTTGCAGGAAAGAACTTGGTTGTGTAAGTAACATTATTACTCTCTTTCTCTTCTTAGTATTTTTCACGGCAAGGCTGAGGCATAGGTACTTCTCTCTTTTAGCATTTGGATCGTGATGCATATTTGAATTGCACATTGTGTTACTTGTTGCTGTGTTGTGATCTGATATAGTTTCTGGGTATTATATTAGTTATTTGTCTAATTTATCTCTTAACAGGAGCAATATTGTGAGTGATAACAAGCATATGCTTCTTGGACTTTCCAATGGGTCTCTATATAGTATTTCTTGGAAGGCTGAGGTAATGATATTTAGATGGACATAGAGAATTTATGTACTCAGCATATATATCTTGTTTATAGTATTCTATTGTAATCTTTTGTTAATGGAAGGCAGTTTTTGTTTTATTTTTTATTTTTTGTTGTCTTACGCAGTTTCATGGAGCTTGGGAATTTGATCCTTATCCACAAGAGAGTAATGGAATATCACACTTACCACATTCTTTATGTAATGGCCTTGCACATGGAGGGGACTCAGGAAATTTTGTATCTCATCATAATACCGCCAGGAAGTCTGCTATTGCAAATTTGGAGTTTTGCCTTCCTCTGAAGTTGCTGTTTGTATTATATTCTGGTGGACAACTAATATCTTGTTCTGTTAGCAAGAAGGGCTTGAAGCAAGCTGATTTAATAAAAGTTGATCAAAAGCTGGGTTCTGGTGATGCTGTGTGTACTTCAGTAGCTTCAGATCAGCAAATCCTTGCAGTTGGTACCAGAAGAGGGGTTGTTGAGTTATATGATTTAGCAGAATCTGCATCACTCATTCGTGCCGTGTCTTTGTATGATTGGGGGTAAGTTCCGCTAACAATTGGTGAATGTCGAAAGTATTGAAATAATTTGATATTTTCAGAAGATAGAGGGGCAATTTCACATAATTGTTCAATATCAGAACTGAATATTTGTCTCCACCTATCAAATTGTTGAGGATAAATGGCTGGATTTCTTTTCTGAAAATGTTTTTGCAACTAGACTCTGTTTTAGATGATTAGATGATCAGCTGACAGTATCCATGATTTAATTCCGTCGATTCTCTTGCAAGTACAGATTTTGACTTACCAACCTTGGCTTCCGTTACTTCTTCATTGTTATGCAGATACTCAATGGAAGATACAGGTTCTGTTAGTTGTATTGCATGGACACCTGATAAT
>JANTNU010000004.1:3242498-3259620 GCA_024752395.1 Erythroxylum havanense
TCAAATCCAAGCTAAATTACATGTTATATAACTAAAATTACTTTATTATAGTGAAAGAAAGAAAGAAAGAAAATAAAGGATTGTGACCTGTTGCAAAATCCTACTGAATTGAGACAAAACCCACAAAATTTCTGGAACCTGTATGGTTTGTCATGTTTTAGGGTTTGCCTGACGACGAGGACAAACTCTCGTAAAAATCTCTACAACCTGTAGGGCTTGTCATGTTGTACGGCTTACCTGACGTTGAGGACAAACTACAGCTTGCTTATTAGTATTACTGCAGCCCTAATTATGTATTAGTGAGACAATCTTAACTTAATAAGATCGTGCCTTAATAGATGGACTTTTGGAAATTCAAAATGGCTATTTAGTTATAAAATAAAAAATATTTTTTTAATAAATATGACTTTTTTATAACTAAAATACAGTTTTTTAAAAAGTTCAAATTTGAAATCTAAAAAAAAAACTAGATCTCAATCGACTTTTTCAGGTTGATTTTGCAAATAAATTAATGAGCTTAATTGTTAGTCCTTTTGCTCTTATATTTTGCACATAATACTCACAAACTTCACATTTATTTTGCAAACTCATCTTCTTTATATATTTATATATTTTAATATTTATTTTTGACATTAATTTCACTTACGTTATAATACATATAAAAAATTTAGTTCTATATATATTTTCATTTATGTTTCATGTAGTTTAAAATTATATAATAATTAATATATTGTATTTTGCATACTGTTTAATATATACATAAATAATTTTTATTATAAAATAAAATACAGTTAAACTTAAATTTTTTATTTTTATGTTGCCAAGCAGTTTATTATATAAAGCTTTTTTAAAAAGTTCTTTTATAAATTACAGTCAAACAATCAATTATTTAAAAAAAATTAAAAAAATGTAAAAAAACGAATCCTACTAATAAAAATTCTATAATGTAGGCTTAGCAGCCTAGCAAGAAACTCCGACTTCTAATTACTTGTCCATTAGCTAAATGCAAGCAGTAAGAGGTTATTTTGGAGGAGATTGGCGAACACAAAGTGGGATACGAAAACTTGGCGGCTAGACCACTTTCGAAGTGTTAGGCCATGTGTCCTGCGAGTGTTTTGACAAGTTTAGATTGGCCAAAGGGAACATTACAATGAAGTGGGACACAATCAACTTGACATGTATAGGCATGGTTTCATGATAAATGTTGCCTTTATATAATCTTTTGTATTTAAAGTTATGATTTATCTTATATGCATATGTTTAATTAATTTATCTATAGACTATTTTATGAGATAAATATATTATTATAAGATTATATATTTTTTGTAATATGTCGTTATTTATATGTTTTAACACAATGATCACTATATTAATTATATAAGTAAGTTTGTAATATGAGATTTTTAAAATATTTCATGTATAAATTGTTATATTTTGATATTATATATACATGATTTATCTTAATTGTTCAACATGTAGTCATTAAGTATTTAACATACTTTGTTTTATCTTTTAAAAAATAAGTATGTTAAATACTATATAAAAATAATCCAAAAATTAAATATATAATTACTGTAAAGAAAATATTGTATGATGGAATGAATAAATTATATAGAAAGATCATTTATGAAATAATTAATAAAACTACTCTCACATTCTTAATATTTAGACAATATTCATGAATTCATAATAAATTGTTAGACGTGAATCTCTTGATTTTTGAGTAAAAATTGTTTAATTAAAATTTAATTATAATTTATATCAATTCTTAGTATATTAATAAATTATACACAAAAAAATAAAAATAAAAATAAAAATAATCAAGTTAAATAAAATATGGGGTAATTAACAAATAAAAACCTAATGTTATTTATTAAATTGTATCTTTACACCACTCATAAACCAACACTCTTAACTCATTTATACAAAAATAGTAATATTTAATAAAGTATTTTTAATATCAATTTCATGAAAAACATAATAAAAATAATCAAATTTTATAGTAGAACATCTTTGTAAGCTTATTGTCTTGTTATATTATTGATGAATTATATTATATAAAGTAAATTGATTTTGATTTTTAAGATATAATTTATTTATTTATTTAATTATACACATATTAGGATAACATTCCAATAAAAAGAAACTAAGTATTCACATTAAAGTATTTTTATCATAATGTATAATAACAACAACTCAGTTAAAATTTCGCTTAGAGATATTTAATAATATACAGGCTTATTCGTATATTATACCCTCTGAGCCAGTTTCAAGAGTAGAAATGCATAAAGATGGTTTCGCATATGAAAACTTACTAGAAACCAAGTTTTATCCACTATTTTTGTTATGTTTTATTTGACCTTTTTTAATGAAACTTCCACATTAAATATACAATTCTTAGAAACAAATGCTAAAAGACAGTGCAAGGTAATCAATCACATTATCCTGACGTTCACTTTGGTTATTTTACAGGAAATTGGGAGGAACTTGGGAACTAGATTGTATGTTTCCAAGCGTTGGCCTGATCTTTCCGGTGAGTGACTTCGCAGTTCAGGAGGAGACATTCATGGAGATCGTTTCTGACGTGAAAATATATTTGATATACTGTTTACATATACAATTTCTTGGAGACAAATACAAAAAGACACTAAACAAGGGAATCAACCATATTATAAATAAAATGACACAACCCCTTTCTTGGACGGGCAGAGCACAAATCATCAACTGAAAGCTGATGGATTCAGGTGCAGGTTTCTCTGTCAAACCTGATGAACAAGTTGTTGGGACCTAATGTCGTATCCTGGTATATACTATAGCATAATCTTATCTCAGGATATGTCATATAGCTTATTAATAATAATTTGAGTTAATTGTTACTGAATATAACATGAATTATAAAAAAATTAAGTGACTAATATAATATTTATTACTCTAAAATAGTTAAGAGCAATGTATTATTATTTTCAATGTTATTATTTTAAAAGTTCTTTATTAAAGTGGAACAAACATGAATTTTAAATATCAATACAAAAATTAATTATTAAATTCAAATATTATATTTATTAAATATAATCTTTATCTAGAATCATATTGTGTATGATTAATAGTTGAGTTATATGAAGATCACATTAGTCAAATCACTTTAAAATTTATAATACTTATATGTTTTGAAATATTAATTTGATATATAAATATAAATATAAATGATTTAATTGGATAACTATATACAAAGTGAAGAGTTTAATTTATAAATTCATATATATTATTTTAGATAACAATTTATACTAATTGCTAGTATATTAAAAATATAATAGATCATCCAAAATTGATTAAAGTGAAAAAAGACATTTTAATTAAATTAGACTTTATTACAAAGTTTGGCAAAATTAAATATATTAATAAGGACTTAGCATCATATATTGAATTTTATTAAAACTTAGTCGGTGCTTAAAATTAAATAAATATTATTAAAATTTAGTTGAAATTGAAGATATTTTAATTAAATTATCAAAAAGTGTTAACCACTTTAAAGGATTTAATACTTCATATCGATTATATTAATTTCTAATTCCATATTTTCTAGGAGCTATTTGTTATGTATTATTGCTTAGGTTATGCAAATTGAAGTGTTCTAACAACCCGTGATTAAAAAATTTAACAGATTCAGTTTGTTTAATCGTAAAAGTTTTAAAACTATCAAACTTTTCGATTCAATTTTCTTTAATAACTATTGATATTAAAAATCAATTAGTTGATTAATTAATATGTGAATATTTGTAAATTAATAAATTTTTATAAATCAAAATAAATCAATTAATTTCATTTAACAATATTTTTAATTAAAATTTAAAGTTTTCTATGATAAGGACAATCTCTTTTAATCATATTTTAAATTCTTTAATTTTGTTCATTCTTTAACCTGTTTTATGACGATCTAATACCGATTAAAATTTTTAAATCTTAAATCTCTTATCTTATCGATTTAACTTGTGATCTCATTTTTTAAACATTACTATTTCTATACTTTCTAGGACAGGGACGGAGCCATGTTATGGGGAGAGGGGGCCATATCAAATATTTTTTTAAAAAAATTACTTATATAATTAAAATTTTTAAATTTAAAAATATAAGTGGCCCCCCTTAAAAATATAAGTGCCCCTTTAGATGTTGGCCTCCGGCTCCTCCTTAGAGTTGAGTCTGGCTCCGTCCCTAGGACCTACTTTGCATGGATATTGCTTTCGAGATAAAAACTCAGTAGAAACCAGCGTCCTTTCATTGTTCGTTGACACTTCCATACAGATACGGTTCTTGGTAAACAAATACAACTACAAGAGACAGACACTACTACAAGGGAATCAACAGCATTATGCAGAAAATGACAGAAACCCTTTCTTGGACAGGTATAGAGTAAATCACCAACTGAAGCTAATGGACTCAAAATGCAGATTCTCTGCCAAACCAGATGAACAAATTGTTGCAGCCTCATGTCTCATCTTCTTTGGACCGCAAACAAGTACTCCAACACTTGATCCTTTGCACTCGAACAACATTTCTGCATTAAAATGGAGTCTTTGAATAAGGATTTCCAATTTCTGACCGAAGTTTATGCACAAGAAAAGAATTGCACCAACAAAAAGGGGTGAAGCCAGAAAATTTTAATCAATTTATGATACATTCATAGTGAAATATGTTAAACTGAGATTATTATAATTATTAATAAATTAAATTATCAAGTGAGTGATAGTATTAAGAAATTAATATTGGTATTATATTACTAAAAATTGTTTAAAACTTTTATTTAAAATTTTACTTTTTTATTTTAAAATATATTAAACATAATTACAAATTTATCGGCATAATTTTTGGAAATTTTAAATTTAATAAACCTCTATATTTTCTCTCATTTTCGCAACAAACATAGTATATAATAAATGCAATATCAAATAATATGAACGTAAATTTATGTAAAATAACAAAAATGAAAGGCTTTACTTACTCTTTAGGTCAGGTCTTTCACCGTAGTGCACAGAAGTAGATTGGATAAGAGACTCTTGTGGTACACTTTCCATTTCCCTATCAGCATTGATGAAATACGACCCTGGTGATCCAACTGGGGTGGGAACTTCTATGTTCTGAATCTGAGTACCTTCCTTGATGCTTCTTTTCTTGTTCCAGAGAACAACTGCACTTGCAGTCATGGCTATGCTTACGCACATAACTAAAACTGTTAGGAAAACTCTGAGAGCACTCGAGAAGTCTGCACTGGAGTCTTGATCAATGGGGTAAATGTAGTACCGGGTAATTAGGCCAATTATGATTAGGAAAATGATGAAAGAAGAAGATATGATTGCACCAAGCCAAAGCCAGTTCTTGGGGCCTAAAATGGCAGATATTGGTGCTTCTGTTGGCTTGGGCTTGAACCAAAGAGTTCGAAGGAGTTTTGAGCTATCGTTCAAGGGTCCTTTCTCTCTTGTAACAAAGGCCTCAATCTTCAGTTGCAGGTTCGATAGGGAAGACTGAGCTCCCGATACCGGGAGTAAAAGGTCCAGCATTGTAAGTTCTGAGGAGTTCTTGAAAGCGCAAATTAGAAGTATTTCTGGAGTCTTGATATCGTTTGTGGTGCTTGCAAAGATAAGCTCTCTTATTATGGATATGAAAGGAGTAATGCCACTGCCTCCACTCACCATCACAAGCTTGTCATGCCTAGTTATATAGAAATCAAACTTCGTGATTTTACTTACAAAAGCAAGAACATAGCTTCAAATCTACAATGGTACAGACCTCAGGAAGTGGGTTGAAGCAGGTCCATAAGGTCCTTCAACTGAGACCTCGAGATGGTCAAAGGCAATCGGCGATGAAAGCATCTGATTAAGTTTCTTAGACCAGCTTCCTTCACTTTTAACCATAACACTCAATCTCTCAGGTTCCAAGCTGCAATTTGAAGTGACAGTGAATGGATGCCATTGCAGCTTGGAAATGCTAGGCACGTTTATGAACATAATGCTAGTTGAACTATACCTCAAACCTGTCAGTAAAACAGGTGATGTACAGTAAAGCATTGCAGAAAAAAAAAATGATCTCAAATGAGTTTTAAGAAACGGAATGTTAAGTGATTAATCTCACCAGGGCTTTTAGAGAAGTTGAGTTCCGAGGTCTCACAGGGCAAAACACGGGCAGAAACTAAACGAACACGTCGTCGTGATTGAAGAAACCTTAGATAACGATCGATCATAAAGAGGTAAAATCCAGGGAGCATTATAAAGGCATAACTGGTGCCAACATGAAAGATGAAGAACAAAACGAAGAGAATATAGAGGTAGTGAGTGTAGAAGAAGAGCTCGAACATCTTTCTCCTTACACGAGGGAGTGTTGTAGCCCAAATTGCTAGTCCCGCCAACAGAGCTACCTCTCCTGCTACATTGGATACCCCAGTTCTATCCCATTTCTTCATCTGTAGTATTGCATGATTCATGAAAATGGCATCTAATTAGTTCCGTAGAATCATGAATAAATGTTGGGAAATCCACTCCTCTTTTAAAGAGTTGGCGGAAATATGAGAAAATGTCTTTGGTAAGTCATAAATGTTAGAGCCAAAAATAGACTTAAATCAAGGTTAATGTTAGTAGTTTATTAATAAAATTTTGCTTGGTTGATATTATTAATGTTGTTATATTTTTATTAACTTATTTTAAATATATTTTAATTATTAAATCAAATTTTATTTAAAAATTATATATTATAATCATTATATTTTTTTAATTTAAAATTTTAATTGCAATTAAACCATTCATATTTCAATTATTAATTAAGTTTAATTAAATAAATATATAATATTAAATTCAATTATTCATAATTCTTATTAATAATTGATATGTGACATAATTAAATAATATATATTTAGTTAACAGTAGATCAAATTCAAAAAATAAAAGTAAAGAATAAAAACACTTTTTTGTGGTTTTATAAAATTTGAAAAATAAAGAAACAAAAAGTAAAAAAAGAAATAGAAAATTCAAAAAATAATTTTTTACTAAATTAAAAAAAACATACCGTTAATTAATAGTTTTAACTTGAAACAAAAGGTACGTAAGGATAAATTACTAAGATGATCGGTTTATATTATAAGTTATTATAACTTGTTATTTAAGTTGAATTGTTTTTTTAATAATATTAATGAAGTAGCCTATAATATAAGTTACCATAAGATGCCATTTATTTGTTTTTAAATAACAAAGACTAATTTATCAATAAGATAATATGTCAAGTATTTATCTAATGCCGCCTATCCTACCACGCGGATATCTAGGTTAAAAAAAGTCAAACCTTAGGAAGTTTTCCCGACCATCAATTGATTAACCCTATTGGTAAAAAAAAAATGATTAACCCAAAAAAAAACACTAAAATGAATTTAACACTTTGTACTTTGTTTTTTGATTATGTCATTTTCTAATTTAAAAATAGACTTATTACACCTTTATATATATTTTTGCTTTATTTCATTATGCTTTCTATTTCAAAAATAAAAATTATTTTAAGCATGAATTATATTTTAACTGATAATAAAAAATTACTAAAAATTTCATTGTCTTCACAATTGTATATCATAACCGATAATTTATGGAAATTTTTTTTTAAAAAAAATTTTGAAATAAAATTAAAAAAAGAAAATTTATTGATGGTATTATTTTTTATAATTTTACATTCTAACTGTTAATTGATGAAAAACATTATAATTTTTGTTTGTAGATTATCTTCTCACAGTTACTTCACAAAAAAAGAAAAATAATAAAAATTGAAAATATCATTTTCTCCAAAATTGTGAAGATAATAATAATATTAGTATTTTTCTTTTTTATTTATTAACATTAAAAATGTAACCCATACTTAAAATAATTTTTATTTTTGAAAAAGAGAGCATGATGAAATAAAGTAAGAAAAAATAAATAGGGTCTAATGTATTTTAGTCAACAAAAGACTAAAAGGGTATTTTTGTCCAAAAAAATACAACATATATAATTGTGGTGATATCATCATAATATAGGGGTAAGATTGTCTTTTTGAATCTTAAGCTTTTTTTTATTAGTAGTCAAATGAGATAATAAGTCTATTTTTAAAATAGAAGATGACATATCATGCCAAGAGATAAAACACATGGGTTAAATGTATTTTAGCAAAAAAAAATATTTTTTAAACCCAAAAGATAAACTAACAAGACAACCTATTTAATGTTTAAAAGATTTACTCGTTATTAGTTTGTTATAAAATTGATTAAAAATTAAATAAAATTTAAAATTTTAAAATATGATTGAAAGAGATTTTATTTACCTTAAATTTGAAATTTAATTGAAAAAAGATATTATCAAATAAAAATTAATTGATTTATAAAAATTTATTAAATTATAAAAGGTGGCAGTTAGTTAATAATTGATTAGTTTTTAATATTAAGTAACTTTAATCTAATCAGAAAAATAAAAACTAAAGAAAAGGCAAAAGAAATTAAATAAAATTGGTCGCTTCATGGATCATGAATCATGATTAAAAAATTGTATAAAAGATGAACGTAATGAAAAAAGCAAAACAAAACCGAGCCAACAACGTAGACGTCAAATAAAACAATACGTCATCTTTTTCTCGTTAACTGGTCCCAAAAGCTTAGGAGATACTTTAAAACAAGAACTGTAGATAGTTGACTTGAGGGACTTAGCTCTCCAAAAGGCACTTTAATCGTATATAGACAAATTCGAACAAAACTTTCACAAAAGGAAGAAAACAGATCTGTAACAAAACTTTAACATACCTCTGAGATCTGATTTGTAACAGCCCAGTAGATAATGTAAGCTAGACCATGAGCAGTAAAGAAGGTCAAGACCAAGTGGCCTAGCCACATGTGGTACTTAATGCTAGCTTCTGAGGTTAGGCCGAACAGTGGCAGCACCGATGACCCTCTAGCCACCGGGAAAAAGAGAAGTGTTAGGCATATGTTTCCGACAAGAGCTAGCCTCAAAGCCGCCTTGTCCAATTTTGATTGCCATCTGAATAAATAAATAAAAATCCATCAACAAGTTTATTAGTTACATTCCCTATATTGCATTAAAAGAAGTTCTGTGAAGTTTTTACACTTTCTCTCCGTTATTTGCAGCTGATTGCGGTGTTACAGTGGCAAAGCTGACATGTAAGTAACTTGACAGAGACCAAATCAGTAGTGCTATGAACATTACTATGAAAGCTATCTCTATTCCTGAAACAATCCCCAGGGGTCCTTTTACGAGCATCGGCCTTTTCCATTTGAGCAACCGGTTCCTAAAAAAGAAACAGACATTCAGTTCATTAGTTCACATAATCTCCAATCCCGGAGTATAGAAGTTGGAAACCTTAATCACATAGAAATGAGATGCAAAAACCAGTTCAGATTGTTAGTCACCTTTGTGATTCAATCTTGATCGATTTGTTTCCCAGGTGGAGATAGATGCAGCCCAAGATAGATATGAAGAGAATGGTAAACGTGTAAAGCAGTAATGTCATTCCTGGAAGAAGGATTAATACATGTTAAATTTGGTTTTCTTCACCATGTGAAGAGCTTTAAAAGATCAGAACAGGTTAACATACCTTGTGTTTCAAAATAAGTAGAACTTAGTTTTGCTCTGATGTTAGGTGACCATATCTGCTTATATGTGTTAGTAGGCATCATGATCCACAGAATCAGATAACCCAGCAAGACCATGCAAAGCACTAGCTTGATCGTTGTTGGAGCCACGTTGGTCTGGTTCTGAGATTGAGGAGGCAATCGCTTCGCCACATTTGGCTCCATTGGATCTTTCTCTCGGAGGCAGATTGAGAAAGCTACACAAGTCGTTAGGATTCAGGGGAATTGTGTGTGGTTTGATGGTGATATGAACCTATACATATATACAGAGACAGTGTTACATGCATTGCAATATTTTATAGGTAGCTTGACAACAGGGACACAGTTACTTAAGACGCCAAGTAACAACATTGCCCATGTTATGGATCCAATAACAGTATTTTGAGATAAACATATATATATTTTTATGTCCAATTTAATATATTTCTTAAATCTTTTAACTTAATTAATTGGATATATTTTAATGTTTTTATTCATATGTTTAGATTTACAACGCGAAATTTTTGTTAAGAATGTTAACGAAGTTATTGACATAAAAACTGAACCATTTCGAGTAATTTAACAATGAAAACTCTTAGTTGAGTAGCTTTTCGATTTAATTTAGTTTAATAATTTTGTTATTAAAAATTAATCAATTTATTAATTAATTAGCTAATTTTTATAAATTAATCAATTTTTATAAACCAAAATAAGCCCGTTAGTTTTCATTTAACTTTCCTTTTTTATCATTTTTCAAAAATTTCAATTTTATAATAGTTTAATATCGATTGAACCCTTTTAAACTTTAAACCTTTTACCTTATCAATTTAACTTTTAATTTGATTTTGAAAAAATGTTATGAACGAACAACAAATTAAAAACCAAAAAAAAATTATTCCGTATAGTTTAATCAACAAGATTTGAGGATTAGTATGCAACTACCTCATCATTAGCTCATTCGAAATCTATCCAAGAGTCAGAGGTTTATTTTAGTTATTCCTATCGAGATTGCGAGGCCAAAGTGGAAACAAATGGTGGGACTGTACCAACTTGACATTGTTTACTTGCAATCAGTGGATGTATTTACTTCTCAGCAGGCTCCAAGCTGCATGCTTCATGCAACTATGCATGCTGATGGTGCCCATCACTTTCATTGCATTTCCTCATGCCACCTCTGAATGCTACTGTTATGGAAGTTTTATGATGCAATTAGAATGTTCTTAAAAAAAAAAAAGGGTAGCCATAGCCGAGGTTGAAGTGTTGGAAAATCCAAGGTGGTGGATTCGGGCATGTAGACTCGTGTGTCGGAGTCCATGGTTTGTGTGGATCGTGTGTTTAACGTGTGGTCGTGCGTGTCCGGTTGCCGATGTTGTTTCTTCGCAGGTGCTTGGACCGTCATCCTCGCCGTTTATTGCTCTTCGCAAGTGCTTGGACCGTCATCATCGCCGTTTATTGCACCAAAAGTTTAATTTATGGCATTAGAAATGGCAATGATGTCGGTCTGAGAATATTTCTTAATTTTGACTTTGATCTCTAAACAGTTTTACCGGAAGGTTTAATAATTAAAACGTCCGAAATTTAAGGTTTAAAAATTATCAAATCAATATAAAATTTATCGAAGTTGAATAAAATTAAAAATTGATTGAAAAATAATATACTTATTTGTTGAATAATTTGAAATTTAATTAAAAATTATTAAATAAAAATTAATTGATTTGTTTTAATTCATAAGAACTTATTAATTTACAAAAATTAATTAATTAATTAATTAACCAAAATTTTAATAACAAAAATTATTAAAATAAATCAATCTGAAAAACACCGAATTAAAAATTTTACAATTAAACTAGTTAAATCCATAAAAAAATTGGGCAAAGCTTCTACCGAGTGATCCGCCAGATGAGTTTCAAACTAGATTCGGGTCAGGCCCAAATGCTAACTCTGTTAAAAATTTGCATGGTGAAGGTGGTCACAGATGTCTTGAGTGCAGTTTTCACAAACACTGAATGGCCTTGACAGAAGAAGGTTGATTAACAGGCAATTAGCGGAACAAATGATTACTGACAATAAGGTAGTTCTGTTAATTGCTTTCTCTTCAATGAAATTCTTATTGGTCATGATCTCCAGAAAGAAATGAGAAACTATTACAATTTGGAATTGAAAGAACAGAACATTCACAGCAACCATCTGCAAGAAAAACTGCTTGCTTCTCTATATAAAGAATTCAGATTGTACTTCAAAACATGGACTCTAACCACCAATTTGATTCATAAGCTATGTACTGGGCTCTAAAGTTCTTCAAGGTTAAAAAACAAAATGTGTTAAAGCAGAAACACCGGTCTGTAAGGTCACAATCACAGAAAATTTTAGGCAATCTATCAAAGAGAAGTCAATTGAACACAACAAGAACGAAATGTATAAAGGATTTATATTAACTAGTTATAAATAGAATTAAACAGCCAGTAGAATACAGGAAAGCATTTACCAATTCGACTATCAACAATCAAAATATAAATACCCAGATCACGTGGTTTCGCTGAAGCACATGGGTTATAGGCTATTGCGTGCACCTGATGAGAGGTAATAGCTCCTGGTAAGCCGATAAAAAAACATATATACCGCACAAAAACTATTAAGTAACTGGAAATACCAGTGACCTACAGCAGAAATAAAGAGTACTATCCTTCATATAGCTGGACCAGTAAGCATAGGCATAGAAGATACATCATGTTCTGAATAATGATAGTTGTTGATTTCCATTCTTCCCGTCAGCTTCCTCGGTAGGCAATTTCGTCCATGCAAGGGAATTCCGGACTGCCCTCCTCCGGAAAATTGTAGATAAACTCAGAACCAAACAGAGAACAGCAACCAGAGGAATTAAAACACCAATCTTCTTCCTTGGCCAATTCTTCCAAACCATTCCTTCACAGATACTTCCATCAAGACTACCCATCGAATTATTCATCTTCATGATCTCCAAACCATTCAAAATACCATCTACACTATATCCCTTGCTCATGTTCGAGGGTCCGATGCTAACAGTTAAAACATCAAACTTACGACCATCAACCAGAAAATCCACATAAAATGGAGCGGCCAGCATATAAGTAATTAAGGAGAGATCCAAGTTTTCATATGCCAAATTCCCATTCACGTAGACATTAAAATTCAACAAACCAAGAGCTATACTAGCAATATCACAGAAATGCAGTCTCACAAGATACCTATAACCCTCATCAACAGGAAACTCCCATGTCATGTTCACATTTGGAATTGAAGCATTTTTGCTGGTAATCACTCGAGCAGTACTATACACAAAATAAGGGGCAACTTCAGGGCTAGCACGTCCATCCCCGTACATGATATACCCACTGAAATACACCTTTTCTGAATCTTGATTTGATTTGAAGAACTCATCATCAGGAACCCATGTCCGCCATACTGTATCATTAAAAGGTGTCAACTTCTGACCCCCAATATTGACCCTATAGACGGTTTCAAGAGCTTGCTTAGTTAAACCATCAAATTTCTCAACTTTATCACCATTAACAAGCATGGCCACATCTGCAATTAGATCTTTAGGCGCAGAAATCACTTCAATTGCATTCACGAACCCAATATTATTCCTTTTTGCAGGAACAAATGTGATTACAAGCTTATCAGAATCAACCCACAGAAGATATTCCTTAATCACAGGGTTCGCCGCATTCGATACAAAAAAATCACTCAACACCACATACCCATCAACCAAAACATGAAATCGAGCTTCACTCAAATCCCAATTCGAAGAAACAAAAGGGTCGAAATGTAAACGTACCATGTGGGTCCCAGGATCCTTGATCCGGAACACATATTTAGAAGGTTTCATGAAAACTCTCGCCGTGTGATAGATTTGTTGAGAATTAGGAACCGGATTTTGGTCAGCCACCGGAATCGTCAGAACTGAAGATAGCAAAGGCGAGTTGGAATTGGAAGAATCGTCATCGGAGACGAATTGGCGATTGAACACAGAGGAGTAGACCGCGGAGCCACAGTTGATAAGGTAATTATCAATCGGAGAGAAATGGCTGTGAAAACACAGAGTGGGAGAAAGCGAGGAGAGAATACACAGACAGAGGAGACAGATAGAGGTTGGATGATGACACCCCATGATCATGAGCGAGGACAACAACACAGTGACGATGTGCTCGTTGGGATTTTGGCGCAACCGAGTCCGAAAAGAGTTGACTCGGAGTTTACGCGCTCTAGCAAAAGCTCCGCTTTATACGCGCTTAGTACCGACTAACAGACAGCTGTCTCTAAAGCCCAATAGGAAAGATTTCCATTCAAACGGTACGTTTTGTTTAAAATTATTATTTTATAATAAAATTATTTCTGAATATGATAATGATAAAGACAACAAAAACATTCCCCGAACGCTGGGAACAACAAAGTACTGTCTTCCAAGTTTCTGTCGCCGCAATTTCGATACCTTCGCCTTCTTTACATACTCCAGCTTCAACTACCAAAGTGTCATGTTCCTTCCCTTGCAACAATTTCTTCTCAGGAGCCTGATCAATACATAAGCCAAAGTCCTCTGTTAGTCTTTCCATTTCTTTTCTCGACTTGGGTACGAAGATACAAAGTGTAAAAACAATGTTGTCACCTTGTCCCACAGGTGCTCATCAGGACCCTTATAAACTCTCACTCTATGAATCAGATAAGGATTTGGCATCTTCCAGTTGCAATCAAAGTTTAGACACGACGAACTCCACTAAAAGAAAAATAAATAATTAGCAATGAAAATTACTAATGGAAATGAAATTATTGACAGAAAATCATATTTTGTTAATGTCATTGTAGAGAAATTTTCTATTTTGCAATGGACAAAATATTTGTCGATAAATGTGGAAAGAAATTGTCCCAACAAATTTTCCGACAGAATGTAATGACGGATGGAAAATTTCCATTGATAAAATAGGTGAGAATGTTTGATGGCATAAATAAGCGTTGGAATTTACCGAGAGAAATGTCCTCTGTTGGTAAATTCAGTCAGTAAATTTGAAAGATAGACGTAATCATTTTCTTAGGCTTCAAATGGCGTGTAGCATTGGTTTTTCTCCTCCTCCGTCGCATTTGCCTTTTCTCTCTGTCATTGTCATCCCACCATCCTCCTCTCAATTAACACCTGATGTTTCAGTAATCTTAAGTTTGTTGAGGGAGTTGAAGCTTTATTCACTAGGCATGTTCTCAACCTATATATATAGATGGACCACAGATCAAATATCCATGTAAAAAGTACAGACATATTCATTTTCTTCCTATAGATGAAGTGAATCTCTATTTGTTAAACTAGGTGAGGGCCCCGCAGACGTAAACAAAGTGTGCCAAACTGCGTTACCAAATTTTTGGTGTTTTTATTGTTTCGATTTTGCTTGTTTTTATATTTTTATTGGTGTCAAAGAAGTTTGAGGAAAATTTGCGAAATTATTAACCCCCTTCGATTTTTCAATTGGTATCAGAGCAAGGTAAACGATTCAGAACTTGGTAGCAAGTTGATGCAGATCCTAGTTTCGCGAACATGGCTACAAGAGAGGCACTACAGGTGAAAATTGAAAAAAACATGAATGATGTGGAAAACGAATCAGACGAAAACCAAGACTTGGTACTACTCACCTGAAATTTTGGTAAATGGCTGAAAAGAATGAAGAAGGACAGATCCAATTTTAGACAATATGGTGGAAGTTCATCGAGTAACAATTCAAGACAACAAGTCAAGACACAAAAGGGTGAATGGAAGGCAAGTCATGAATGTCAAGGTTTCAGACACATTCAATCCGAATGTGTCAATATTGTGAAGAAAAAAAAAAGAAAATTCCTTCACAAGCACCGAGAGTAAATATGGTAGCGAAGAAGAAATAGATAATGGTGCTGCGTTGGTTGCAAAAGTCCAGTTACTTGTTTAACAGTAACTGAAAAGGAAGTAACTGAAGGTCGAAAAGAGAGAAAATCGGAAATTTTCAAAAACAAAAATCGGAAATTTTCAAAAACAATCCTACTCAAGATCGAATATTAGATTATGACAGCGATGGAAGTGACCTAGATGATAAAAAAGGGAATATTTACGAGGATTACAAAGCTATATATGAACAATCGGTGAAAACGTGTAAAATAAATGAAAGATTGGAGAAAGAGAATCTTTCCATGAAGAACACCATACAAGAGCTAGAAAAAAAAGCTAATGTTGACGTCGGATGAGCTTGGTGAAACTAAAATGAAATTAACAAGTACCGAAAAGAGATTGAGAATGTTAAATGGAGGTACCGAAAAGCTAAAAAAGTTGTTAGAAATTGGTAAAGTTAAAGGGGATCTTTAAGGTATTGACTATAAGGGTGAGTGCTCTAAAGTGAATGAGAAGAAAGATGACATATCCAAATCTATCCGAGAAGAAGAAACATCAAGAAAGAATCAAAGATTTATACCCACATGTCACTTTTGTGGAGTCATTGGACATATAAGGCCAAGATGTTATCAGTTACTACAGATGTTGTTTCAAAGAAGACAAAACCGAAAATCTAGACACTCTTCATTAAATTTCCAGCAGCATAACATGATATCGAAGCAAGTTTAGATTAGAAAGATTCAAGTACAAGCTCAAAAATGTAGTGAGGGAAAAACAAGAAAATGTCCAGATTTGCAGTTAGTTACTGCAGATGAAGTAACTGCAGAAAGTAACTTACAGCTAGTTACTGCAGATGTAGTAGCTGCAGAAAGTAGTTTACAGTTAGTTACTGTTGAGGAAGTAACTGTAGAAACTGTTACTTCGGATGATGACCAACTAAAGCAATGAAAGCTTATTTGAATCGAGGTTCTTTATCTCGAATCCGAAGAAATCATCTAGCAGAAAATATTATTGGAGATGTGAGCGAAAGAAGGAAAACAAGAAAAAGAAAAAAAGGTTGATTATCAGGAACTGATAAGTGCATATTTGTCTAATATTTATGTTTTAATTATTCCTTTTTATTCCTCTTGTTGATGAAATTATTGGGACTTAATTTGATTTAATATTTCCTTGTAGGGAATTACAATCTTCGCATAACGTAGGAAATTAAGAGGAAAACAACAATTAAATCAAAGACAAGAGACATAGGCGCAACAAGGAAATAAATTGGAGGAGTGCGTGCGTAAAATTAACAGCCAAGAGACGTAGACACATGATGCAACTGCAGCCTATCGTTTTTAACGCATACAAGAATAAAGGGAATTAAATGTCACTTAAAATCAAGCTACAAAAGGGGCCCAAAGTAGGTGACTTAAGGAGGGCTGACGTGGAATGAATGGGCCAAAGGGCAAGGAGCAAAAGAAAAACAGCAGCGGCTCCAAGAAGGGGAGAAAACGACGCAACAATAAAAAAATAAGAAGGGGAAGCAGCCACGAGGAAAACGCGTGATCAGCTGAGCAAAGGAGGGCTGCGGCTGGAAAAAGGAATTGACGCAAAAAGGAAGAAAACGACGCCGACTT
>JANTNU010000004.1:3286379-3315974 GCA_024752395.1 Erythroxylum havanense
AAAGGACACCACTATTTAATGGAAATGACGACGAAGATGAGTGTTTTTTGCTACTAAGATCACATCAAAAGTTCTTGAAAGAAATTTCTTGTAACAATACATTCGATTTGACAGTATACTTGCGAATCCAAGAGAGTAAAATTCGGATGGGTTGTTTATAGAGAAATAGATCCCTCATAGTCATATATCCTTTGAGAGAATACTCTAGCACCCGATAGGTAGAGAAACAAAATAAGTGACACTAATATCGGAGTGATCAGTTTGAGTGGTGAGCCAGTCTACGCTTCTATTACTTTTTTAATATACGTGAACAACAGTCTAATTCTGGTTGAAGAGTTCCAGGATACCTAGGGTTGTTTGTCTGAAAATGAGCATCCGAGGAAGAGAGAATTTGGTGTACCCCCAACGAATTCACTTCCAATTGGCGGTTGGGCTTCGATCCGATTGAATTGGGTTGTTTTTGATAGTGATGGTGATGCCAATACGATCAACTATACATTCACGTAAAGCGTTACTTTGCTTCCACAAATGAGAAACAGTAGCCTGTCTGAGTCTTTTTTTTCTCTATAAATACGCTGTCCTTCTCTTAACTCAGACCATATCTTCCACTCTTGCCATTTTCCAACAATGGAGTCCATGAGAATTCAAGTAAAGCAACTTCAGGAATTCCAACTTCCTTAAGATTTGAAAGTACATAAATTCAGTGATACAAACATTCTGCAGCTGATATTAACAATTTTCTGTTTCTTTTTTGGTTCATGAACCAGCAGGTGATGAAGATAATTGCAGTACTAGGTCTTGTGATTGCATTAACGAACCTGAGAGGAGCTGAGAGCAGAAAAGTAATGGTTTCTGACTCGTTTGAGTACAACGGCATAAACTGCAGAGCTCACAGTGCATCCATAACAGATTTTGGAGGGGTTGGTGATGGACAAACATCAAACACTAAGGCGTTTCAGGAAGCAATCAATAATCTGAGTCGGGTTGCTAAGGATGGAGGGTCTCAACTCATTGTTCCTGCAGGAAAATGGCTGACTGGTAGCTTTAGCCTCACAAGTCACTTCACTCTCTACCTTCACAAGGATGCTGTTCTTCTTGCCTCTCAGGTTTGTCAACTGTTTTGCTATAAATCAACAATGGTAGTGATCAAAGCTGAGTTCTTTGAACTGACATAGGACCTTAACGAGTGGCCGGTGATGAAACCGCTGCCGTCCTACGGGCGAGGGAGGGATGCGCCGGCTGGAAGGTACGCAAGTCTCATATTTGGAAGCAACCTGACAGATGTGATAATCACAGGTATTTGATCAAACTCACCAAGATTTGAGGGTAATTTGTGAAGGTTTAAGGTCATTTTGTGATGGTTTCATGTCAGGTGACAATGGCACAATTGATGGTCAGGGTGAATTCTGGTGGCAGAATTTCCACAAGGGCAGGCTCAAGTACACTAGACCATACCTGATCGAGCTCATGTACTCTGATAATCTCCAAATCTCCAGTCTCACGCTTCTCAATTCCCCTAATTGGAATGTCCATCCTGTTTACAGCAGGTATCCTCAGTTTCTCTGTTTTGGTTCCTTTGAAGATTTCAGATACAAAGTCATACAAGATTGTGTCAGTGCAGTAATATTCTTGTGCAAGGGATTACCATAATCGCCCCCATCAAATCTCCAAACACCGATGGGATTAACCCAGGTCTGTTTCTGCGGATCTCACAACCTCAAATCAAATAATCTTTAACAATAGTAAAAGTTCCTTAAATTTTCTGTTCAGATTCTTGCACCAACGTCAAAATCGAAGACTGCTACATAGAATCAGGAGATGATTGTGTAGCTGTGAAGAGTGGTTGGGACGAGTATGGAATAGCATTTGGGATGCCCACAAAACAACTCATCATCAGACGACTCACATGCGTCTCTCCGACAAGCGCTACAATTGCGTTAGGAAGCGAAATGTCTGGAGGCATCGAGGACGTGAGAGCAGAGGACATCACAGCAATTCACACAGAATCAGGTGTCAGGATCAAAACAGCTGTAGGGAGAGGAGGTTATGTGAAGGATATCTACGTGAGAAGAATGAGCATGCACACCATGAAATGGGCATTTTGGATGACCGGAAACTATGGCTCTCACGCAGATAAAAACTACGATCCAAATGCACTGCCTGTGATTCAGGGGATCAATTACAGGGACATGGTTGCAGAGAACGTGAGTATAGCTGCTAGATTGGAGGGAATTTCAGGTGACCCTTTTAAGGAAATATGCATATCTAATGTCACAATTGGAATGGCTGCTAAGGCCAAGAAGGTACCTTGGACTTGCACTGATGTTGAAGGGATAACGAGCGTGGTTACTCCTCGAGCATGTGATTTGTTGCCTGATCAAGGTCCAGCGAAAATTACAGCCTGCGATTTTCCTACTGAAGATTTGCCAATTGAATCGGTGAAGCTCCAAAAGTGCTCTTACAGAAGGAATTTACTTGTATAACCAACGAGTTTGTGTTGTAACACTATCTATAAACTTTAATTATTAGCCCAAATGCATCATCTCCACTTAAAATTAGTAGACTAATCACAAGACAATGCATCATAAGCAATATTTACAGATTTTAGCTTTACCATGTCAATGGTGAGAGCTGTGGTCGCCTGGTAAATCAAAGAGATTCTTCATAAACTAGATATCTTTCCAGAATCTGAGAACAACTGATAAAATAGGATCAGGTCAGGTCTCGTAGCTGAGCCAACTCCAGGATGGTACAGATATCACTTCTATAGATTAAAAAGCATCTTATATCACTTTTGAATGCAATTTTCACGCCGACCCACCTATTGGTATGCTGTTTGATCGTGTTGTTTCTCAGATTTCTAGAAGCATCTGACTGATTTTTATATAATGAAACTGCAAATTGGAATCATGGAGTACATTCCTAAGCGTAAATCACAAAATACAAGATGATTCTCAAGGATCTGGATTGAATTTTACAGATTCCCTCCATATAAGTTCTTTGATGTTTTCTTCTGTAAATGATGGTTGTTCAAAATCAAAGCTGAATGGAGTGGGACAAACAGGCTCCTCGTTAATATCATGAAGGGGTGCCAAGTATGGATGACAAAGTGCCCCGTCAACTGCAAACAGATCAGGGATAAATGTCTTAGTGGTTCGCAAAAAGAAAAGCTTATTTAACAACCATCGGAACCAAACAAATTTAAAACCACTAGAGATGAAGATTCTACTACATATATCTAACTTCAATGTAGTATGAACCAACATTTTACATTTAGTACTTATTAATACATCATTCAATCCTGCATAAATCTTTAAATAAAATTTTCTGCTACCACTTCAGCAATTGGGAATTAGCAACTAACAATCACTATGCAGTGTCATCAACTAGTCACAGATATCCAGTACTATTTCAATTTACCTGTAATTCGCCTGTTTGGATCAAAGACCAGCATCTTCTCTAACAAATCAACAGCACCAGTAGAAATATCAGGAAATCTAGCAGCAAACTTTTGTCTTGGGTATTGCGGAAGCTGCCTAACGTATCTTCTAGCATTATCGCTTCGTAGGAATCCTAAGCTGGAATCATCTGGTGAACCTATGAGCTATTAAAAGCAAGTAAACAATGTGTAAGAAGTCATAAATAAACTGATCCCCATGGGGAGACAAGAGTCATTTGCATTTCAACTTTAATTGTGATAGAACTTTGATGCATGTGTGAAAACAGTAGCATCGTGCACTGGAATCAGAGTACACAAATCCAAATATAACTGCAACATATTGAGGGACGTGCAATTCAGATATCAATGCTATAACCCAATTCCCATATCCAAAGTTCATAGTCATGTGGTTCCAGCCAAAGAGTCACAAGAACTAAAACCAGAATCAGATCAACGAGATATGAAGCGAACAAATAGTTTATGACCAGCCATAGGAATAGAATAGCCATAATTTAAGCTCATAGCATACTTGCCGAATAACCAAAAATACCTCAGTGACAAGTCTCAGCTGATGAACATAATCTTTTCCAGGAAATAAAGGTTGTCTTGTCATGATTTCACCAAGTATGCAACCCACTGACCATATATCGATTGCAGCAGTGTACTCTGAACAATTGAGGAGTAATTCTGGTGCCCGGTACCAACGAGTAACAACATACTCAGTCATGAAATCAGTCTCAGATGTTGTCCTTGCAAGGCCAAAGTCTGCAATCTTCAGGTCACAATTAGCATTCAGAAGCAAATTGCTGGGCTTTAAATCACGATGCAGAATATTGGCTGAGTGTACGTATTTGAGCCCTCGCAACAATTGGTACAGAAAATACTGCAAAATAAGCAACACGGTACACATCATTGAAAGTGCAAACATCTAAGGGGCTGAAATATATGACTTTTTTCATATGCTTATGGTAGGTTTATCAGGAACAGTTTGCCATATTACAAAATGTTGAGAAGGGATGAGAAATCCACACATATTATGTCACAAATCACGGCATTCTTATCAAGAACCCGATATATTTCCCATTCTCTGATCAAACTATGTTCTGTATTGCCACTCTGAAATACTAACACAACAAAATGAAGGATTGCACAGAATATCAAAAAGTCAGCAGGTAAAGGCTTTGTATTGAAAATTGCGGAAAGGTAAAGTGTCGCTGAAAGAAAGAAAAAATATATTGTAGCTTTCCTTGGATCCTAGAACTTGCAGCACACAATAATCTAGACCTCAAACTCCAAAAGCAACGCTTAGACTATCGGCAACGTAGGAATGAGTAAACTAAATGAATTCCCCAATATAGGTAGAGTATTGTAACAAATTTAAAGTGAAGACAATGGAGCCAACCCGACAATGATCATCTGTCAATGATTGGTTAGACTTTATTATTTGATGAAGATCAGTGTCCATTAATTCAGAAACAAGATAGACATCATTGAAATTCTCCTTCTGGGGAGGTCGTATGATGTCTTTGATAGCAATAACCTGCAATCATGGAAAAGATCAATAAGAAAACCACAATTTTATCAACCAACAACAAAGTAACAGTTACAGAAAGTTAATTGCTAACTACTCTATAATCAAATTCAAATTACTAATCAGAAACTTTTTCACAACTTACAAATGCTAAGTTTGATCTTATTTAACAATCAATAATACTTCAGCTATGGGCAGTGAGAACTACTATCAAGATAATCGACAAAACAAAGTAGTTACATTCTCGTGATCCATGTGGCGAAGAAGTTTAATCTCTCTCAAAGTCCTTTTGGCATCAATACGGTTGTCAAAGGCATTACCAATCTTCTTAATGGCGACTTCCTCACGAGTCTCAGAATTCATTGCGGCGCTGAAGGAAACCAAAAATTATATTTTCATTCACATTGTTGATAAGATCAGATAGTCAGTAAAATGCATGAAACATGCAACTCTACATCCTCCATCACCTACATAGCTACTTGAACTCTCAACAACACTATACTAAAAATTTTGCTCAAATCCTTTTTTTCTGGAAAGAATGAAAAATATCACCAGACAAATAGTTCCTGAAAAACGATGACATGAAGATGCACGATCGAAGTAACTAAGATCAAAATTACTTCCTCAAGCGGCTACAGAATTTCATTCTCTTCAAGAAAAGGAAAATTAAACAGACCAAAAACACACACACACACAGAATCAGAGTCAAACGAAAGCTCATATAACACAGCGAACAAGCTTGGATCAAGATCAAGAAAATTCAGCAAAAAATCACAAAGCATGAAAAAAAGAGCTGAGCAGTTACTGCTCGCTAAAGTACAGAAAACACTACCAAACGATGCCGTACGCTCCTCGACCAACGGGACGAATAGGAGGCACGTACTTTCTGGAGACTTCGAAGAGGTTGCCGTAGACGTTGTACTGCACGTAACGGCCGCCGTGAGTAGGCATCCCTCTGATGTTATGGTCGCCAGCGCTGAAGCTGGAGTCGGTTGACATGTTTGGATCCGAACCCGAATCTTAAAATTCGGATCCACTAGGCTTGAGATGATCCCAAAGTGACAGAGAGAGAGAGAGAGAAAGAGAGCGATAGAGAGAAGTTAAGAGACTAAATTTGATGCGCGCGGGTTGGTAGGTGTAAAGCAATTTGACATTTCTTATAACGTACACTTTTGAACTGGAAATTTTGGCCAACTGTCTCGTGACTCTTTTACCAGTTTTTGGAAGGTAAAGCCTTTTTTACTTTTAATTTTGATTTTTTTGGGTCAATTTTGTTATTATAGTTATATTGACTATTCATTCAATATTCCACAACGTGAGCCGACAGTTTTGACTTTGGAGGACAGTGTTAAAAAAATTCAAGCCTAATTGGGAATTTTGTAGTTAAATGGTTTCATTTCAAATTCCAATTTAGTTAGCTAAATCATAAAAAGGGATTTATAGATGTGATAATTGTAATTTATTAGGTTTTATTTAATAAAAATTAAGCTGATAAAATAAGAGATTTAAGATTTAAAAAGTTCAATTGATATTAGACTGTCATAAAATCGACTAAAGAATAAATAAAATTAAAAAAAATTAGATCGAAAATTAAAATGATAAAACAAGAGATTTAAGGTTTAAAAGGTTCAACTGATATTAGATTATCATAAAATTAGTTAAAGAATGAATAAAATTAAAGAAAATTAAACTAACAAATAAATTGATAAAACAAGAAATTTATAGTTTAAAAGATTTAGTCGATATTAGAATGCCATAAAATTATATAAAAATAAATAAAATTAAAAATTTTGAAATGTAATTGAAAGAGATTACTACCATAGAAAAATTTGAAATTTAATTAAAAATTTATTAAATAAAAATAGTTAATTTATTTTAATTTATACGAAGTTATTAATTTGCAAAAATTGATTGATTGGTTAATAAACTGGTCAATTTTTAACAGAAAAAAGTTATTAAAATAAATTAAATCAAAAAATTAAAAATTGAATCGAAAAAGTAGCTATTCAAAACTTTCATAATTAAATCGTTCAAACTGAATTTCATCTGTCAATATAAAAGAGTTTTAATTATATATTTTTTGACAAAAAAAAATAGCTAAAATGGCATTTTCCAGTCAATACCGTCCGTCGTAAGAAAAATGATCTTATTGGTTGATGAATGATGTAACGAGCGGGGGACTATTCAGCGGGGACCAAATTCTGTGGACTTGGGTCAAAGACAACCCTCTGCAGTCTGCACGGGCTCGTCCAAGAAGGAGACCGACGACTCGGGAGTCTTTTATGTCTTAAGTTCTAAGCACCCCTGCCTTGACTTTTGTTTCTTTGTATCTTGAAAACAATACGCCAACTTGATAGTTATCTTTAGTTGATTTAAATTAAACAAATTTCAGATTATACTTATATTTAAAATAAACAACCTAAACAATGTTATTATTATAACTAATATTTAAAAAGCCGGACTGTAATAATTTTAAACCGCTAATTTATTTATCCGATTGTTAGCTTTTTTATTCGATTTAGTTTAATAATTTTTATTGTTAAAAATTAATTAATTTATTAATTAATATACCAATTTTACAACCTAATCAATTTTTATAAACAAATTAATTTTTATTTAAGAGTATAATTTTCAAAAGAAAGATTTTCTTCAATCATTTTTAAATTATATAATTTTATTTAATTTTTAACCAATTTTATAAAATTTAATGCTGATTGAACTTTTTAAACCTTAAATTTTTTATATTATTCATTTAGTTTCCTATCAAGTTTTTAAACCATTAGTTATAACTCATTTTATAAACCTTATTTTTGTTGATGAATTAAAAAATATATTAACCAACATAATACAATTTTAATAAATTATATTAAAATAGCATCTTTTCAAAGTGGGCTGGACATCCCAATTATTATGAAACATGGCCCAATGAATACCCTTTGCTTGTGAAATGTTATTAAAGTATGCTTGAATTCATAAGTTGCAAATGAAATTACCTGTTCAGTTGTGTTATTCCATCTCTGTTCCAGTCCATCTCATTCACATATTTATGTGAGTTCACACATTTATATAAAATGTGAGACCCACATAAATGTGTGGATGAGATAGACTGAAACAAAATTGAAATAACACAAGTATACATAAATGTGTGGATGAGATGAACTGAATCAGAGTTGAAACATCGTAAGTTGGTGATCACGTCCCCATAAGTTGAGCAGAAACTGCACCAATGTTTGGTTAGATTCTCAATCAACTTAGGTGGTACATGAAACCAGGAAAAAAAAACTCTATTCATCGTTCCAAGAGCAGCCCACTATCTAATGTTGGCTACAGATGCATGGGCATGGGACACAAGAATGGTCAAGTTCAAGCACCAAAACCTGAAAAAAGCTAGGAATTACAATTCTTCCCTCCCAAGCAAAGGTGAACTCCATTACTCATAAAGCTATATTATTGCGTCCAAAATACAGATTCTGTATAGCATAAAACTATAAAGAAACATGTCAGACACTAAATTGAGATAAGAGAAAAAGGGGTACTTAAAGATGCTTACCATGTGAAATTTTCAATTCCAGAGAAGAAACTTCCCCCTTACAGCATCAAAAAGCTGAGACCAGATTTCTTCCCAAAACATCTAGTAAATGCAAACTAACAAAGTTAGGCCAAACACAAGGACATAGACATGTACATTTCATGAAGAAACAGGACATCCAACCAGATGCAATTAACATTCCAAAAATGTGTGTGCTTAACTCGTCTTAGTAAATATCAAACTTCTTGCACCGAAAGTAGAAGCAGACCCAAGAAGGATAATCGTGCATCTGTTGATTACCAGTGAAAAGAAACCCAGACTCAGACTCAAGATTCTTCATCGTCAAATTTCGATACTGATATCATCAACAAAGAAACATCAGTGTATATAAACACTGTTGACAACGTCTAGAAAATCTAAAGAACAAAGAGCTACATGAGTATTGACATAAACAGATTCATTACAGCAACAAGCATAACAGAGAACCTTATTATATTTGTCAACATTACACAGTACAGTGACACTTGTACATACCAATAATAAAGCATTGTAATATACACCACAGCACACAGAACAAAGGATGATATGCAATATATTATTGGTAAGAAAACATCTTACTCCCAAAGTATTGGTATATAGATGAACAATTAACTCAACATATCATTTCACAGCTTGCTCTTCTACATTATGCCCTACCACAGGGTCAGTAACATTAGCATTGGCTCTCAAATTACAAAGTAAAGCATCACGACCGGTTAAAACTATTTTAAAAAATCCATCCACTTCCTTTAAAAGAAAATCTAGTCCCCGAGAAAGTTCCTCGGACGCCTTTTTCAGCTCTGAAATGGAATTCTGAATTGTCTCCTCTTCAGTGGGTTCCAACCCATCTTGGATCATGGGAGATACCTTCTTCACCAATGCATCAACAGAATCCAATTCCTTCAACATCGTCAATCGTTCATCGGAAGACATGTCCTTAATTCTCCCATTCACATTACTTTGCAAAGCAGAATATGCCTGGGACCACAGGACTGTGTCAGGAATTTCCAAATCTAACAAATTCTTTGAAGAAACTGAGAAGGCTGCAGCCAAGATGCTACACACAAACAGAGTCTCTACTTTAACCCCATACATCGCGCGCATCAATACTTTTCCTTTGGCTGAGTTCTTAACCTTTGGCAGATCAATTGATTCAACAAGACGATGCAATATTGTGAAAACATTCTGAACTCTTGGATTTTTTAAAGAAATGTGATGTCTCCATTTATCAAGGGAAGAACATGCCCGCATATACCGTTCTGATGTATTGGATTCCAAATTAAGCAGACCACAGTGAAGCAAGAGATGGCCCTGGTTGAGTCGCGTGATCTCAGAGCTAAAAGCAATGCATATATCAAGCAACTTCACACTGATGTCCAAGTACACATCTATCCACTTCTCGTTCCAATCAGTCACAGGAAGCTCAAGATCTGTAATAAGGGTTTTTATGTCGGTATGAGTTTCACAAAGTGATTCCATAGCTGATTTCATCCATGTCAAGCTAAGAACATCATTTTTGTTTTCTGGATTGAGCTTTTTCAACCTCTCAGCCAAATTTTCCTCAAAAGCGATCAATAGAGAGACAAGCCTAGGAGACAGCTGAGAGCTCTTTGGTGATATTATTCGAAAAGGATTTCCAAATGGAAAAAACGAGCGGTGAGGATTCTGTGGCCGACTCATTTGATTATTCACTACAAGATGTTTAAAAAACAAAATTATTAGAATAGCTTGCGTATGACCTACATGCAAAACAAATTCAACAAAATCTCAACTCAATGCATCAAAAACGAAATTACTAGCAATAGATTCAGTACAGCATACATGCAAAACCCAGTAAAAGAAATCAACAAAACCTAGACCAACAGCTGATCAACAAGACGAACTTAACGACGAAATTGTTACACTGTTCATAATACCATCACAGAAAAGTTGTGCCATATCTATAATCTTCAAAACCAAATAGTACATAAAACATCAAGAAACCAAAAAAAAAAAATGAAATTATCTCCCCTTATCTCATCCACCAAGAAGGGTTCAACATAATTTCAGAAATAAATGACCATCAATTCAAACCTTAATACATTTTCAATCTATTTAACCAAGAACCATTTAAAGAACAATCAAGTACAGCAAAACAATTGATACCACCTTACCTAAATGCTAAATTCACGTACTACACTGAGATTATTGGCAAGAATTCGCACGTCAAAACTCAGCCAATGATCAAAGACAGCAGCCGATCTTCACTTTGCAAAGACAGACAATATCTTTGACCTATTTAACATTGCATAAGGATAGGAAAGAGAAAAAAAAAAGTGCTGAGAGATTCGTACCTGGAACAGTACTTGAAAGTTCCAGACACGGAAGATTGAACCGTTGCTTAAAGACAGCTTGCGATTAGGTGTTTCTTCGTCGCTTTCTTTACAGAATGGGATATATAACGCACGAGTCACCGCCTGTTAGAAAGATATAGTCACAGGCACACACGTGGAAACAATTGAATGGAGGAAGGGAAACTGTGAGGAAAGTTAACTTTCATGGGATAAGGATTACTATATTGTACACGCGTTCCCACCAATAAAGCATGGGGTTGACCGTCTCCCACTAGGCCTAGATCACCCATGGGCTTTAACTTGTATTAGAGTACAAAGTGAACCAAACGACTTGTCGCAGTACGCCACGTCTGAACTCATATATACGTATGGGACTTAATTAATAATAAGTACTTAAATATATACACATTAAAAATGTGAGGGGAGAAAGGAACTTTCTAGATGTACAAAGAACTATATATATGTATATATTTTATAAATAAAATTATTTATTTTAATCGTAACAACAACAACAACACTAAGTAAAAATTCCACAGAAACGCAAAATTTGAAGAGGTCTGATAATATACAACCTTATTCTTAACTAATAGAGAAATCAAACAAAGCTATATAATTTTGAAGAACCAAATAATAAACATAGCTCGATCTAATAAAAGGAAACAAACGAGGTATATAATATTTCTTGAATCAATTTAATCCTGATTTGACAATAAAATATTTATTTAAGAAAGAAAATTTTGTATTTTAATTTTTTATTTACAATTATTCTTTAAAATACATGTATTTTATACACTTTCTTTTTAACCAAAAAAAATTATTGAGTAAATATTAATTAAATTATCTTAAACGCATAATTACTTATAAATTAAAATAACTTGTTTGTTAAATGAAGAAATCAATTTAAATATATTTAAAACTCATGTTTAAAGAATTTAAATTTTTTAAGACTTAAAAAATTTTCAAAAAATTTCTAAAATTTGAATGTGATATTCCATTTTATTAATTTTTAATAGTCAACAAAATTATGCAATTGAGTACATTAATGTTTTAAAAACCAAACATTAAGTTAAGTCGTTAAGATAAGATATTTAAGATTTAAAAGATTCAACTAGTATTAAATCATCATAAAATTGATTAAATAAATAAAATTAAGGAGTATAAAATATGATTGAAAGATACTATTTTTATTGGTTGAAAATTTTGAAATTTAATTAAAAAAGAAGACTGTTAAATACAAATTTATTTATTGATTTTAGTTTATAAAATGGAGTAGTTTATAAAAATTGATTAATTAATTAATAATTTATTTAGTTGTTAACAAAAAATATTAAAATAAATTAAATTAAAAAATTAAAAAATAAATTAAAAAATAATTAGCTTAAAATTTGTACTATTAAATTGATCAAATCGATTCACTTTGTTAACCATTGGAGTAAACCGAAAAGGAGGCAAGTAGAAGTTCAACATCAAATAAAAAAAGGAGGACATTTGAAGTCCAAGTCTCAACAAGGAATGATGTAATATGAAGATCCCAATCAATTTGGTTTCCTTCCAAACGAAGGATTTGAACAGAAGACGGAAAAACCAAAAAGATGGGTGTTGCTGTTGCCTATTATTTTCCACATTTGTAAAATATTCAGTTTAAGACCAAAGAGAAGAGAAGAGAAGAGAAAGTCGTCACCTGAAACTTCTGACAGTGATCTAAGTCTTCAGTGATCAAAGAAATCAACCAAACCAAACCAACCCGTAAGCTAAGAAATGGGCATATACATCCAAAACCAGATCGTTTTGAATACGCCAAATGCTGATGAATCTGTGACAGGTAAGGTATGTTCTGTCATTAATGGCGAAATGTCAAAGCCACGACAACAAGAAAGGAGACCCACTCACGTGAATAAATGAGGTGCAACATGGATGGATTACTCCATTTGCTACAAAAAGAAGTAGGCCCATTGTCCCTGAAACAATCCAATTGTTGCAAGCTAGCAATGATGTTGAGTTACACTAAGTGACTCTTGCAAAATTACAACTAAAATAGAGATACAATCTTTCTTAACTGTCATTCAATTCAAGAAGTTGAGAAAAACTGCAACTCAGTTGGTTAATAACAGAGATATGCTGTCATCCCGGTTGAATTTATCAAGAATTCTAGAAGTTAGAGAAAAACTGTAACTTAGTTGGTCAAGCTCGGAGATATGCTATCATTTGGGTTGTATTTGCTACTTAATTCTTGAGTCATATACTAACAAAGTCAAAATTAACGTATCCAATACACAAGACTCTCCGCTTTGTGAGAGTGTGAAGAGGGTCATAATATACGCAATCTTCCCTTTGTATTTTTACAAAAAGACTATTTTTTTGACTTCATAATAACAAATGAACAACTTTACCGGTCATTCCAACATTCACCCTCAAGAGACTAGTACAATGATTGACTTAAAATTTCAATTCAATCTTCCGAAAGACGATTGATTAAGAGCGCTCTTCATTTAAGTATGAGACAAACTGATGGAACAATTTACTTGAATCACATAATTTAGAGGGTTGTTATATGCATATGATGATTTACTTGCAATATAGTAACTATGAATTCCATGGATATAGAAAATAAAAAGGAAGAACTTCCTTGTACAAATGACAGTAGACAAAAAAGCATAAAAATAATGCTTTATATAGATAATAAATACATCGGTTTGATTTTACAATTGAGATGAAATGAAGGGAAGAGGTACATGAAAATAAATGAAGATTATAGTTTCTTATAGAAGATACAATAATTCGTAAACAGTCTCTTTATTAGTTAGAGATATGACTGCGTAGTATTGAACTTTTTCAAACTCTACATTCAGCGGAAATTTTACTGGGTTGTTGTTAACAGAACAAACACCCTAAAATATGTATCAAAACGGAGGAACACAATTGGTGCATCAATAACTTAAAGAGACTTGAAACTTAATAGTCACCTAATGCTATCTCCATCTATCATCTTCATCTTGACTTTTATCCGAAGTCCCTTCATTGGATTCTTCATCACCTAATCTTGCAACGTCATGATTCTCTTATTCATAATCATGGTTCGAGATTGAAGCTTCTCTGAGTATCCGCTGCTCCTGAAAAATAAGGAGCAGAGCTATTTCAACTCAAGAGAACAGAAGAACTAATAGAGGCTTTTGTTTGTTCTTTTATCAAAAACACATTGCAGTATTGGGAAGAAATGATACTTACATCACGAAACAGCAAGTCATCTGCCTCAAGCATGTGGATCACTTGCCACATTTTGGGTCTCTTACTTGCATCAGGATCAATACATCGAAGAGCAACCAATAAAATGCGTTTAAGGGCTTTTGAAGCAGGCATTTCAGGCAACTTCGGATCAATCACTTCCTCTGATTTTCTGTCACTAACCATGGATTTGAGCCAATCTACCATATTAACCTGCAATTATTTACACAAACAAAGTTAAAGTAGGCAATAATGATCAGCACATCAATTTCTAATTCAGTACTAATACCAATACTAATACTAACCTCTGCTTTTGGTCGATTATAATCAACCGGGCTTCTTCCAGTTATTGCCTCCATGACAAGTATGCCAAAACTATAAACATCACTTTTCTCATTCAGCATACCGGTGTAAGCATATTCTGGCGCAACATATCTGGAGATCAAGCAAAGAAGACATAACTTTCTTCCTTAATCATAAAGCTCCAACAAATGCTTCCATGCAATCGTATGTACTATGGTAGTAGCATCATCACCATGAATGGAATAGAAAGAATTAAAATGATAATAAAATTTCCCCTGTTTAGATTATAAGGCATCATCACAGGAATTCGCAAACCATATTTGAGCACGATGAACAACTCCATATCGGGACAGAAAACCAGAGTCAAACTTGAAAGGAAGTGATGAACTTACCCAAATGTTCCCATCACTCGTGTAGTGACGTGGCTTCTCTCAGAACATAATAGCTTGGCAAGTCCAAAATCAGAGATCTTTGGGTTCCACTGGCGATCAAGGAGTATGTTGCTAGCTTTCACATCTCGATGTACAACCTTTGGTTCCAGACCCTCGTGAAGATACGCCAATCTGGAAATAAAGCGAACATATACCATAACTTGGTAGAATTCACCTAAATCAAAGCATTACAAGGTATGGAGCATACATACCCTTTAGCAGTTCCAAGAATAATATTCATACGAATATCCCATTTTAGAGGACTGATCTCCCCAACATCACCGTGAAGCCATTGTTCCAGGTTACCATTGTCAATGTACTCATAGACTAGCATCCTACACAATAAACATGCACAAAGAAAACAATTTTACCAGGTTTTGTCTCAACAAATCAACACAATCAATCTCAAATACCAACCTGTAAGCTCCCTCCTCACAGTAACCAAGCAACCGCACAAGATTCTTGTGTCGAACTCGTCCAATCGCATCCGCTTCCACTTTGAATTCCTTTTCAGCTTGACCCCTGAATGATTATTCACTTGTATTGAATATTTTGAACACGGGTAGTGAAAAGAACGTAAACAACGATTCAACAGAGTAAAATCAAAATGAAAAAAGAAAACCTGTTATTGAATAAGTTTTTAACAGCGATTCTAGTACTATCACCAAGAATGCCACGGTAAACGATGCCATAACCGCCTTCGCCAATCACATTCTCTGGACAGAACCCATTAGTAGCAGCCTCCAGCTCTCTAAAAGTGTACCAGCGGCCCCATCCAAGATGCGACACCTCCGGCCTCGCATTCGCGCTCCCAATTGATGCCGTGTTGGTCTCGCACGCCCCTCTGCTCTCCCTGGTGGAGAGCACCACGCGGTGCTCCGTCTTCCCCGCATCCACTTGAATCTCCTGCAACTGAGGCGCGTGCTGGTTGATGTGCTTGTGATTTTCATTGTCCACGAACGCGACCTCCCGGATTTCTTTGGTTATTGGAGGCATAGTCGTTGTAGTTGAGTTAATGTGTTTTGGTTTGCGTCTTTTGCTGCGAGAAGTTAGCCACAGAGAGACGAGGAACAGAGCCAAGACTATAAATGAACCCAGCAAGATTCCGATCAACACCCAGAGTCTCAGTCCGAAGATTGAGGTTCGTTTCGAGAGCTCCGTGCTCACGAGAGCTGCGTCGAACATGGACATTGTTTCCAATCAAGAGCTCAAGGCCTCTGTGCCATTACTAAGAAGAACTCTAGCCCTGTCTCTCTGTCTAGAGCTGGAGAAGAAAAGGAAAGACTCAGCTTGTTTGATGCTACTTATGATGTTTTAAACTTTATAAATCAAACGTTATATTTTATGGGATTGTAACGATTTAAAAATATAAATAAAAATATTTATGCAATATTATTATATAAATTCCGAATTTTTAATATACACTATTATTTCTTGATTGATAATATTATTTTTAATCTTGTATTTAGTATTTATTTCAGTAATTTATGCAATGCACTAAATTTTGATTGCCTTTTAATTTCACTAATATTTATATCAATACACTAAATTTTAATTATTTCTTTAATATTTATAATTAGTGTTTAAAAAATCGGACCAGAAGTTAAACTGGTAAAACAAGAGGTTCAACTTATATTAAATTGTCATAAAATTAGATAAAAATTAAAAATTTTAAAATATAATTTAAAAATTATTTAAAGTTTAAATTAAAAAGGAAATTGCACAATGAAAATTAATTAATTTATTATTGTTGATAAAAACTTATTAATTTAATAAAATTGATTGACTAATTAATAAATTGGTTAATTTTTTACAACAAAAATTATTAAAGTAAATAGAATCTTAAAAGTTAAAAATAGAAACTAAAATGTTAAAAGGTTTAAAATTTTTATGTTTGAACCAGTTGGATTTTTTTATTATCGTCTATCATATTTTTTAAAATTGATATAACATTACCTTAAATCATGCATTAAACCATAAACATAATGACATTATTTTAAAATTTTAAACGACGTCGTTTCAGTTCCTGTCACCGTTTGAATCCTTGTTATAAGGTGATAATAGACGTGATTTATGAACCAGGATTTTTGTGATGCCACGTGGCAGCATCACAGTATGATTGAGATTGAGTCTTAGTTTGGTCAAGAGACTTCTATTGGTCAGAGGAACCAGACAGGGTGTTTGTGGGTCCGTGTCTGAAAATCAATCAATCATATATTCATATGCTCTCTGCCTCTCTTGCTTGTTTTTATTAAGACAAAGTGAACTTAAAAAGAGAATTTCTGATATATTGTTATTTATGTAATGTCCAGACAAAAAGGGTTTTTGTTGATGAGGATGAAGCAAGACCAGTGGGATACAGATAAATAGATAGAGATAAATGAATAGAAAGAGACCACACACACATTTATTTTTAAATTTATATTAAGTACATTTCAAAATTATATGTTTTAAATATAATTGACAAAAATGCAAATCGTGACGTTTCTCAATATACAAAGTTCCCCGCTTTATAAAGATCGGGAAAATAAAACTTCGTAGTCTAATTCGAATTGATTCTCTAAACCTAAACTTAATCGGATGACCAATTGGAGTTTAATCTTACTATTATTTCCATTTTCATGCCCATTTCTTCTCCTTTAGGTTCATATAGAAAACAGAAAACGCTTTACTTTAGCCAGAGGGACCTATTTTGGATGGCACTTATGAAAGAGAGAACCATTTCAGAAGCTCTTGCCCGTTATTAGAAAGAACTATATAAAAACCGGCATTCCCCTTTTCATTTTCATACATCACATGTGAACTGTGTAAGCAAAGCCTGAGAATTCTAGAGAACTATTACAATGGCTGACTGTGATGACTGACCCGATCGTCCCCAATGATCGTAACGTTAATAAAGCTTCGAGCAAGCCATACCCAGAATTTTCACAAATCATTCAGTCTTCTTCTCCAGCTCATCAATTGCAGCCAGTCTTTCAACAAGGGGAGGATGCGAATAGTGATAGGCCGAGTACCACGGATCTGTATTCATGGCTGATAAATTTTCCTCCTGTAAAACCATCAACCAGCCATTTGGTCATTCTCATCAAAATTCACCACAATACCAGTAAGCTTGCTTTAGTTTGTTCGCATAGATCCAATAAGAAGTCTAACACCCCACTATGAGCAGAGAACTGTAAAAGGGGCACATTTTAGAGAGAGAGAGAGAAAGCTCATCATCACCTGTAGTTTCACAAGAGCAACACGAAGAGCAGGGGCATAATTGAGCTTTGTAGCAAAAGCATCAGCCTATAGACAAGAAGGGATAGATTAGATTGAGATTCAGAAAATTTCCAGCATTGGAGAAACAGATAAATTTACGTTTTGAATGAGAGAGAGAGATGAGAATACCTGAAATTCAAAAGATCGACTCACAAGATTAAGACCAAAGCTTACTAGATGTTGAAGAGGTATAACAGTATGCTGCAAACGGTAAAACCAGGTGATGGTATTTTTCAATCAAGAGTAAGCCAGCAGCCAATGAATCAACCGAACAACTTTGACTCCCTAAAAATTACGCCCAATTCAACATACAAGACAATTTTCTCTATGGCAATACCTGAAATATGATCAGTCCTATGAGTACGGGTTGTGTCTCAAACCCAAAACTTCGGAAAAGATCGGTGGAGTTCCTCACAAGGGTATATCCACCAAATTGCAAAAATGTGAGGATCTGCAGCAGGCAGGGAATTCATGCAGAAGAGATTAACAATAACCATAATGAATCCTACACCTCAATGAGAGAATTTCCTAGTAGTTCTCATCTTTTCAAAAAAGTTTGGTGTAAACTGACATACTTGAAGCATATAACAACCTAGTTGAGCAAAAACAAGAAGATGGAAGAATATTTTCAAAACTCTCAATACTCGTCATTAAGTTCAGCAACAGCAATCAGTTTCAAAAATTGAACATGGGATAACAAGTTATAGTTTGCAAGCATACCTGCACAGCAATGAATGAGTACATAGTATGATTAAGTTTCCAATGCCCCAGTTCATGTGCGATGACTGCTACAATTTCTTCATCATTTTTGCACTGCAAAATATGATAAAACATATTTACCAGAAAGGATATAATATAACATGTGACCCAAAAAAATCCTGCAGTGAATTATGGATTAAACCATAGAAACAGAAGCTGCAATGACAATTAAAGAAAAAGATTTCAACAGTAATACTTTCTCACCTGCTGAATCAATGTATCATAGAGGACAATTCGCTTGTTTTTAAAGAATCCATACATATAAGCCTGCAGGAAAATAATGCAATTAAAACTGCTTGACACAAAGTAGTAATCAGTAAGACCATTACACATATTTTTGTAAGAATGTTGAATTAAATCTTTAAATGTGCATAACATTAATGTAGTCACTTGTTACATTTTCATTAAACTATCCAAAAGTGATTTTGAAGGTGAGCCCTAATTATCTACTCCATCCTCCCAAAAAATACAAGAGAACATTACTTGAGACCTTTTCATATCGAATATCCAGTACATTACATATTTCACCTCATGTATAAAACTAATTAATATGGATAATTTTAACTCTGAGCCTAAACTCGGAAATATAGTGGTGGCATTTTTCAATTGGGTAGTCAAAGTGATTAAGCAAAAGGACCATGAAAGAAACAAAGAAAAGGAAAAAAAAATCAACATCTAATGTTTTTTGCAAGATAAAGTAATAGCGAGATGCATTGTCACTCCATATCAGGCAAAGCTGTTATAATGAAATTAGTTTCATACGATTACAGAAGATGAATACTCACATTGCTGTGGCTTGACCTCGTAGATCCATCTACAACAAACAACTTTTTTAATGGAAAATTGAGGGAGGAAGCAAGGTTCTCAATTTTCTCCCTCAGCCCTCCTTCTGGAAGCTATATTTCACAGCATAAGTAAAGGAAATAAGATAAGATATCTTGAGTTCTTGACAAAATATTGTATAAATACAAACAAAGGAATGTAAAGAACTCACAGGAGTAAACTTGTTGAAAAGAGGTGCTATCAAAATTGGGTAGAGTGTCATCATGACAAGTGAGAGAACAAACATAAATCCCCACAGATAGATGGCCAAGTAAGGACCTCCTTTCTGCGAGTACGTGTATGTTAGAATATTCCATATTGACTAAACATGAAAATATTAAAGAGTTTATAAATAGTTAGGATCAATTATCCGAACGACTAATTTTAGTCATTTTGGGAATGGTTGACTCAAGGCCAATTTTTGTTAATGGGCTCTACACTCTACCCATATTAAAAATTCTAATATGGTATCAAAGTAGGTTTGAACCGACATATTAATTTCTCGGTTGTTCACCTGGATGTCTAGTCCCAGTGACCCAGTCCGATTATTGCTGTATTTATTTTAAGTGACAACCGGATGTCCAATCCTAGTTGCACTTGAGAGGGAGTGTTAAAGTATCCCATATTGACTAAACATGAAAATGTTAAAGGGTTTATAAGTGGTAAGGGTCAACTATCCAAATGGCTAGTTCTAGTCATCTTGGCATGGTTGACCCAAGTCCAATTCTTGTTAATGGGCTCTATACTCTACCCATATTAAGAATTCTAATAGTGTACATAATGTTGGATAACCAAAATTTTCACCATAAAGTTGTAAATTATTGTTTATTCCACAAATACAAGCAGAAGACAGACCTGCACTATTAAAATGATTGCAGAGACAATAGGTGGGCCAAGTACAATAGCAAGGAGAATTCCTTTAACCAAGTCCCTGAGGAATAACCATATTGTTTGCTACAAAGAAGATAAGGAGCTCAATTAATATACTGTCTTATTTCATATATAAAGTGAAGTCAACTGAAAGAAAGGCAAAATCTTTACAAGCCAAGATAAGAAAGAATAAAAACCAATAAAAACACCTAATTTAACGATGTACAATGTACAGAACAAATACCAACTTTATTGAAACCATGGCGTGCCTCAATGACAAAAGTTGAATAGAGTGAGAAAGGCAAATCGGTGACCTGCAGAAGAACATACTATCAATTAGAACTGATTAAGTAATTCGAAATGTAAAGTAGGCCCTAAACTGTAGTAGGATATAAAATCCTAGACTCAAAGGACTAACTGATCATCAACTAGTCAAAAATTAAGCGCATACCTGGGACCAGATCATGACACCAGCAAGGAAAGCAAGAGTATGGAGAATTTCATTCTCAGCATTCAGACCAGCTAAAACCAGAAAGTTTCCTGCTTTCTGTAGTTAGAAAGGAATCTTAGATGGTCATGATATAACCACGTGGTTAGGCTACACTAGCACTGGAAATAAGCACTCACCGTCCAAAACCAAGGCAAAACACCGAAGTACAAAATGGCAGAGTCCAGAACTATCGTCACAAATTCGTGGACAAAATTAAAGTAGCTGGAGAAATAGAAAGGAGAATGATATTTAACACTTGCAATTGTAGGTAGAGAAAAAAAATAGAAAGAAAGAAAAGCAAGATGCAACAATTAAAAATGTAGAGAAGTGCTCAAAGAGCAAACCTTTTATCAAGACTATAAGCTCTAGATTTCTCAAATTTCTCTTTACTGATTACTCCTTCCAATGTTTTTGGAAGAGTTGGCAGTTTCAATGCAGAATGTTGCCGCAGATCCAAATAAGTTTCAAACATGTACATCAGTATCATAAAACCTGCAAAAAAGGTAATATAAAGAATAAGTGAGAATTATGAACTAATCACGGAAAATATCAGCGCTGGCATGTCGATGAGGATGACTAGGACAAAGAGAAGTAGAGAACATCAAAGATTCAACCTTCCACAAATGACAAAAGTTTCCAACATCTTGCTATCTCCCAATGGATTATAAGTTATACCGTAGCATTCTCAGTTCAACAGATCTCCAAGGAATACATAAAAATTTAGGTCAATAAAATAGCCAGTTCTACCTTACAAACAATCCAATGGGTTTGTTGTTAAGCCTGTTTTGGAAACACTAGGGCAACAATAGGGCCACACCATATAAATTTCCAAATAGATACCCCACACAAAGAAATCGGCAACCGAGTTCCTCAGTTCTTTGGTTCTAATAAGAAGATCAAAGAACCGTGAATCTAAGTAATTCCAATTTCTTGGCACGAGCAAAATAGGGCAAAGCTAGAAAAGATGTGTAGTTCCATTGAAACAAAGAAAAGACACTATCTTGAGCGTTAAAACCTCATAATTTGTTATCTCAAAAGACTGATGAACATTTCAAAAAGAACAAGAATAGAAGTGCACAAGATGAAAGAAAAAGACAGCAAAAGGAAAAGAACAAGAACAAGAACAAATAACAAGGAATTCCCAGACATGCAAATTAGTGAATCTCATGAAATCAACATTAAACATAATGCAAAAAAAGCAAAATAATCAAAAACTTGACAAAGAGAAGGAAATGAAGGAAAAAAGAAGAAATAAATGAATTATAGCAGAACAAGAAAAACCCAGGTGTAGAAAGAAAAGGGAAATAAGAGAATACCAACAACAGCTTCCATGTAAGGAAACGCCATGGATTAAGTAATCGGTAGAGAGTAGAGAGAGTGGGGATTTAGTTTTGGATTTCTTCGAATAAAATGGCTTTTGCTGGTAGGCTGCCTATATTGACATTTAGCAACATCGTCTCTAAGTCTCGACGACCCGTTTCGAACCGACTCTTGTAGCCCGTGTACTTGGCCCAACAGCAATTTTTACTCCCATTTTTAAATTATATTCTAGTTTCTATAGAGTTTTTAAATAGTCATATTCACAATTTTATCTCGAAATAAATATTATTATAAATAAAAAATTTTACCTTTCGAAAGTCAAATAGATAATTTCATTGTAATATTTTAAAATCTACATAAATATAATTAAATATACATATTAAAAAAATTATAGAAAGAACCATATAGAATTCATTCTTCCTATATATTTTATAAATGTAAATTATATATATGAAAATTTTAAGATTTTGAGTTTGTTAAATAGAATTTTTTTAACTCCCTTTTTCATAATTGAGCAGCCCTTCATCATTTAGTTACTTCTATAAAGTAATACCTTAATGCTTATAAAAAAGGCGCCTTTTTAGTACATGAGTATTTAGGGCTTTGTTTTGTTCATTTGATGAGGGCTTTGTTTTGTTCATTTGATGGATTGGTAATAAGTTAATTTCTCATCATATTGAGAGGTACAGAATATTATCACAAAAGGAGATATAAAAATATTATCCATCCAATCATAACATATAACCATCTTTTTTCATTCCCCGCCTACTTCTTAACACCGTAGCAATTATGTTCACCTCAAGGATCATGGCAACTTTAGGTTAAGCATTCCTATCCTAAGCTCCCAACATCTCTATCTAGAGTTCACAATTTAGTTTGGGGTTGGGGATTCAACCTTTTAGAACAAAGAGTTTACAATTTAGTTACAATCAAATTTCACCTTACTAAAATTAATTGAAACTTTCAATCAATTCAATTTCAAATTTAGAGATTCGATATAATATAAAATTTAATTATTTTTAATAAACTTTTAATTAAATAATATTTATTTTAACTTTAATTTTTGTTCAATTTTTTAACCTTAATTGATAAATTTTAAGGCAGGCCTTTATTTTCATTTTTGAGCTGAGCCCAAATGGAAGAGATTGGAACCCAGCCCGACTATCACCCCTTTAAAATATTTTTTAATCTTTAAATTATCTAAAAATGACTTTTTAAACTTTTGTTAAAAATAATAATAAGATATGTATATAACACATATAAATAAATTAAATATTATTAATATAATAATTCAATTTAATTTTTAAACTTTATTTAAATTAAAAAAACAGAAAGAAGCACAACGTTTTTACCCCACGCGTATATTTGTTCAAGGGCCTGGCTACTTTCTACCAGCCTAATACCTCCGGCTGGGCTTAAGAATCTGCTTTAGGAGTGCCATTTTAGGTACATTCCAGTGCTCAACATGCCTGAAAGACGAAGCATATCAAAAAACCCAAAGGAAAAGCCGAAACCTAACGTGGATTGTGGATTACATTGAAGACTCACCTGCATACTCTTCCAGATTCCTCATCAAAGAAATACTCTGTATATCCAGTAGCTGTTACAAATCATAACACAGTCGTCAGTAATATGAATTGTGAGCTCCAAAGTAGCAACAGGAGGGGTTTACCTGAAAGAATGGGTTTCCAGGGGAATCTCATGGTACAACTAAATTTCCAGTGTCCAATTCCTTTATCCTACAAGCATAGCAAAGCATATTTTATTATTTTATGGGGTTCTCTGCAAATCATTAACATCTTATTGGCCAAACTTGAGCAATAAATTGTTATCTGAAAGTATAATCCATGACCAAACCTCAAGATCTTCCCACTTCATAAGTTTCATATTCGATTTCTCAAGGAGTAACCCGAAATTTGTACAGTTCCTTTTGAAACGACCGAGACCTTTGAAAGAACCAGCAGGATCAGCGAATTCACAGTCCTCTTCATACACTTGGAGTGTGAGGTTACCTACAGATTTTGTAATTACAAACAATTACAAGAATGAAGCAACAGAATAAGAACCAGTCCAGAAACAGATTTAAAACCTGTAACGAAGTACGATCTCTCAAAGTCCTCTTTAATCTTTTCCACCACTATTGCACGGTCAACAGTTCCCGACTCATCAACGGCGAGGCTAAAGTCCTCCCGAGTCTCTACAGTTTTGGGCGGTGAACGGAAAACAGAAGCAGCAATTCCCAAAAGCTCGGAGCCGTACCACGCTAGCTTCAACAGAGCGTTCTCTGGCTTTCTGGATTCAGATGAATCGGTGATCGGGTTCTGCTGCCCTTCGCATCTTATTATTGTATTGATTTTACTGCCACGATAGTTGGGCAAAAGAGCGAGACGGTTATGGTGATGCGAGTTGAGACGAGCAGTGACGACCGGACAATTGACGAAAAAGGTCGCCATTTGTGATAAAAGTGGTTACAGGAGTCGGTTGGTTTCTTCGGCCTTTGAAATATCTAAGCCCGCGAAAAATGGTGGCCATAGGAAAAGTTGGTAGGGCCTAAGTAAAAAGTCAATGTTTTAAACATCAGTTTGAAATCTGAAATTAGTCCAATTTTTAATTTTTTTAAATATTTTTTTAAAAAATCAATCAATTTATTAATTAATCAATAATTTTTATAAACCAATTAATTTTTATTTAGTAGTCTTTTTTAATTTAAATCATTTTTGAAATTCTTTATTTTTAAGAATTCATACAAAATATTGAGATGATAACAAACAATGGAGATGCTATCTTAGATGATATAGTCATAGTTGTGGCAAATTACGATATTGGTCAATAAGAACAAGCAAAAAGTAACAATTGTAGAAGACAAAGCTGCAAATAACAGAGTTACTGGAGAAGTGTTCATCAGGAATTTGTTCCCACTAATTCCATCCGTCTCTCATTCTCTTTTACATCTATACTCAGGTTAGTTATACGGAATGTGTTGCAATGGAAGACATGCAAAGAGGGAAAGCAACTAGCTGAACATAATTGAGGACCTAAAACAGAAGGCAAGCTCTATCACAAGAAACGATCCCCTATAAGTCATTGAGTCCAGCTCAAGGCATTGGCTTATATCACACAAAAAGTCAGCAGAAGCTCAAAATATTTCCCTGGAAAATGGTCAAAGGCCGTGCTTACCCATTTGGACAGATAATGAAATTGCTTCGATCAAAAAACGCATAGAATGAAACAGTGGCACGAGAGCCTTTCCTTTCTGATCTTGTTTCTAGCTTTCCCAAAAACCTGCCACTGAAAAGGTTGTATAGGATCAAGCAGCGAGAACAGATGCGATAGTTTACTGGTTGGTTGATCCTAAATTAGCGTATCATCTCAATGGCAGAAGGTAAGATATGAAACTTCCTGGGAAGGAACCCCAAATGTTCTCCATCAGACTGAACATAAATGTTGCCACCTTCAGATATGTCCTCAACTTCAATGGAGTAGACACTGATTGGCAAGGGAAAGTGGAAGTTAAACATAACAATAATTGTTCAACAATGTGGAAAAAGAAAATCATGACAAGACAACTTGAAGTGATTATTGCAAAATACAGCTTTCTCTGGAATAAAGGCTTACCTTCTTGAAGTTACATTTTGCACCGACAAATGTGTTCCCTGATATAATTTATGTAGTTTCAGAATAAAGTCGTACCACTTGAAGTCCTGAAGAACAACAACCTGCAAGAAACACCATCATAGTAAATCCAAGCTGATAAAACTCTCAATTGCCATGGGATAAAGACTTGGTAGTGATTTTGACAGATGGTTCAGCACTCACCTCAAATTTTCCGTTGGCAGGGTCAGCATTTGGGGTTATTTTCATACCACCACCAAAGTATTTTGCATTTCCTATGCAGAGAGCCGTTACTTTAGAGCATGTTTCCCACTCACCACCATTTATCTACATGCATAAAATTCCATGTTAGATTATTAGCACCAAGCCATAATGCTATGTATGTATGATAATGAATGATTAGAACATGCAAATTTTTATACACCAACCCTGATCCTGAGGTCCTGATTTTTATGCCCCATAAAGGCTTGTAGAGCACCAATAACATAGCATAAGTTGCCGAATCTTTTATATCTAGATGCGTAGTAGCCAGCCTTGGCACTCCTGCAGATTAACAAACTGCAATGAGACCAGGATGATTCGTATGCCTTTAGTTAAGACAATTCCAAGAGTTTCTAGTGATCTTTACAGATGAATGTCAGCAACATTGATAAAGTAATGTGACTCTTCACTTTCCCCAGTGATGACACCAACATCAATCTGTGATCTCAACCCTGAAGCACAGCCTCCGTCAGAAATGATTAAAAAAATGCACAGATTAAAAAATATCTAAAAGGTATTCAGCAATGAAAAACTAATCAAGTTTTGAAAAATCAAGTTTGAAATAAGAGAAATCAAGAAGAATAAAAGACAAGAAACAGAGAAAAATTAAGCGTACCTTTAGCTATTCGATCAACGGCTTCAAAAGGATCATTTTTCCTAATAAAAACAAATAAAAATAAACACGTATGTCATGATCAAGATCAGATGGTATGTCATAAGAATATCATACCAGATTTGTCCACATTGATGTAGAACCAACTAACCATCCCAATGTTCTTGCAAAATCAGACCCAGTCCCTAAGGGGATAAGCTGCAGCAACATACATCACAATCACATTAACCCTTGAGAAATGCAAGCCATGTGCTACATGTTGCATATATCAGTAAAAACCTAACTTTGTGAGACAAAACCAAAGACAAGTAGACGTTGATAATTACTCACACCAAGAGCAGTTGAATGGGCAGCCTCCTTATTGTGATGTGTTACAGGTTTCCCAGCCCAGAAGAATCCATTGACAACCTACCATATGCAAGAGGAATTTCATGAGTAACCAATAATTCTCCCACATACCCATGCATATTGACTAAAATGAAAACTTTAAAAAGGTGATCATTTCATATTCCAACTCCGGTATGACTCTGATCTTCACTAATTTAATTTCATCGATACAAACCGCTAATTTGGTTGCTGGTTTGATTAACAAATGAAGCGCTTGACCACTAGAATACACCAAATTTATCTAAACAAAATTGTGAACATAACAAACAATATATTGAATTTTACTTGATAAGAAATTAAACCTCATGAAGCGTGCCATCACCTCCAACTGCAATTACAGCATCTGCACCCTCCCGAATTGCCTGAACATTTATAGTATAGAATTGTTCAAATAGTTAAAAAGAAACCCAAACCAAGCTCAAGCACAACCCAGAAAAGCTCCGACGACCTACCTCCCTCGTAATGTCAATTGCATGATAAGGACCTGAGGTCAACGATTCGCATATCTGCTCATAAGTACGTAATACTTCCAATTAGCCCAACAAAGATAAAGATGAACAACAATTCAAAGAGAAAATGCTATAGAAGCAGCAATGAGATTAGAAGACCAATGACATTAGGAAGGAACACCCACATTGCAATGTCTATCGAGGCGAGAGCGAAGATATGGAAGCAGCTTTTTCCATTGTTTGCCGGTCCTCCCATTAGCCCCTGCTCCAATTAAAAAATAGCGATTATAAACAACTTGAGGTACAAGTACGCTAAATCAAATAACTTTCTACAAACAGAAAACCCTAATTGCGAAAACGAAAAGAGAAATTTGAGAAGAAAATGAAAGATGAGCAGTACCTTTAGGATTGACGATGAAGACAAGATCGCGATGTGGAGAGGAGGAGGAGGCTCCACCGCGAAGGATCGATAGGTCGGGAGCCATTGGATGCTCTGCTCTTACGACCCATGATTTTGCCATTTTAGATGATGATGATGTTACAACTCTCCCAATGTTATCTGTACCCGACTGCCCCTTGACTGCTACTCTGACCCTTTTACTTCGTCATATACTTTGATTCAATCTACTGATATTATACAAAAATCTTATAATATTAAAATTTTAAACAATTGTTCTCTTTTTAAGCCTATCATAAATCAATTCTCAATTCAATTTTAATTCATTTAATGTAATTAAAAAATTATTTTATGAAGATCATACATGAACACCTATTGAAGTTGAACCCTGAATCAATAACAACTTAAGTCTTTGTTTGGATTGAAGGAAAGCAAGAGAAAAGAAAGGAAGAGAATTATATTTTTCTTGATTTCTATTGTTTGGACAAAAATAAGCCAAAAGAAAAGGAGGGAATAAAAGAGGAATTTGGACCAATTATATTTCCCACCAAATTTGTAGAAAAGGAAGGGAAATTCAAGACAAAATAACCTTAATATAATTAAATTACCATTGTATCCTTGTTAAATCTAACAAATAAAGATAAACAAGTTCTATAATAAAAGGCATAAAGGTCTTAAAAAATTCTCTTCCATTCAATTCCCTCCTTTTATAAATTAGGAAAACAAACAAGAGAAAGGAAATTACATTTCTCTTCTATTCTTTTCTCCTCTTTTTCCCTCAATATTTCCTTTCCTTTCCCTTGTGCAAGTAAGGACCCAAACAAAGGCTAACCTCTCAAAACCTCGCCACTGATGACATTAATACCTCCACACCAGACTTACTATAACACTCATGTAACTCTTAGGAGAATATATAAATGTCATACAAAACAGAACTGAAATAATTCAAAATATACTAAACATTCATTATATGCATTTCCATAAACTCAAGCAAACATAAATTGCATATCATTAAATGTTGTTGTAAACAAACCCTAATGTACCTCATAATGAAATTATCAAAATACATATCTTAAACGTAATCCATCATGTAATAAGGTCATTACAAACCATTAAACAAAATACAAATTGTTTCATATTGTCAGCTACAACTCAAAAACTCAAATATACTTCTTTCAAAAACAAAACACATTTTTCATTGGCCACTACGATGGTCCTTGTCCCAGTCTTTAACCTTCTTATCAGAACCTACACGAAGGCAACACCGTGCTAAGCATATCGTTTAGTAGGGAATAACTAAACATAATTTATAATGGCAATTGTTTCTAACAGTCGTCTAACGTTCATTTATATAGAGTAATTTAAACACTATGCATCAGAACAGAACGTGAATCATCAGTGTAACATCCCGTTACTAATGGGATGTGTACAGTTCATTGCATTCGTATTCGGCATGTGCATGTATTGCATAATTGGTATTACATTGGTATTTGTACGTACTTGCATATATGACATATTCCGATTAGA
>JANTNU010000004.1:3316074-3331335 GCA_024752395.1 Erythroxylum havanense
GGTTTTAGAAATGATCGTATCGTAGTGCACCCTCATCGTAGGGTATGTATCGGTATGACCTACGGGCGTCCCGATGTGTTCTCTACAGTAAGGGGGCGCTACAATCAGTCAATACAGAACATTCTTACATCAGAAAAAAACTCATAAATATCATAATAGAATGTACAAATATTATAATTGAATATCAAAATAGGATATAATCCTTTCAGATCAAAGTCTGGCTTATGTTAGAGCATAACTTGTTTTGTATCACAACAGAATTTGCTTATATCAAAACTGAACATGCGTCAAAATACAAAACAAGTTAAACTGTTAATCCTTTTTGACAAAAGTAGGTAACTGGACCAGAACAGAAGATACCATGTTTGGTATTTGAAACAAAAGAGACTAATGTCTCTAAACCAAAGGACACTGTAGTGTCGATAATCAGGGGACATTGTAGTGTCAATAATCAACAGACACCATAGTCTCAAGTTATAGGAGTAGCTGCAGACCCTTCTAGGCATGCTTGTTCACCCACGAGTAAGACTTAACAGTTTTAAAACAAACCATTTCAGAATTCAGAAATTTCATGTAAATGTTGTAATGCATAGTATATGACCTTATTCATTTTATCAAACTTAACGTGCCTTATTAATACAAGCATATGCATTAAAGCATTAATAAATGTATTGAGTCATCACACATTATGTATATTCACATAATTAGAAAACACTTCTAATACAATCCCAATTATCAAACTCCTCGGCCAATTGATAGTTCGGAATTATCACAATATCATAATCACAAAACGGTGAAATAATGCATAAGTATGAATTCATTTCCTTATGCTAAATTGAACACATTCATTCTCACTTGAACAAACTCAATATATCTTATAAACATAAGCTTTTGAATTGATATATCAATATAACATTAAGTCATTACACAAGACATATAACCACTCAAGTTTCCAAATTCACACACGTTCATAACTAAGCCATTACTTTTGTTCTTTAAATCACATTAGCATTCATAAATAAACTTCATTCCTTTAACAACTTATAAATTCCAAAATTAGATACTTTGTTATCTAATAATACCTCCTTAAGTTATTATTTCAATTAAAAATCCAAATCTTGTTTAACCTTTAACTAACTTATTTAACAACAAACTAGGTTCATTTTCAAGCTCAATTAAGTCCATTTTAACCATTAATAAATACCTTAACCTTATATAGTCCAACAATTGTCTAAAATCAACATTTTTCACTTCCTAAGTACTTCCCATGACTGTGGGAATGAACCTTATAAATTTCATGATCGACCGAAGGTTCACTCACCCCCAGCTTCCAAATTGTTTCCAAAACTTGATTTCTTTACTTCCATTCAACACACCTTCACTAAAGTCCATCAATTTCACTTCAATTCTACCTTACTTATGCTTCAATACCTCATTAAATTCATGTCCAAATCAATTCAAAAATAATTCATTAAGTAACTTATAAATCAATACCTTCCACACCTCAAAATCAAACCAGAAGTTGTCATACAAAGACCATTTTTCCAGCATTCATTTATCATCATCCTAACACATATTTCAAGCTAATTCAATTATCATAAAACCTGTAATAATACATGCTATTAAGTTTATCCCTTACCTAATTACCTTTAAGTTCCTTCTTCAAAGAACTAGCTAAACTAGCCCTGATGCAACCAAAGCACTTCCGAAATCTAGGTAAATGTAAGATGATATTAACACTAAGATGATAACAATATAGAAGGTAATAAAAAGTAGCTTTCTTGATGCAATAGATTACAAGAATTCCAAGAGAAAATGATCTCAAAAACTCCTAAAGTTGTGAGGAAATGAGAGAGTTTTGATGGTGAGATTGCAAGACAATGAATAATGAGCAAAACAAAAATGACTATAGCAGAATCTTACCTCTTCCATTGCTAGGTGTCATGAAATTGTAACAGTATGTGTCACTATGCACGTTCTTCATTTGTCTCACATTGGAGTCAACAACATAATAAGCCATTTATCACGCAGTTATTTCTACCACTTGTCAATTTACTAACTATGCTATTTGTCAAGGTATCAACTATGCCAAATGCCCTTAGTCATTCCAATTTTCATATACCAACTTATCTTGCCACTTGCCAATTTTTCTAATCCAAATGTAAATTTTAATACCTCAATTCTCTAATGGTATCAATTAATTTCAATTCACTAAGTAGGATCTATTAAATCCAAAATTCAAGTCATTTGCAATTCTCAATCTTATTACAATTTTTACATATCATACATGTACTTTTATAGATATATAATAACATACTAACTAGGCTAAAATTTAGGGCCTTACATGTACTTCAAGACTCAGGTTTATATTTAATGATCTTCCACTTAAAAAATGGAGAGAACTTCTTCATAAATTATGTGGTTGGTTTGATTTGTAAATGACTCAGTCAAATAATCCATTAAGGGATATTCGATATAAGTTTACTTCTCGTTTTACTGACATTTTGTGAGAATGGTGGCAAAGTCTAAATAATTATTAACAGCTGAACTGTAGTACATTTAAGTTACTTCTGTTGAATTACTCAGGATTAAATTAAATGTTTATTTAATAAAATCGAAATGATTATGTATAAAAGAATAAACACTTAAAAAAGATTTTTTCTTATAACTCATAATAACATAAAACATTTTAAGTGATTTGAAAAGATAATAATAATTTTTTAAAATTAGTAAAAGTACAAAATAATTTCTAATCTTTTATCTTTTATATTATATAAATACCTTATATGAAATGGACACTTAAAAATAATTTTATTTTTATTAAATAGATATTTTTAAATTTTATTTATTAACCTATTTTCTTTTTAGTTTATTTATTTATTTCCTTGTTTAATTTTTTATTTTGATTCTTTACCTTCTTATATATTTATTTAGTATTATTTATTTCTTATTTTTATATTTTTATTTATGCAAACTTATTTATTAAATACTTCCCTACTGAGCCTAAATATTTTTTTTATAATGACTTGTTTGATTTTTTATTAACCAGTCTTCTTTCCTAATTATGTATTTATTTACTTGCGTTATCTTATATTTTGAGCTTCTATCTTATTTTATATTTATTGTATTATTTATATATATAGTTAAGAGTGAGGTTGCGTACAACAGAACTTTCTTAGGCATTACATTTCAATGATACGATTACCCGTAGCTATTGATATAGAGTTTTTTAAGATTTAAAATAAGAAAATTCTCAAAAATTAACAAAATTAAAAAGTAATTATTGTTATTTTACCTTGCATATTTATATATATATATATAACATTTAACAAGTTAACTAATTCAACAGCTATGCTGAGATTTACACAAATTTGTGGATTAATTTTATGGATGTAAGATTCAACTTTGGTCCCTCTCTCGCTCATTCATCTTAATCCCCTTTATGCATATCAGGGTAAGCAAAATGGGTTGGGCATCAGTTATAGACGCATTTATGGGGTAGCAGTATGTTAGGTGCAAGAATCGTGCTAATGGCGACAATCACGTGTGAAGGCCAAAGGAAGATTGAGTAGAAATTTTTGCCTTGATTAATTTCTTTATGTTTCCTGAAATTAGTCTTATGGATTGGCTGATTGAATTTTTAATTATTCCGTTGCTATCTTGCTTATAACCTCTATTTAAAGAGGAAAACTATTATCAATTAGACAAACTATACTTTATCGATAATTTTTGGTGGGCAACTCCCCTTTGAGTTCCAAGGTGATAACTCCCTTTGAGAGTTATAATCAAATTCTTACAAGATAGGTAGATCCAGGAACAAGAATGATCCTCTCGACGATTTGGAATTGCAAGTACGTCGTCCGATGACACGATCCCAAACAAAGCGCCAAAACAACTTGGTATCAGAGCCAAGCGCCATGGACGATAATATCATACGAGAGGAGATACGTAATCTAGAGGAGCGAACGGAGAGCTGCTTCCAACAAATCACACAGCAGCTGGAAACCTTATTGAGACTCTCTCAACAAAAGGAGGGAAGAGAGGTAGAAGGTGGTTCGGCAAAGTCAATTCAATATCAAGGAAACGGAGAGCAACAGAATTCCAAACGCAACAATGGAAAAGAAGGAAACGAGTTCGGAGAATCCATTCAAAATCAACTGCCGCACATCACTAATAATAATGGAGGCTTTGTTCCTAGATACACAAAATTGGACTTTCCTACATGCAATGGGAAGGATGATCTGTTGATATGGCTTCATCGATGTGAACAATTCTTTGCCAATCAAAGAACAGCTTCGGGAGATAAAGTAAGCTTGGCAGCACTTCATATGCTAGGAGAACCACAACTATGGTACCTTCAAGTATAGCAAGAAGAACCACATCTCCCATGGAAATTATTTAAAGATCAGTGCACATTGCGATTCGGACCTCCTCTTAAAACCAACCCCTTGGGAGAGCTGATGAATTTGAGGCAAACAGGAACAATCGAACAATATCAAAATCGTTTTCAAACTTTATTGGCACGAGCTCGATCTGTTCGAATAGACCAACAAGTGGATATATTCACGGGAGGGTTATCGGAACCTATACGATTGGATGTCGACCTACATAATCCACCAAACTTGGCTCATGCAATGAGTTTAGCAAGGGCTGTCGAAAGGAAACTTCAAGTAACTTACAATCCTTCAAAAAAACTATTTGGTGTTGGGTTCAATCCAAGTTTGAAGGGCAGAACTACTGGAAACAAAATGAACAACTCGTCACCAATGATGACTCAATCAAGCCAAGCATCTTCCCCTTTTGTTAAAAAATTATCAAGGGCAGAGATGGCGACTAGACAAGCGCAAGGGCTTTGTTACAATTGCAATGAGTCCTATACTCAGGGTCATCAATGTAAGAAATTATTTTGGATTGAAATTGAGAAAAAGGGCGATGAAAAAGTATTACAAGTACAAGATGAACCAGCCATCTCCTTACATGCAATTATTGGTGAACAACAGTCCAATACTATGCAATTGCAAGCCAAATTTTTTGATCAACCTCTTATCGGATTGGTAGATTTGAGAAGCATTTATAATTTCATTAGTTTGTCAGTTGTTCAAAGTTTGGGATTACCCATTCAATCTCATGAGGGTCTCAAGGTAGCCGTAGCAAATGGGGAAAAATCACAGGAATGGGTGTTTGCTCCAACGTCCAATTTCTTGTCACTCAACATCATTTTACAGCTGATTTTTTTTGTTATTCCCTTGATCGGTTTTGACTTTGTTTTAGGTGTGAAATGGTTGCTGACATTGGGACAGATCCTTTGGAACTTTGCTGCACTTACTATGAGTTTTGACGACAAGGGACAACAAATCATCCTCCCAGGGAAGCAATGAAAAATACCACCCCACTTACAAGTTATTCAAGATTCAAAACCACAAAAAATGGGCTTGAAGACTTGTTATTCGAATTTTCAGAGATGTTCCAAGAACCCACAGGATTGCCACCCATGCAACAATGCGACCATCGGATTCATTTAAAGCCAACTACAGAACCAGTTGTTTTGCGATCGTATCGATATCCTCACTCTCAAAAGGATGAAGTAGAGCGACACTGTGAACAGATGTTGCAATAGGGCGTTATTAGACAAAGTCATTCGCCTTTTTCGTCACCTGTTTTGTTAGTTCGAAAACGAGATGGGACATGGAGCTTTTGTGTCAATTACAGAGAGCTTAATGACAAAACAATAAAAGACAAATTCCCAATCCCGATGATTGACAAGTTGCTTGATGAATTACATGGAGCAAAATTTTTCACCAAATTGGACCTCCGCTCCGGTTACCATCAAATTCGCATGGATGTCAAGGATGTGGAAAAAACAACATTCAGAACTCATCATGGCCACTACGAGTTCCTTGTGATGCCCTTCGAGCTAACTAATGCTCCATATACCTTCCAAGCCTTAATGAATGAGGTATTCAGACATCAATTGTGTCAATTTGTTTTCGTTTTTTACGATATTCTGGTGCATAGCAGTACATGAGAGGCTCATTTATCGCACTTGAGAATCGTTTTCGAACTGCTACAAGCCCACCAATTCTTCCTAAAACAATCGAAGTGTTCGTTTCGTGAAGCGCAAGTGTCTTATCTTGGCCATATGGTGTCTGCAGAAGGGGTCTCAACGGATCTTGATAAAATACAAGCGGTCATAGATTGGCCGCAACCACAATCCTTGAAAGCTTTGCGAGGATTTTTAGGATTGACGGGATATTATCGCAAGTTTATCCAACTGCTCCTTTAACGAATATGCTCAAACGCCAATCTTTTCAATGGAATGAGGTTGCTCTTGCCTCTTTTGAGTCCCTTAAACAAGCCTTAGTGGTAGCACCAGTACTACGACTACCCGACTTCAATGATGAATTTATCATTGAATGTGATACTTTGAGCACAGGACTTGGGGCGGTGCTTCAACAACAAGGACACCGGATTGCTTTCTTTAGTCGCAAGTTAGCATAACGTCACTACAAACTTGCAGCCTAGGAGCGAGAACTTATCGGGTTAGCGAAGGCGGTGTAGCATTGAAGACCTTATTTATGAGGGCGTGCCTTCCTTATTCAGACAGACCATTTCAGTCTCAAGTATCCGTTGGAGCAACACTTAACAACATCCCCGCAACAACATTGGTTAAGTAAGTTGATGGGGTTTGACTTCAGAGTTGAATATAAGATGGGTAGAACCAATACTGCAGCTGACTCTCTGTCTCGGACGAATGAAGACACTAATATATTATTTGCTATATCTCAACCCAACATGTTATTGTTAGAGGATATCAAGGTTGAAATTTAGAACTCTTCTACTTTGTTGGACATCCGAAAGAGCATCGAAACTAGACAACGTACACAGGATTGGCATGTGAAGGATGGGTTGACATACTTTCAAAGTAGAATCTACATGCTGCCAACTTCGCCTCTAATTTCCACTATATTGGCAAGTTTTCATGACTCCACTCATGAAGGGATTCAAAAAACATTACAGCGCATTCATCGCAAATTTTATTGGTTGGGTATGAAAACTACTATCACAGAATATGTGACCGCCTACTCCATTTGTCAGCACAACAAGGCAGAACATCTTAGTCCAGCCGGATTATTACAACCATTGCAACTTCCCACGTAAATATGGTCTGATGTCTCAATGGATTTCAGTGATGGTTTGCCAAAATCAATGGGCAAGTCAACATTATTAGTGGTGGTGGATCGCTTCTCCAAGTAGGGCCACAACAGCATCTGACTCGAAATCGATTTTGATTAGAATCGAAGTTAGAGTTCGCATTTAATTATAATCGAGCTTATGCAAACCAATCCAACTCCAATTTAAAAAGATTCGAGTTTGAGTTTGGGCTATCCGAAGCTCAACTTAGAATTGATGTTTAATGCACAAGACAATGACATTCCAAGTTTCTAACAATAATAAGGTTAGGCAGCTAATTTAGTACATGGAAACAAAACCAGATATGCAGATGATGATGAACCTTATCTCCTCGCCCTGCCCTTTGATTTGGATTCAAAATGGTGCTTCTTCAACTTTTTCTTCCGTGGTACCACAGTTTGGCTAGTGCCTTCTCTGAATGGCATCCCCATTAAGGCCAACATTCTCTGCCCTTCTTGGTCGGTGTTGGCGGTGGTTGCAATACACACATCCATTCCCCGGGGCTTGCCGAGTACATCAAACCTAATTTCTGGAAACACACTCTGCTCCCGGATTCCAATGCTGTAATTCCCATGACCATCGAAGCTATTTGGACTCAAGCCCTGGAAATCCCTTGCCCTAGGAAGTCCCAAATTGATGAGTCGATCTAAGAATGAGTACATCACCTGCAGAAATAGAAACATTGAGCAAGATCAGGTGCTGAAATCCGTTTAGTTTAGAAGAGAAAGTACAGACTGATTCAAAGGAAGAAACATACATCCAATCTTAAACTAATAAGTCCAGGACAAAATGAAGAAGATGCAATCCCAATCAAATAAAACTAGCAAGAACATATGTGAAATTGCAGATGGTATAGTACTTTTTCCTGCAGCGTGACAATACGTGAAGTGCGATATAAATGAAAATATGCCCAAAAGACTCCCAACACTACGGCACTTGGTTTTCCGGTCTTCCGAGAGGAGCCCGGAAGGCAAACACACAATAATCCTAACGTTGGATCTTTGAACGGAGACCAAGGCCAGAAGAATCTTGGAGTTTTGACATTCATACATATCAAAGTGCAATAGCTATCATTAACTTGGAAGTATAACCCATGCTCTTCTTCACCATGTTACATTCGAGTATAACATTGCAACTTCTCCTACCAGTTTTGCGTCGAGTGATCAAGTTTCTAGTATGGCTTTTGGAACAAAATAATACTGTAATTGCCAATAAATATAGTAATCATCTATAACAGTATAAACTAAGCATCTCAAAGTTTCAAGTTCGCAGTGTCGTGGACATTAGCGCCATGAAATTTGAGTTTCCATTAAACATGCTTTGAACACCATCCCACATTCAAAATCCAAGAACAAATTCACTTCTTATCTGTTAATAGAGAAGTTATTACAGCAAAAACATGAAGCAAACTCACATTTCCTCGGAGTGTGACAGCAATCCCAAGAGGTTGACCCTCTCTGATCTTGAAGGTGGCAATGGAGTTCCTAGCTCGCGTCTTAACCGGTCTCTGCCCTGTAATCAATGCCAAATCATTAATTGCCGCTTCCAAGCCCTTGGCATTCTGTGCAGCATCTCCAATCCCACAATTCACCACAATTTTCTCAATTTTCGGGACCTGTGCGGTGTTACAACGTAAGGCCCAAAATCCCCAACCTTATCTAATACGATGTCCTTATAAACTTAAAAGAGTATGGACTCGAATACCTGGTGGATGTTAGTGTAAGAAAATTCTTCTTTGAGCAAAGGAACGATTTTCTCGAGGTAAGTGGTCTTGAGTCGATTGGCCTTCTCTGACTCCGACTTCTCTACCAGCACTACTCCTGTTGCTCGAATCGACACGACACCATTGCCGTTTCTTGGGTTTCTGTGTGACACCGGTATTGATGATGGAGGGAGTATGGAGTACTGGCCCCGATAAGACAACGCAGCTGGGTTCAAGAGTGACGCAGACGCCATTAGAAGTGGGGATTAATTGTCTCCGTAAACCAGAAGAGGGAGGGAGGAGAGAGTGTCAAAATGAAGGATTGGGCAGTAATACTGTGGTACCGGATTTCTATTTATCTACGAAACTACCCATCAGATTGCAGTCAGTGGTTGGGCCTTTTGCAATTTTAAGCAACACCGGTGGTGATTACTGAGTAGAGCTGTTATGTGAATGAGAAGGGATAAGTTATAGGGTAACAGTTAGGCGCCCTGCCGATATTTTCAGTTTTGCCATTGGCCACATTGATTAATTTTGACTCCTTTCGTTCAGCAAATACCGTACAAATCGGCCGGTAAATGGAATGGTATATTGGTTGGTATAATTAATTTTTGTTCGGTACTAGTTGTTATTCAAAATATTAGTTATCTATTAACCGGTACCATAAATTTGGGAAACAGTAAGGACTTATTTGCAAATTTTGAAAATTTATCTTCGGTGGTATTGCTCTCTCTCTCTCTCCAGCGGTGTTGCTCCTTTCCTCATCCTCTCCGATCCACGCCAACATCAGAGATCCTCAGCCCCTCCATGCGAAGTCCCAAAGATGCCACCGCCTTTAACCCTCTTTCACGAGGATCGTCACAGCACGTCGTCGTTACCACTAAGAGTTTGAATGAGGAGAGGAGGCTGATGCTCGCCCAGATTTACAGTCGAAGCTATGACTCGTCACTCAATCTGAAGACCTAACTCAAAACCCGAAGCTTGTGAATTATTTTTGGGTGTGTTTTTTTAGTTTTTGATTTTTTCCTACTTAATTGCATTTTTGATTATGAATCGATTGGAACTTGAATACTGAAAGTTGGATTTTAGTTTTGTGATTCAATTGGATCTTGGATTTGTGATTTGTTAGAACTTGGTTTTGCAATTTGCAATTTGCGTGTATCTAGGTTGGATATTGAAGTTTAATGATTCACGTTTTGTAATTTAAATATTAGAGTTGAATGAGTGACGGTATTGTTTTGGTTTTGTGATTTGTGTGGGTTGAATCGAATTGAATATTGAAGTTTAATAATTGTTTGGTTAATTTTTGGTTTGGTTCTGAGCATTGGTTTAAGTTTAACCGTTTAAAAGAAATTTATGATAAGTTTTTTTATGAATGAAATGCATGACCTAATGTGAATATGTGATGATGTTGATGTATTGAATTGATTCGAATGAAAGTTTGTAAGTTAAAAGTTGAAACAACTTAATTAAAATTTTAAACCGAGAATATTAAAGTTGCAAATTTGCAAAGACTTAAATAATTAATTGATACATTCTTAAAATTTGTGAAATGGTATTTCATTTTTAGTATTTGGGTATTGACTTTATGTAAATAATTAATTGGGTATAAAATTATACAATTGTAAATTAATAATAATTCGGTTGTAGTTAATGATAGTATTTGGGTAATAACTTTGGGTAAATAATTAATTGAGTATAAAATATGTTGAATTATTTGGTTATATATATGTATGGGTTGTCATAAACATTTATAATAGATAATATATGAAAGTATTGATGTAATAAATGTGTCAAAAAAGATTTTTTTTTTGAATTGTGAATATTTGTAGGCTCCAATCATTTATACTTAGACTTATTAATGTCAATTAAAAATGGTAAAAGCAACTTATATATTTAAAAACTAAATATAGAATAGGGTATATAATATTATGATTTGTTAGAAATAAAAAGAAGATTTAAAGCTTTAAATAAGAAAAAACATTTCCAAAAAAGTTATACCCTTCAACTTGATCTTCATTCTATAAGTATATCCTTCAACTTGATAATCATGCTATGAATAGATATGTATGAACAATTGTATAAGATAAGTCATTCATTATTTGGTAATTTCGTAAATCATATCATACCCTTCAACTTGATACTTATGTTTGAAACTTTGAATTGAAATTGTTCGAAATTATTAGAAATAGAAATTATTTATATATGTTTTGTGGTTGTTGGAAATAGAAATTGCTTTATTAATGTTTTGTGATTATTGTAGATGGAAATTGTTGTAAATTGTTGAAAATGAAAATTGTTTATGTATATTTTATGATTGTTGGAAATGAAAATTGTTTTATGAATGTTTTGTGATTTTTAGAAATGGAAACTGTTGAAAATTATAAAAAATGGAAATTATTTTATGAATGTTTTGTGATTATTGGAAATAGAAATTATTTAAAATTGTTAGAAATGAAAATTATTTTATGAATATTTTGTGATTATTCAAAATGAAAATTGTTCTATGAATGTTTTGTGATTATTGGAATTGGAAATTGTCGAAAATAAAAATTATTTTATGAATGTTTTGTGATTATTGGAAATGAAAATTGTTTGAAATGGAAATTGTTTATGTATGTTTTATGATTATTGGAAATGGAAATTGTTTTATGAAGTCATATCCTTCAACTTGATCCTCGTGAATAAATGTGTATGAACAATTATATAAGATACGTCATTCATTATTTATAGATTATGTAAACCATATCATACCCTTCAACTTGATCCTCATGTTTGAAACTTTGAATTGAAATTGTTGGAAATAGAAATTGTTTATGTATCTTTTGTGGTTGTTGAAAATAGAAATTATTTATGTATGTTTTGTGATTATTGGAAGTAAAAATTGTTTATGTATGTTTTGTGTAATTATATATGTTGAATAATTGAACTGTTAGTTTTTTACTTATAGTGAATTTTGTTCCATGAAATTGAGTTGTTTATAATGTAATCATACAAAATGAGTTATATTATATAAGATGGATATGTATATTGTGTAATGAAATTGTGAGTTATTTATTTTGATAATCTAGCTTGGGCTCATGTTGCATTGGTTCCTAGTATGAAGTACCATACTATTTGTTTGTTTTGTAACAAACATTTGAAAGGTGGAGGAATCACTCGATTAAAGAAACATTTAGATAGGGTTAAAGGAGATATGGAACCCTATAAAAAAGTAATTCATGATTTGAAGTGACAAATGAAAACATTGCTTGATGAATATCAACATGAGAGAGATAGAAGGAAAATGTTGAATTTTGAAATTCATAATGGAAGTTTGTTTTCTAGTTTCCGTGGTGATTGTAGAAATGTTAAAGGTGGTAATGGTGATAGTACTGGTAGTATTTCATCTCAGGCATAAGAAGAAGTGCTTGAACCTGATATGAGGAAGAGAAGAAGGCAAGTGACTAATTTTTTTGCATCACGAACAACTCCTAGAGCCCAACTTTTAATTCGTAGTGCAATGCAATCAAAAGATGTGACTCACAATGTCGATATAACAGTAGCTAGATTGTGATATGATACAGGTTTATCATTTAATGCTTCTTAGTCTTATTATTATCAATCTTTGATGGATGCAATAGCCTCTTATGATCCGAGATACAAGGGTCCTTCGATTAATGACTTAAGAGGTAAAATTTTGAGTTATTATGTTTCTAAAATTAAAAGTTATTTGGTAGAAATAAGAGTGAATTGGGTTACCTATGGATGTTCAATCATGCGTAATGGTTGGACAAATAGGAGACAAAAGCCTATTATTAATTTTTGGCTTATTCTACAACTGGCCCTATGCTTTTGAAATCTATTTATGCATTTAGCCTTATTAGGAATACTGAGACTTTGTTTGCAATATTTGATGAAGTTGTGAATGAACTAGGGCTAGAAAACATTGTTCAATTTATTACTGACAATGATTCTGCTTATAAAGCGGTAGGAAAAAAGTTGCAGAATAATTATAATTTTTTTTGGACTCCTTATGTTACACATTGCATTAACCTAATACTGGAGAATATAAGGTATCCTAGGTATTTTCCTGTTATTGATGAAACTATGCAGAAAGCTAAAAAGGTGACAAAGTTCATCTATAATCGTGCATGAGTATTGAATTTGATGAGAAAGGAATTTACCAATGGTAGAAATTTGTGTCATCTTGTTATGACAAGACTTGCAACAAATTTCTTATCACTTTAGTCTTTTGTTATGATGAAGAAAAAGGTAAGACAAATGTTTACAAGATGATTGGATTGCATCTCAGCATACTAGGTCTAATGCTGGAGTGGAGGTTTGTAAAATTATATTAGAAGATAGAGAATTTTGGACTTAATGCTAATTTGTTATCCGAGTTTGTGAGCAATTGGTGAGGATGTTTCACTTGGCTGATAGTGAAGAAAAGCCAACAATGAGTTATTTTTTTTATGTCATGGAGAGAGCGACTGAAACAATCAAGTTCAATCTGAAACATATACCTTTTTTATACATACCATATCTTTCAATCATTAATGAGATAAGGGAAAGACAACTTTCTTCTCCGTTGGTTACAACTGGGGCATTTTTGAATCCTAGTGTCTATTTTAAACTAAATCTTACTAAGCAAACTGAAGTTAATAAAGAATGCTTTTAACTATTACAACAATTTTTTAGCATTGACGCGATACAAAATATCTTAAGCTCACAAATGAAGCTTTATAAGTTGTCTTATGGAGATTTTAAAATATCAATTGTTATTAAACAAAGAGGAAAACTTTCTCCCAGTATTGGTTGTTTCCTTTTTTATTTTTTGAAATTAATTAATACTTTATTTTGTTTATAACACTACTTTTGTTATAGTTTCTTATTAGGATCAATTTGAAAATGATGTTCCATAATTGAAAAGGTATGCAATTTGAATTTTAAGTCAATATGTGAGCAAAACAAGCTGTGAATGAAATTGGAACACATTTGAATTTATCCACTTCAAGAAAAGGAATAAATTGGAGCATAAGAGATTGAATGACTTGGTTTTTGTTCATTACAATTTAAAGCTTTGGGAAAGGTATATTATTATCATTATTAATTTCGATATAATTTTTATAATTTTCTAATAATTAAATTTTATTGTTTACTAGGATTCTTAATAGCACAAGTAGTTCAACTGTTCAACTAATACAATTTCCATTGATAATATTAATCTTTTGACGGATTGGGTTTCTGAAGAACCGAATTTGATAGATGTCAATTACTTAGAAGATAATTTTGGATGGGAAAGCATTGAAATGTCATTTAATACATTAAATTTGAATGATAATGATGATGAAGTTCCTCTCAATAATGAGAATTTTGTACGAAATGATAACTAAGGTCAGTGCAGTTATAACGGGTATCCTCCTGTAGACGATTGAATTTCGTTCCAGGTTTGTGTTTTTTCTCTTCTTTTAATTTTACTTATATTTGATGTTTTTGTTAAATTCTATATATGTAATATAATTGTAAATGTTTTTATTTTAGGTTTAACTTCTACTTAATTGTTTTGTTATCATGAACTCTTGTTGTAAATATTTATTGTTCTTTTTATCAGATGTTTTGATGTAATTATTATTTATTAAAATGACGAAATTGTATTATTGTAGTATTTTAAATACTTTGTATTATTCTTAATTTTATTTATGTATGATGATGATTGTCTTTTTCATATTAATTGTGATTATTATTTATAAATGAAATATTTAAAAAATATTTTTATTTCATATTAATTGTGATTATTATTTATTATTATGATTTTTGGAGACATGATTGATATAAACTTGTAAAGTATACAGTATAACTGTACAATATATCAATGGACTAGATTGCAAATTTTAAAAAATTTTAAATAGTTTAAATAAAAGATAAAATAAGGATGACAATGAGTCAAGTCGGGCCCAGACAAACCCGAGTTAACAAGGCCAGCTCGATCCAAGGTTGGACGAGCAACAACAAAACTATTGAATGGGCCTGACCTGGCTTGAGGCTGGATGGACAATAACAAAACTTCATTGTTTTGATTTTTAAAAAATAATAAGTCGGGCAAGGTTGGGTTCGGCGTCCTTGCCCTAATCGAGGCAAAAAGACAAGTTAATTGTAACATCCCACTCCCGAGTGACCCGAACCCAATATTATGGGTGATATCCGAGTCCGTGTCCCGCGAGGGTGGAGTACTACATCAGTTGATAAAACTCGGTATACAAATTTTTTTTGAAACTATTGATTCCACGTTAGCGCGGCAAAAACAGAAAGTAACTAAAACCCATGTTCATAATAAACCAGTTTCAGTTATTACAGTCATCCAAGAATAATTTACAATCAGTCAATGA
>JANTNU010000004.1:3333946-3344750 GCA_024752395.1 Erythroxylum havanense
CTTTTATTTCTCCTTTACTTGTATTTTCATTTATTTTACGTTTTATGAATTGTTTCTGTTACATGCATCATTCATATATTGTATCATTTGCATATGAGTCCACCGGAAACAACCTCTCTATTATGTAGGGGTAAGGTTGCGTACTATCGAACCTCCCCAGACTCTACTTCATTGCGGAATTTCGAACTGGGTGATGATGATGATGGGAGAAGCTTTGCTTTTATATGCTAAGCAAGGGAATAAAGACAAACAACTTTAAGTAAAAAAATTCCTTAGATACAATCATTCACACAACTTTTAAAAAGCAAATAATAAAAAGTGGGAAACACATGGGTCTCAAATATTTTTAAGAGATAAGAAAAATCTTTAAATAGAATGTGGACCCTAAAGATTCATTCACAAACATAATGCAAATTAGAAAAGACACATATAATTATAATGACAACTAATATAAGGTCCCACAGTGAGGAGTGGAATCCTAGTCATCAGTCATGTCGAATCAATTCTTGACACGACTGGAGATTGGAAGGAGAAGCTCCGTCACTTGGGTTGTTAGTGTCAGAATGAGTTGTGTAAGTCCTTTTTCTTTTGATGGGGCTGGCAACGTCTGTGTGGAGTTTTTGCAGGAATTGGTTAAGCTATTTTTCATTAGGGATGAAAATATCATTATTGGGATCTTGTACATCTTGGAAGAAGGACGTCGGAGGTTGTGAAGGTCTTGCAGTGTCAGAGGAAACTTGGATTGGTGTTGTATCGTCAAATTCATAATATATTATGTTGTTTGGGTCTGGTATATCTACTTTTGATGCTTTAGGTTCACCGGGAATAAATTTTCCTGGGTAGGGTCTAAGAAAAGTAGAGAAGACAGTTGTATTATGAGGAAAATGGTTGATATCCTTAAAAAAACTTCAAAGAGTTTTAAGGACTTGTACCTTGGCTAGCAAAGTGACATATGATGGAAAAAGACTCGATTGTCGGAATAGATTGCATTAGTACATGTTGTGAGATTTAGGCGGTGGAGAATAAAGAAAAATTGTGTAGATTGTTTCTTTAAAGGCGTTTCCCATAATCGGTGTTGTTTAATGATTGTGGAAAGTTGTTTTCTCCATTGTTCCAATGATTGATATCATTTAAGGAAAGTCCATAATAGGGAACTTTCATTATCTCGGTCACAGATATATTGGTAGGCCTATAAAGGAAGTAAGGTAACAACACATGTATAAAGGGCACAGAGATAACATAATGCATTCTCAAAAAGTGGACCATTAAGGAAGAACACATTAAGGTAGAGTTGGTACGACTCATGAAAAGTTGTAGATAATAAAACAAGCTCAATCGAGCAAAAGATGCAATTTTTGCAGCAGTAGTGGGTGTACTATCATTAAGAGGAAGGGACTTTTTCATTTTGGCAGTAGTAAGTAGGTTAGCTATGGAAAGGAGGAGAGGAATGTGGTTTAAGGTAGCGAGCAAACTGAAAGGAACAGATAGGAATTCAACTAGGATATTATCTTTGGAAAGGCAAATGGTGAATTTATAGCGTGAAATCCTTTTGGTAAGAGTAACATTCCAATGTTGTAAAATACATTGTCCTTTGTCAGGAATCTTCAAAGTCAGTGGATACTGACAGGCTTACTTTAAATGTTGTATGGCTCTGGTATGCTCTTTTCCCCATGGTGGTGGATTCTTTTGTAGCAAGTTTGACAATGATGATGTATAATCAACTATGTAAAGGATGAAATCTCTGATATAATTGAAAATTCCAAAGAATTGTTGTATCTGTTTAGTTGCGAGATTGTAGTCAAGAAAATGCAGCAGTTTACTGGCAATATGTGGACCAAGCTGATAGAATCCATTGTGGAAATGCATGACCAAAAATTCTTTTTGGGTTGTCTTGATATGGCTCTTTTTTACCAAGAGCATAATTTCAAGTTGCTTCGTGAGATCCAAGAAGGGTTGTAGTAAAGCCTGATGTTCTTCATGGGTTTTAGATTATGACAAGATGTCATCATTATAGATCAAAACATTGTAAAGGATGAGCTTTAAATCATTATTATGGCCCGTTGAAATAGTAGAGGGGCAACCTTGAGTCCAAATGGCATAACAGTCCATTGGTATTGGACATTAAGAATGAAAAAGGTTGTCTTGTATCTGTCTTGAGGGTTTATTCCTAGGTGTTTGTTTTGAGATCAAACTTGGAGAAGACGATGGCTTCCTTCAGAAATATTACTTGTGTACTATTCTTTGGCAGTGAGAATTTATCATCCTGTAAGCAAGCATTTAGAGGTTTATAATCAATGAACAACCTCTTTTTTTCTCAATTTTATTCAAACATTTTGTTAACGTAAAAATCCTGACAAGCCCAATCAGATTTAATAGGCTCAATTAGTCTTTGTTGAAGAAGGATAATACATTCTTCTTAGGCTAGTTTCAGATCATCAGGGTTTATACCTGGATGAGTAGCCTTAGTAGGATTGCTATCTTTGTTCTTCTTGAAAGGAAGACAAATGATGAAATCAAGATTCTTGTAGAGAAGTTCTCTAAAGGTAATCACCTTTAGCACTTATTGTACAATTCTTTTCGATTAATAAACAGGCTTTTTCATTAATTTAATGTTCTTGTTCTTGATGAAATGATAGTGATCTTAAATCGAATTAATGAAGTCCTTGATAGATTACATAACATGAAGGAAATCATGCTGAGATCATGATAATGAGATTCCTATCATATGTAATAATGTTAGTATCTAAATTATCCTTAGCCATAGGATTAATGAGATGGGACATTATTAATCCGGACGTGCTAGCATATGCTATACTTCTTTATTAGATCAAGCAGTGGATCTCATAAGCTATAAGCATAAGTTGTTTAGAGTTAACATGTGGATGCTTGTTAAGAGTAGTAAGTACATTGGATGACCTGATATGAGACAATCACATGGATAATCTATTCTAGTATCAATGATAGTCTCATTATAACAACGGTGAAAAAAATCCTTAGACTTGAAGCGCTCAACAATATCTTAGATATTGATCATGGACTTTGACTTCATTCCTCGCTGCCTCTTAGAGGTTGCTCATAGGGTAGTGATTTAGTACAGCTTGATGCATTCGAAGGTAATTGAGTAGCTAATAAATGATTCATCACTTCTGATAGAAGGAGATGATACCCACAGCCTCTTGTCAGGGTCATTACTTTGGAATCTCTGCCCAGAGTAAAAATGTTATGAAGATAGTCTTCAGTGACATATCTAATTGAGTAATGAGCCTCAGGGACAAGATCTAACATCACTTGGGCTAGATGTGACGTAGTCAGTCTAGTGGGAGTTGACACTTTAACCATACTTTGAACCAAGTGAGATATAGTTGGTGAAAAGATTAATTGCTCGGGAACATTGTCTATGGAAGGGTTCATTGCCAAATCACTTACTTTCTGGTCAATTAGAGATTATGATGTATTGCTAGATACTGCTTATGACTTTCTTGAATTAAGTGTTAATTCAAATAACCAACATAATCTGGAACCTAATGGGTCAAACGCATTGAAGAGCAAAGAATAAGTAAAATAGTTTTGGATAAAGATCCAAGATATGAAAGATGCGTGATTAAGCTATACAAGTATAGTAGGTTAGGGTTATTTGATTGTGAATCATATGACATATGTGAATCTTGCTTATTAGATAAGATGACAAAATTACCTTTTAATAAGTACGATGACAAAATTATCATTTAAAGACGGGTTGGAAGTTTCATGCTAAATTAAGTGAGATTAAAAACCACTTAATTACCACTAACTTTCCATTGATGTTGGGGGTTAGAGAAAGTTCAAAGGGTGTAAGAAACATCAATTTTTGTGCAAGTGTTATGGTAAAACTATAGTTTTTTTGTTGAAGTGTTCATCATTTTCTCTCACTCTCTACAAACACTCTCTCAAAGAATACATTACAAAGTTAACACTCTGTGTGTGTTCTAGCCATTTTTCCTAAGAGGTTTCAGGCTTCACTCTTTGCGTGGATATCATTAGAGACGTCTTCCTTTGGTCGTTATAGTTGACAACAACCCGAAGAGGTGAAGACAACAAAGAACGAAGGAGATTATAAGTTAAACATCTTAAGTTCATGTTTTGTTAAAGTTACATCTAATGACACTTGAAAGTTCTTGGCTTTTTGTATTTTGTTTTATATTTCCATTGTTGTTTTCTATTTTTGATGCAAGTGATGCAAGATCAAAACCCAAAAGTGATATCAGAGTCAAGTTGTGTCCATCAGATTTAGTTTCTATTATATGTGCAATAGGATTGCATGGTTGTGACAGTTGAGGTTATGTTCTTAGAAAATTTGAAATTAAATTATGAAAATTTGTTTTCATGATTTTATTTTACCGATCTACTTATGAGATGTTTTTAGATGGTTTTTGTGATTGATAATTGATTTTAATGTGATTAAAATATTTATTTTTGAATTCTATACAACATGCATGATTTTTTTTTCCTGTAGAACATAAGAAGTTAGTTGGATAAATTATTAAGGTTGAACAATTTTTTCTTGGAATTTGATCCTGGAAAAATTATGTGAACATATTTAGAATGTGTTTAATCCTCTGGAATTTTCTAGAATTAATTAAAAAATTTTTAATTAAATTTTCAAACAGTAAATAGATTTGTTTGGTTTTGCTGAAATTGATGGACCTGTTTTGTTTGACAATTTTGTATTTGTATGTTTTGGTTTGGAACCTTTAAAATATTTTTATGTGATAAGAATGTGTTATTTTTATGCCTTATGCATGCCAAAATGAATTTTCTCAAAATTAGATTTCAAAAAAAAAATAGATGTCATAGTTGTCTTTTTTAGTGTTTACGTGTAGTTTCAGTTATCTTGATGATTTTGGGTGATTCCAACATTATTTTGATGAACTTGAAATGACCTAGAGATGCATGAAATGATGACTTGATGTTCTAGAAATTTTGGAAAATTTGGAAATTAATTTTGAATTAATTTAAGTGGAGAATTAAATTTTCTAGTATGATTAGAAAGTGACATGTGTGACAAAATTAAAGTGTTTAATTTTGACATCAAATAATTAATTTAAAGGTGTATTAATTTACGAAAATTGATGTTTAATTTAATTTGATTAATATTAAATTCCAAATTAAAATGACATGCAAAATTAAATTTACCCGATATTAAAATTAGTAAGCAATTCGATTCAATAGTTGAATCGATTTCCAAATTTTAGGATCCGTCACAATCAAAACTTGTGTGTTTAATTTGACACATTAGAGAATGCATGTTAGGATTGTTTGGACTTGTATGATGGATGGTTATGGATTAAGCCCAACATGATTGGGGTGTCCATATCATACCATATAGCTATAGTAACTATATATATACTGGCTCCCACCATATTAATGGAAAACGGTAGTTTTAATATTCTAAATGAGGGATTCCATTATTATGGTGAGAACCACAGTTCTTTTAGAATTAGGATTGTTGGGCAAACTCAAGCCCTCTCTACACGAATATGTTTGATAAATGAAAATATGATTTTCGAATTAATGCGTTGGTTTTAACTAGAAGTGTTGATTTGTAGGACAAACTCAAGGTCAACATGGACAGAGGCAAAGTTGGGTAATATACATGAGATGTACATGCGTCAAGAGTTGATAGCCTAATGTGAATGCACACATCAATATTTGATAGCACTAGATTCGATAGCTGCTTTACAAATGCAATTGGTATTATCAATACCTATCGATTGATCTAAGGTTGCTTGTTGGCAAACCCAAGGCCATTCTTAGAGATATTGAATATCGACCCACTAGGAGAAATTCTATACAAGTTCTCTCAAATTCATATAGAGGGTTATAGATTTGAGTTCTATATATGAATTTGAGAGAAAATAATGGGAGAGATACTGCATGTTATTAAAGTCCTAATGGACATGCATTTGTGTATAATCCAACGCCATTTTCCTCTTTGACATTACGCTACAAGCATTGGCCCCATGACTACTAGTGTGAACGTATGCTCACTTATGGAAGCTAATAAGTTGACTGGACCCAACTTCCTATATTGGCTTAGGAACTTGATAATAGTTCTCAAGTTAGAGAAACTAGGCTACATCTTGGAAGAACCACTTCCCTATTCCCCCTATTGTTTATGCTTCTGATAGTGATTAGAGGACATAAAGAAAGCATCTCAATGATAGGGAGATGGTTAGTTGCATCATGTTGGCCATTATGTCATCATAATTGCAAAAGCAACATAAGGCTATAGATGCTTATGCCATAGTCTACCATCTGAGGGAGATATTTGATGAATAAGCTAGGTCCAAAAGGTTCGAGACCTCGAGGTTGCTCTTCCACTCCAAGATGGTTGAGGGGACATCGCCAATGCAATATGCACTAAAGATGAATGTCTATATTGAAAGGTTAGCCTCCTTAGGTTTTTTGGTGGATCATGAATTAAGTATAAACTTAATTCTAACCCGTTTGATTGATAAGTTATTCACAGTTTGTGCTTAACTATCAAATAAACCAAATATCTACAACGATTCCTAAGTTGATCAACTTGCTCAAAACAGCTGAGTCATTTGTCCGCAAGGACAGTAAGGCTATGTTGCTGGTGCACTATTTTGGTTTGAGGAGGAAAACCCAAAAGAAGAAGAAGTCCACAACATCTGAGGGAGGTGTGGCCAATAAGAAAGGTAATGAGACTGCCTTTAAGGGAACATGCTTCCACTGTGGTAAGGATGGCCATTGGAAGAGAAACTGTAAAGCCTATTTGGAGTCACTGAAGCAGAAGAAGGCATTCGATGCCCCATCTACGTCAGGTATGTTTATTATTGATATTAATATTGGTTTTAATAATAAAATATGGGTATTGGATACTAGTTATGGCTCACACATATGTACTGATATGAAAGGTCTTATGAGCAGTAGACAACTCAATAAGAGAGAGTCAGACTTGCGCGTGGGCCGTAGGAACTTATATATTGACACTCCCTAGTGGGCTTGTAATATAATTGAATGGTTATTTTTATGTACCTATATTGACTAAGAATATTATTTCAGTTTCTAGTCTTAATAAAGTTGGTTTCCATTTAAATTTTAGTAACAATGGTTGTTTTATTAGTTTGACTATAATGCTTTATGCTATAGGTACATTATGCAATATAATATACATATTATATATGTCCAATCCAACTTTAAATATCAATTACAATAAAAAACAAAAACGAGATAATGTGAAATCATCTTACTTATGGCATTGTTGCCTTAGTCATATAAGTGAGAGACGTATGACTAAACTACACAAGTGTAATAGTTTATGATCATTTGACTATGAATCATACGACATATGTGAATCTTGCTTATTAGGCAAGATGAAAAAGTTACCCTTAAAGGGAAAGGGTGAACAAACTATTGGGCTATTGGACTTAATACATTAAGATGTATGTGATCCGATGTCCAAACATGTCAAAGGTAGTTTCATGTACTTCATTACCTTCATCGATGATTATTCACGATATGGTTATTTGTATCTAATGAGACACAAATCTAAGGCCTTTGAAAAGTTCAAAAAATTTAGAAATAAAGTAGAGAAATAGCTGGGTAGAAGTATTAAAACACTTTGATCATATCGAGGTGGTGAATACTTAAGTCAAGAGTTTCTAAGTTATCTCAGAGATGATAGGATAATATCCTAATGGACTCAACTTTACACGCCATAATATAATGGCGTGGTAGAAAAAAAGAAACTAAACCTTGTTAGACATGGTGAGGTCATTAATGATGGGCTTAGCAGATCTGCTGAAATCCTTTTGGGGATATGCACTTGAGACTGTTATTTATATATTAAACAGAGTCCCTTCAAATTCAACTGATGCTACTCCATATGAGATGTAGACTAACAAGAAACCTTATCTTTCTCACATGAAAGTTTAGGGTTATCCTGTAACACTCCATTCCCAACTGACATATGCACGTGTGTCCATCGGATACACATGTACATACCTGTCAAAAATGACATGTTAACTATCTCACCTACATTGTACATAATATGGCATCATACACTAAACCATCAATCACACATTTTCTAAACTCAAAATGTTATCACATTAATCAAAATCTATAATTTACATCGTTTCATACAGTACAATACCATCTAAGGTTTACAACATTATCATATGAGCTTAAACAACTCAGTACACACCAAATACAATAAACATGAAAAAATAGCTAAGTCCTCAATCTCAGCTGACCTACCTCTGAGCCAAATCTAACTGTAACAGTTGTAGAAAATATGCTTCTATAGAGTCTTAGAAGCTAGGTCGTCTCACTCTTGAATCTGAAAAGCAATGGTGCAATTTTGATAAATTTTACGAACTCAATAGAGTAACCATCCTCGATGGTTCACTCATATCATAAAACGAGATCAATTATAGCATGTAATCATATAGCTCAACTCCACTTAACAAGTATCAAATACTATCACAGATAAATCATTTCTCATATACACAGTTCAATCATATAACAACATTCACACAACTTTGCAAATTATTCAATGAATTCAAATTATATGCGGATGCGACATGTATGAAACTCACATTCATTTTTATTTTGTTGTGATTGTGTGCTTTTACAGTATCCTGAATTATCGGGCTCAGTCAGTTGGTTAGTGACTCATTGATCACAACAAGCCATAGGCTCGAACCACATATGCGGGAACTTAAAGATCATATCAATAACAGTATCAGTAGCCACATCAGTCACAACTTCTTTATATTACATGCATTGGAATGAAATGCATGCCACAATTCTGACATCAATTCAATCACTTTTATTTGCATGTAATATAACAATATATCAGTCACAGTATCAATTATAGTAACAGTCACAGTAGCAGTGATCATCAGACTAGGTCCGGCATTCAACCTTTCAGTTGAGAATAAGAAAATCATTTAGGCCAATGCATTTATATTCAAGTAGCACTTCCAATATCATTCTCATGCATCAAAACACTTCAGACAAATATTGTCCGAAATCCAATACAAAATCAACACAATTTAGTACAATTCAATAAGATCGCAATACAATTCAATAATGTACAAAACAATATGGTGAGACCATCTTAGGATACTCATAGTATGTTCCAAATAGCTATTACCTTGATGTCCCAGCAATGTCTGGATGTCGTTCAATGTGCTCCTCTATACGTACAATACATACACATATCACAGTATTGCACAATTTTGTATTCATTAATGCACATTCATGTATACTAACTATGTACAATGCATATTCATGACAATTTCGGGTTTCTTATCATTTATTTTGTTACACAAATCATTCGGATATCCACATTTCATTGATCAACTCAGATTTGTTTAAAAGTGCACCTTCGGGTTTATTTTACACGATTAATTTCATTAAGAAAGTGAAGGAATTTGGTAACACTTCCTTCTAACAAATTATTCTCCTATGTCTTAAGTCTCTATTGATACCAAGATCATTCAATTTGGTTCATTATTCAACAAGTTATGCTTAAAATATCACAGACTGTGCACATTTAAAATTTTGGTTAATGCATGATTATACATTCAAGTTGTACAACTCATATATCTCAATTCCCATATCAAAAAATTACAAACTTTATACCAATTTAAATCTAAGAGAATAAACTACAACTTTGGTGAAGACACCTCAGTCTAATTTAGCCTACATCAATACAGTTTATTCAATAACCACATGATATGATTTCTGTCCCTGGTGTACTTCAACTTAAGCGGTGTACTTCAACTTAAGCTATGACTCAATTACATGCCAATTTTGAAAATCTTAGAGATAGAATTAAAATTTGACTTCTTCAAGAAAGTTGTAGACTTATGTCTCTAGTTTAATTTGAATAAAAAATCTACTCATTCAGAAATCTACAACTCAAGTTATAATTAGAATATCGAAGCATGTTCATAAAAATTTTCCAATTCATAACATTCAAGTAAACTTCCACATTTTTATCCTATCAATCATTTTGAAATCAATTCAGATAACTCTTTTTATGGGGAGAAAGAAAAATGTCTTAGGAATCTATTGGTCTAAGTTTCAAGTCATTTAAAGTTCGAATGAAAAAGTTATAGTCAAAAGACTTAAGATCGTTTAATGAAATTCTCTAACTCATAACCCATACCAGGGATGTGAATTTCGTTTCGTTCCAGGTGCCGGAACGTACTGTCTCGGTTGGAATCTGGAACATAATCGACCACCATGATACCGGTCTGAAATACCGGTCGGTATCGGTGGTTTCCTCTTGGTATCGGCTGGTATCGCCAGTATCGGAAAATATCGGACAGTACCGTAAAAAATCTGAAACTTTAGGGACTTGTTTTCAATTTTAAGAAAACTAACCCTAAATCCCTAATTTTTCTCCCCAAACCCGACCTCTTCTTCTTCTTCCCGATTCCACTCTTCTCTCTTAAGCTTTTTCTCCTTTCATTGTCTCACCTCACAGTCGTCGCCTCTCTTCTCTTCTCACCGTCGCCGGCTCACCGCCTCTATCCTCTTCTCGCCATCGCGTCTTCTCCTCTTCTCCTTCGGTCATCGCGAGTCACAACATCGTCTCATCCTCCATTGAAGACATCAAACTCGACGACGCTTCTTCCTCCACCGGCCACCACCTCTGTTGGGTCCGGGATTCGGTACCGGGATTCGGTACCGGGATTCGGTACCAAGCGTACCCCCGCGGCCCACATAATTGGTACTGTCCTCTTTGGTCAAGGGTGAGGCCACGACTCGAACCCTTGACCTCAAG
>JANTNU010000004.1:3344850-3365272 GCA_024752395.1 Erythroxylum havanense
ACTTGTTTGAGCATAAAGAAGTGATGTATTGAATGTTTGTTGTCAAATTGTGAATATGTTGTAGACTTGTAATTGTAGATTTTAATTATTTATACTTACATTTATTAATGTCAATTAAAATTTGTAAAAGTAACATATATATTTAAGAATGAAATATGAAATGACGTATATAATATTATGGTTTGTTAAAAAATAAAAAGAATATCAAAGGTTTAAAAAAGGGAAAATTTTTCAAAAAATTTATATCATTCAACTTAATCTCATGTTATGAATAAATCTTTGAACTTGATAATTGTGGTATGAATATATGTATATGAACAATTGTATAAGATATATCATGCATTATTTGCCAATTATGTAAATCATATTATACCCTTCAACTTGATCATTATTTTTCAAACTTTGAATTGAAATTGTTGGAAATGGAATTGAAAATTGTTAGAAATTCAATTGGAATTATGAATGAAAATGGAAATGAAATTATGATTATTTTGAGATTGTTGAAATTGAGAATTGTTGTAAATGTAAGGAAATGAAAATAAAATTATGAAAGTTTTGTGATTGTTAGAAACTTAGAATTGGAAATTGTTGTAAATAGAAATGGAATTATGATTGTTTTGTCATTGTTGGAATTGGAAATTGTTGGTTATTGTTGAAAATTCAATTGGAATTATGAATGAAAATGGAAATGAAATTATGGTTGTTTTAAATACTTTGTATATTATTAAAATAGAAATGGAAATGTAATATTATTTATTAAAATGATGAAATTGTATTATTGTAATATTTTAAATATTTTGTATTATTATTAATTTTATAATTGTATGATGATGATTGTTTTTGTTTATATTAATTGTGGTTATTATTTATATGTAAACTATTTAAAAATTATTGTTATTTCATATTAATTGTCATTATTATTTATTGTTAAGATTTTTGAAAGCATGGTTGATATAAATAGTAAACTAGTAAAATGTACAGTACAACTGTATAATATATCACTATGGACTATTTTGCAATTTTTAAAAATTCCAGGGACTATTTTATAAATTTAAAAAATTATCCGAAACGGTACCCGGTACTGACCGGTACCAGTACAGTTTCATTCCAAAACCCAATCTGGTACCAAGCCCGGTACGGTATTCATAACATTGACCCATACATATAGCCACCGCCTTTTCTCTCTCTAAAACACTAGCCTTCATCTTCTTCACCGAACTACACTTCTCCTCTTCTTCTTTCTTTCTTTGTTTTTGTTTTCATTCCTACACATCACAACTATTATATCTACATCATAAACTATTTTTTTTTCTGCTTCAATTTCAATTGAACCAAACACAAAGAAATCAAATTTCCAAAATTTTGTACATACATAGTAAAAATTGTACCGTTCACGTAAGCATAAGCCATTTTTCTGCATTTGCATTTTTTTTCTTTTTGTCATTTTAATCCTTCTTAAAACATAACACTACACGACTCTAAGTTCTCTTTAACTCCAACCTCACAAAAATCCATCACTAAACTTTACCCAAATATTTACACATATATAAAATAAAAACAGAGTATGTTCATGAACTTCTCTACACTTTTCTAGCTTTAATAGATGCATTACTTTTCACTAACAACTACACCTTCACTTCATATAACAACTTTCTATATTAGAATCTCACCTACCCCTCATTCCTTATCAACTTTGTAACTCTTATGAGAATTACACACACACACACAATGAAGCCTAAACCATATATGTATTTCACCAACACAACAGAGTATATGTTTTTATCCACTTTCATTCCATCTAAAACTTATCATCTTATCGGCTTCATACCAAGACTTCAATAAATCTTCCATTCATATCATTAAACTCATTTTAGTCATTTCCATTATCTCTTCACATAATCATACGTGAACAGTGCAACAACCTTATAACCCGAACAGAGTATATGTATATTCATCATTTTTCATAAACTTCCGTATCATTTTCATTTTACTCTAATTTTCTGCAATTTTGCGTCATCCATTTCAATATAACAACAGAAACTATTTCATAATTTTCTGGACGATTCCTATTTCACAAATCCATCATACAGGTTATTCAACACTAAAATCACACTTCATAAACTCATGCATGCATGTACATATTTACACCATAAAAGCTACTTACTTGCTTCAGCTTTACTTCTCAGCAGTAAAAGTGGATCAATTACACACAGATAGAATAATACTTTGTTATTCGGTGATAAGCAACCAGAGTAGTGTTTGGTGATTCTAGTGAAAAACAACAAAGTACAGTAACCTAGCCTTACTAAACATTTCATTACGTGTATGGTTCGCATGTCTTACACTGGTCACACAAACATGTCTGCCACGTGATACAATACAAGTGAATCATTTGCCATACTACAAATTAGTCATTTTTTATGTATATATATCTATATATATATACACGCTCTTCGGGCCTCAGGTCATGATACCGAAAAATAGTTTGATTTTATGCCTAGAATTTACATACATCTATCTAAGTAGTCTTCGGGATTCAGATCAAAAGGAGCATACCTCTATCTAATAAGGGAGTACTAGGGTTGTCAACCCCTTGGTGTGAAATCGTGTGTATATATATATATTCACTGTATAATTGGTCCACAACCTAGTTCAAAAATACTCAAAATTTTCAGAAATTCTTTAAAATTTACAAAAATTTCAAAATAATCATATGACTCTCCAAATAAATTTTTAATGCCAATAATTCACAATTCATATTTTAATTGCATTTTTATCAATTAATTATACCTGAAAAATGTCAATGAATGCATGCATAATTTTTTTTAATGTATCAAAATAAATTTTCACATATGTGTGAATATACAATGATGTATAAGCATGAATTATGCTTCCAAATTTTTCATTAATCTCTAATAAATACCATTTTAATCTTAATTCAAGTTACAGGATGTTACATATCCTGCTTATATAAAGCGGATTTAGTTTGATAAGCTATAAGCTAACTCTGACAAGTACCTGTTTGTAGGATATCATAAAGAAATGATAGGATATTAGTTCTACAATATTTTGAAACAAAAAGTGTTTGTTTCAAAAAATGTTGTCTTTTGGAGAAAGAGTTTCTTCTAAAAGAAGTAAGTGAAGCTCAAACAGACGCAGGTCAATTGTCTAAACCCGAGACTATTGTTTATAATGATGAAACAATAATTCAATCTTCTGATACACAAGAAGTTCGTAGGTCAAGTAGGATATGTCATGTTCCAGAGTCATATGGATTTCTCATAAGTGAACATAATGATGTATTACTCATAAAAGATGATGAGCCCACTACTTATGAAGAAGTTATGAAGAGTTTAGAATCTGAAAAATGGCTTTAAGCCATGAAATATGAAATGAATTCATTGTATGAAAACCAAGTATGGACTGTAGTTGACCCACCCTAAGGGATAAAACCTATAGGGTGCATATGAGTTTTCAATAAGAAAACCAACATAGAAGGTAATGTAGTTACCTATAAAGCTAGGCTTATAGCTAAAGGTTATTGTTAAAGATAAGGAGTTGACTAAGTCGAAGCATTTAGCCCGGTAGCTATGCTTAAATCCATTAGGATACTCCTAGTCATTAATGCTCATTATGATTATGGGAAATGACAAATGGATGTGAAAATAACTTTCCTTAATGAAAACCTAACTGGAGATGTGTATATGACACAACCTGATAATTTCATATTCAATGATGACAAAAAGGTATAAAAGCTTCAAAAATCTATTTATGGATTGAAGCAACTATCCAGGAGATGAAATATCCGAAATGATTATACAATCAAAGAGTTTTATTTCTCATAAAATCTGGATGAACCTTATGTGCATAAGAAAGTTACTGAAAGTGCAATCGTATTCCTTGTGTTATATGTAGATGACATACTGCTAATAGGAAATGATGTCTTAGCTTTACAATCAGTCAAGATTTGGTTGTCTAAAAATTTCTCCATGAAATACCTTGGAGAAGTAACTTATATATTAGAAATAAGAATCTATAGAGATAGATCTAAGAAATTGTTTAGTCTTTATCAATCTGCATATATAGACAAGATGTAAAGAGGTTTAGCATGAAGCAGTCTAAGAGAAGTTATCTTCCCATAACGTATGAGATTACACTCTCAAAATCTGTGTCCAAAGACACGAGATGAGAGGACTCGCATGAATTTGATCCCTTATGCTTTGGCTATAAGATCAATAATGTATGTTATGTTATGTACGAGACTTGATGTATCATATGCTCTAAATGTTACGAGTAGATACTAGTCAGATCCTGGAGAGGATCATTGGGTGGCTGTCAATAATATCATTAAGTACTCGAGAAGAACTAAGGATGTATTCTTAGTATATGGAGAAGGATACCTTGTTGTGAGCGGGTATACAAATGCCAATTTCCAATTCGACAGGGATGACTCTAGGACCCAGTCAGGACATATTTTCACACTAAATGGTGGAATAGTCAGTTGGAAGAGTTTCAAACAAGAGACAACTACAGAATCAACAACCGAAGCATAATACATTGCAGCCTCAGAAGTAGCAAAGGAAGTAGTTTGGATCAAGAAGTTCATCATAGAACCTGGAGTGATTCCTAGCATTGTTGACCCAATACAATTGTATTATGATAACAATGGTGTCATAGCATAAGCAAAGGAACCAAGGTTTCATAAAAAATTTAAACATGTACTCAGGTGATACTATTTGATTAAAGAAATCATTGTTATAAATGATGTCAAGATAGAGAGAGTGCCCACTGATCAGAATATTGCTGATCATTTAACTAAGTCGATTCCTCAAAAGAGATATGAATCTCTTGTACTCACTTATGGTATTAAATACAATGGAAATTGACTTTAGTGTAAGTGGGAGGTTGTTAGAGAAGTGTTCTAAAGGCAATCACCTTGGCCACTTATTATACAAATCTTTTTTATTAATAAAAAGGCTTTTTCATTAATGTGATGTTCATGTTCTTTATGAATTGATAGTGATTTTACATCAAATTAATGAAGCCCTTAATACATTACATAGTACGAAGGAAGTCACGATGAGATCATGATAATGAGATTCCTATCATGTGTAATTATGTTAATATCTAAATTATCCCTAGTAATAGGATTAATGAGATGAGACATTATTAATCCGGACAGACTAGCACATGCTATACTCCTTGATTAGATCAAGCAGTGGATCTCATAAGCTGTAAGCATAAGTTGTTTAGAGTTAACATGTAGATGCTTGCTAAGAGTAGTAAGTGCATTGGATGACCTGCCATGAGACAATCATATGAATAATCTATTATAGTGTCAATGATAGTCTTATCATAGCAATGGTGCAAATACCCTTAGACTTAAAGTGCTTAAGGATATTTTGGATACTAATTCTGTACCTTGACTTCATTTCTCGTTGCCTCTTATAGGTTGCTCATAGGATGGTGATTGGGTATAGTTTGAGATATTCGAAGGTAATTGAGGAGCCAATAAATGATTCACCACTCTTAATAGAAGGAGATGATATCCATGGCCTCTTATCGGGGTCATTACTTGGGAATCCCTGGTAAGAGTGGAAATGGCATAAAGATAGTCTTCATTGACATATCCAATTAAGTAACAAACATCGGGGACAAGAACTAATATCACTTGGGCTAGATGTGAGTTAGTTAGTTTAGTGGGAGTTAACACTTTAATCATTCTCTGAACTAAGTGGAGTATAGTTGGTGAAATGATGAATTGCACGGGAACACTATCTATGGAAGGGTTCGTTATCAAACCACTGATTTTTCGGTCAATTGGGAGTCATTATGTGTTGTTAGATACTGCTCATGGATTGCTTGAATTAAGTGTTAATTCAAGTGACCAACATAACCGAAAACCTAACGGGTCGCATGCATTGAAGAAGTGAAGAATGGGTAAAATGGTTTTGGATGAGGATCCAAGATATGAGAGATGCATGACTAAGTTACACAAGTGTGGTAGTTTATAGTCATTTGATTGTGAATCATATGACATATGTGAATCTTGCTTATTAGGTAAGCTTACAAAATTACCTCTTAATAAGTAAGATGACAAAATTACCCTTTAAAGAAGGAGTGGAAGTTTCATGCTAAATTAAGTGAGATTAAAAACCACTTAATTCCCACCAACTCTCCATTGATGTTGGGGGTTAAAGGAAATTGAAAGAGTGTAAGAAACATCAATTTTTGTGTAAGTGTTGTGGTAAAACTAGAGTTTTTTTTTTGTTGAAGTGTTCATCATCTTCTCTCATTCTCTACAAACACTATCTTAAAGAATACATCACAAAGCTAGCACTTTATGTGCGTTCTAGCCATTCTTCCTAAGAGGTTTCAGGCTTCTCTTTTCGTGTGGATATCACTAGAGACGTCTTCTTTTGGTCGTTGTGATTTACGATAATCCGAAGAGGTGAAGACAATAGAGAACAAAGGAGATTGTATGCTACACATCTTAAGTTCATGTTTTGTTAAAGTTACATCTAATGGCACTTGAAAGTTATTGGCTGTTTAGGTTTTGTTTTATATTTTCGCTATTGTTTTCTATTTTTGATGCATGTGATGCAATATAAAAACCCGACATAGTCTTCCATAGAGGATTGGAATGGGAGAATTGTGCATAAGACTCAGGATAAGAGGCCAAAACTCGATCTCTCAAGGCTTTATACGGTGGTGGTACTTAAGTAAGCTCAAATACATTCCTGATATCAGTGTAAGAACTGAAGTTGACACGACATCTAATTCTTGTCCATAAATTATGTAATAGAGATGCCTGCTAATAAACATCAATTTTGATAATAATATCTGAGCCAGCAGATTACTGCCAGAAACCTTGAACCATGCCACATTGGTAATTAATAAAAAAGTACATTACGTTATAGTATCTTTAGTTGAAGATATGTAAATAGTATTTATACATATAAGCCAAAATTTAAAAATTATAAATTTACAGTGTATAATTATTTAAAAGTTTTATATCATAATTTAAAGAATTATTTAAAAAAGTAAATTATTAATTAATATTAATTAAAACGTGTGACAATATTAAACATAGATATTATTTAATCTATCATATTATTTATATTTTTTATATTCATAAAAATTTTAATTAAAAACAATATTTTTACTAATTAAGAATAAAGTCATGTAGTACTTAACCTCTTAACATTCATGTGATTGTACTGTTGTTATTCTTATTTCTTTTCATAACAAAGTAATATATATAATTATTATAGACATATTTGAAAATGTCTATATCATATTTGTCACAACTAAACTAATTTAATTTTTTAAAAGAATTTATAGCTAAAAGATTATATAATACTCTTTTTTATATAGAAAATACTAAAATTAAAAATAAAATATATAATTTAAATAAATTGATATTTAATCTTAATATTTAGTTATAAAATATTTTTTAAAGACAATATTGCTTCACTCATTGAAAAAAAATAGTGTGAGAATGATTAATTTGGAAAAGAAAAATGAGTAAGATTAAGATAAGGTTAGAAAACGACGCGCTTTATATCATTTAATAAAGAAAAGCTTAGTAGGCGTGAGTGGCCCCCACAAACTGCGACGTACGGTTCATTGAGGCGCGTGTACTCACGCGGAAAACATCCTTTATTTGATTGCACTTTTTCATTTTTCATTTTATTGTTTTACCCCTGTCTCTCTCTCTCTCTCTCTCTCGCTCTGTGTATATAAGTTTTCCCTCTTCTTACGCGAGCTCCCTTCGATTTGGAAATGAGATTTGGGGATTGAGGATTGATTCCCTAATTTTTCACTGCCCTTTTGTTCTTTGTCTCTTCCTTTCTCTCTGTGTCTAATTGCTCTCTCTGCTTATCCGATCCAGGTAGTTCGCTCCTTTTTGTAACGTGGCAAAACCCTAGTTTTTGGAGTTTCTCTTATCATCTCAAAACCATACAACTTGTCTCATTCGATAACGTTTGGCTCATCTGTTGTGGTTACCAAACGATTTTGATGGCGTAGGGTCGGAGATTAAAGAATCAGTAACTTTTGTACATATATCTTAGCATTTTTAGCTCGTATTTGGCGAGGAAACTGCGGTTTCGCTATTGCGATTCTACCGCCTTTGTAAGGATAGTTCGGGAACTTTTTTTTCTTCTATTAGCTGGATCAGAAGGATGGATTTAGCTTGATACCAGCAAGTATTTGACCTTATATTGATTCGCAGTTCTGGTTGGGTTTGAGTTTGATCAGGCGTGTGCTAATGGGTTTTCGATGAGCTTGTAACTGACGGATTGCGTACCTCTTTTTATGCCAAATTAATCAATCTCATCTACCGGTTCATTGCCAGTGGTAATCGTAAAGGATTATAATTTCGACGTGTATACTTGGTCAAAAACTGGTTTTGGACGTGTAACATGGGCAACTTTTAGCGCATTCTGGATTGAATATTTGAGTTCATATGTTGGGGGCAGTGGGTTTTTATTAAACAACCCGAGTGATTACAGTAATTTCCAGGTGCGTTTTGTCAGTTGTAAGTTGTAACCAAGTTTTAGCAGAATGAGTTTAGAAAGTGAAGACCGACATGGACCAAACCAGCAATCAGACAGGAACCATGAATTGGAAAAGTAACCATATTCATTTCGTGTGTTTCCTTTCTTCGCTTTTCCCTTTCTGGGTTTTGAAGTTTACAAATATACTTGTTTTGATGATTTAGGAAGTTAAAGATTGTCTACACAAGAGATTTTCTTTTATCATTGAGGGATTGGGATGTTTGCAAAAAGTTACCAAGTGGATTTGACCAGTCGCTTCTAAGGTGGGTTGCTAATTCGGACATTAAGCTATTAGTCCTATCTATGCATTTCTCATAATGTTTATTCTTTGCATTAGCAGTGCTAATATCTTCTTTATTGTTTTCCTGAATCCTTTGCTCCCTTGTTTTTCCTTTTATACCAGTGAATTTGAAGATTCTTCAGTGGATCGATTTAGAATTTCTGGAACTTTATCATCTCAAACTTATAGACGTAATGAGTATAGTTCTTCTCCACCCACTAGAGGGGAATTAAGTAACTATTCTCGAGTTACTCATGGAAGATGGGATAATCGATCTTCCGGAAGGGGTGATCGGGACAGTGATTCACAATCTGACTGGGATTCTGGTAAGGCTTTAATTGAGTTTTTTGTCTTTTTGATAGTGCAAGTTTGATGAGGTATTATTACTACTTGGCATTTCCAGTCCTGCAGAATACTTTGAAATGTAAGGCTGGTTAAATTCTAGTAAATGATGGTTCATTAATCCAACATTCTGTTTTATTTTATTGAAAAATGCTTCTTGTACCACCATTATTGATAACTATTAATTTAAGATTCTGGAAGACGTTATGGAAACCAATCTCGGCGTTCTCGGCAAGTTCCTGAGCATGATGGGCTTCTCGGGAGTGGTGGTTTTCCAAGACCAGCTGGATCTGCAGGCGGGTCATCAGGTACAAAGTTTCGAGCTGGTGATCATTACCAACTCAGTAAGAGTACTGAGCCATATCAACCACCTCGACCTTATAAGGTGAATACTGTACCTGTCTCTTTGTAACAGTAATTTGCATATGAAAGTACAAGCATAATACTGAATGTTGTCTGGGTTTTATTAGTATGTGTTGGTTCTTTGATGAACCATGTCTATTCTGGTTGTTGAATCAACAACTTGATAATGAACCTAAAGTTCTGTCAGAATTTATGTCCTCTAAATCTTCCCGGACATGCACTGAATCCCTCCCCTTCACTTTTGCAGGCAGTGCCACACTCACGTAGGGACACTAATGACTCGTACAATGACGAAACATTTGGTTCTTCCGATTGCACGAGTGAGGACCAAGCAGAAGAAGAAAGAAAGAGAAGAGGTACTGTATCTTATTGCAAGTTTCAGGGAGAATAAAAGGGTCCTAGTTTCCTAACAGTGACTATATTACTTTTAATTGGTTGCAATTTTAAACGTTTTTCCTTTCTACACAGCGGCCTTTGAGTTGATGAGAAAGGAACAACAGAAGGCTTTTCAAGAAAATCAGAAGTCAAATCCAGAGAAGTCAAAAACTGGCTTTGACATTAGTTTGTTGCTGGAGGATCCAAAAGATAAGGCAAATCTCAACAAAAACGATGAATTTAATGGGCCAATTGGACAGCCTAACTCAAATGAAGAGTCTGATAAATCCTCCTTCCCGTTGCCGGCTCCAGTGTCTAGACCTCTTGTTCCCCCAGGGTTTTCAGGCGCTATACCTGCAAAGATTAATAGCACAAAATCTCTTGGCCAACATCTTGCATCGGAGGTAATGTTTTTTCTATCATTCAGTAGGCTTGTGATATAAGGTCGCATGATCTGCACTTACTAGAAATGCTCCCAATAGTTGAAATATAGTTGTAAGGCTTTGTCATATCTTCTTGGAGTTGACTTTAATTGCTGTTCAAGAATTGAGTTGAGCTTTCATATAAAACATGAGTATTTTATTATTTCATTATGTGATCTTCACTGATATTTGTTTTTTCGTCTTCAGCTTGGAAAAAAATTTGGGGATAACGTCTCAAATTCCAAAGACATTCTGATGGTAAATAGAATTTCATCTAATCAAGAGGAAAAGAGTGATATAGGAGAAGCGGATTTGAGTAAGCTGCAGCTTGGAAGTCCAAGTGGTCATGTTTCACTAAATGACAAGACTGAAAATATTCTTAATCTATCATCAGCTTTGGAGGTTTCCGGTGAAACTGGTGTCGATGGTCAATTTTACAGTACATATAAACTTTTGGAAGCCTTTGAATCTCCTGAGGACAGTGAACTATTAGAGCCAAACAACGGCGTAGTGGGGAATAATCTGGTGGGTGAATCAAGTTCTGCCCATTCAAACTCAATCCTTGAAAAGCTTTTCAGTAGTGCTGTGATGTTAAATGGTAGTGGCTCTTCAAATATTGTTGAGGTAATCTTGTTGTCTTTATGATCTTTATGTTGTGACTGTGACGCAACCCACTCTGTCTCTTTGACCTGCCTAAACCTTCCCTGGTAAAAAAGTCTTATTATGCAGAATGGATTATTTTGGTTTCATTCGAATTTAGGATTCACAGGGAGAGAAATTTTATAGAAGTTCAAATAGTTATTGTCTGTGTGACACTGACCTGAGATATGGTTTCTTATCAACTCTTCTATACTGACATAGTAATAGCCACTTAACCTTCCCTAAGTCCCTGATTCTTGTTTACTAATCTCCTAAAGAAATTTGGCTGCTTTAGTTATTTCTAGTAGATATGGTTGAGAATCACCTCTAAATTATATTATAATAAAGACTGTCTTAACATGTCTTGTATGAACTTGCACTATGGAATTATGTCGAGTTGGTGCAACAGTTCACTCGATCCAACTTGAATGGACAAAATCTTAATCATCTTAATGAATTTTTCTCCATCATGAACTGTTATCACGATTAGATAAAATTTTCAATGTTATGGTTAAACCTGCTGCATTTGATTAATTTCCTCTTTGTTTCTGCAGCATGGTGATGTGAAAGCAGAAGATACACTAAGCCCTCACAATTCCCAATCTTCGAAGTTTGCACAGTGGTTTTTAGATGAAGGTAGAGCAGTATGGATATTAGATACTTGCATGTCTAGGGATATCAGCTAGAATTGCTATAAATGCCACATGAGTCCTCTTCTCTCAATTTTAATTTTTCGATTTCAGAAAAACAACCAGTTAATGGTGATTCATCAACTAGGTCGGCAGATCTGCTCTCATTAATTGTTGGTGGTGAAAAGTATGGATCACAAGTTATTGATGCTAAAAGTACCAATCAAATTCCTCAGAAGTATGCCTTCCAAAGCCCAGAACGCAAAAGGGGACACATGTCTTCAAATCTAGTTCCCCTTAATGCAGAAGATGTAGAGCAGAGTTACAACACTGATAAAGCAGAGATTACTCCAGCTGTACTGACATGTGAAGACCTTGAGCAGTCAATTATGTCAGAAATTACTCAAAATGGATCCACTTTCAGACATCCCATCCAGGGCTCAAGTCATCTTGATGCTAAACCTGAGCAGCAGAAAGTTGATGTTGATGACCATGCATCCCAGCATCTCCTTTCTTTGTTACAGAAGCCTAAATGCCCTAATGACACAACACACTCTGACAATCCAGTGATTGGATCTTCAGACAAGCCACTAAATCATGTTTATGGATCTAACTATTCAGCAGAGACAGATGCTGAAAGTGCAGCTCATCCACATAAGCCTCTGACCCTTGAAGCACTTTTTGGGACTGCTTTTATGAAGGAGCTGCAACCACTTGGAGGGGAAGCCTCTGGTCAAAGGAATTCAAATGGATGCGGAAGGGTTGATGTTCCAAACTCTCATGGTTTATCTTTTCACAGGGGAGGTGATGGTCAAATGGCTTCTGTGGTTGAAGTTGGATCCAGAAAAGCAAGTTATGGAAGCAGTGTTTTTGCCTCAAACCAGAGACAACAAACAAAAACTGATGTTATTGAAAAGCAATCCTCAGGATTTGATCCTCGAGATCAAGTGGAGTTTTCTTTGCTTCTCAAAGATTTGGGATCTAGGCATGATGGCTCTGATAAATCTATTGAAGTCAGTTTTCCTGAAGAAGATAGATTAGTTATGATCAGCGGTCCTATGAACATTCAGAACTTCATGCCAGCCAAGAATTCAGCTAAAGGTGAGTTACTATCCAGCTCAGAAATGATCAGCGGTCCTATGAACATTCAGAGCTTCATGGCTGCCAAGAGTTCAGCTAAAGGTGAGTTATTATCCAGCTCGGAAACTACAGTTGACATTTCTGAGAAGCTGGCAGCTTTAAATTCTGCATTCAGGAATGAAAGGCCTATTGCAAGAGGTCAAGATGGGGTGCCTTTTGTTCGAGCTCCTTATGAACCAAGGGACATGGATGTTCATTTGCCTAATCTTCATGCTCAGGCATCATCTTCACAGCGTCATCCTTCCCAGTTGAACCATACAGGTCCAATGTTACGTGCTTTAGATTCTCATCCTACTAACTTCAATGATCAAATGAAGTTTATGCCTCCGGTGAATATCATCCATCATGATGCTCCTAGCAAGCAATTCCCAGCCAATATGCTTCAGCCTCCTTTTCCACACCCTGACAGTGGAATGCCTGGAATAGATCCTGCAATCCACAATCCTATGATACAGCAAATTCACATGCCAGGCAGTTTTCCCCCACCCCAGATATTACGTGGTTTTCCCAGGGGTGCCCCACTGCCTCCACCTGCTGAGAATCAGGTGACTGGTTTCATGCCGGGACCCAGTCCAATACAAACCCCCTTTGCTCAAAGGCAACCCAACATGGGGGGAGGCTTTGGAATTCCACCGCAAGGTAAAAGTTAGTTATTGATTTGCACTTATGTTGGTACTTTGATTTGGTTGACTTACGAATATAGACGATATGTTCACAATTGAAGTAGGCTTCATAAGGTAAAACCTGGGATGCCTTGCCCCTTAGATCTCTACAACTAATGAAGATCGTGCTTTCTTTCTCGTTGTCGTTGCATTTAACAAGTATATGTTGAATGATTAGCATGCTGGAATAAATTCGAACTTGTACAAAGGGAAATTTTGGATTTATCTTATAACTGTTTGGCATTTCTGTATGAAATGTTGGAAGCATCTTCATTTACTGTGATGGCTATACAAGACTTTGGACTCTCTGATTTTCTTCCTTGTGAAGGTCCTCCTAGTAAATGCACAAATTTTATATTTGTTAATGTGCAGTCTTACATTAATGTATTTGTTACTTCATGTAGATTAACGTTTGGATTCCGGTCATTTAATCAAGCTTATAGTAACTTTTGCCTATTCTGTTCCTGGCTAGGTGGTGGAGCCAATCATCCTGAAGCACTTCAAAAGCTGCTTGAGATGGAACTTAGGTCAAAGCAGATCCACCCGTTCGGCTCAACTGGTCATAACCCAGGAATATATGGTCATGAGCTGGACATGGGTTCCGGATACAGATGAGGACTCGTGATCCCATGCTCAAACTCGTGTTTACTTGGAAAGTGGGTCTAGTGCTCTTTGAGGAGGATTCCTCATGAGGGGTGTGTATTAATGGATTTTACTTTTGGATTATGAATATATTTGGGATCTACAGTTGCTTTCAGTAATGAATAATTAGAGATGTACTCAAACTCGGGCGTTTTTAATTGGGTCTTGATTTGGGTTATTCAGTCTCAGATGGGTCTGAAGTTTAACTTTTTTTAGTAAGACGATATCGTTTTATTTAGAAGAGTTGAGTTTCGGGCTAAAGTTACTTTTTTAAGTAAAACGATATCGTTTTATTTAAAAGAGTTAAGTTTCGGGCTAATCTGGACCTGGATAGCACAACCTTGGCATAATTAAGAGAAAGACTGTTTTGTACTTTTAATTTGGATTTTATCCTTAAAAAAAGACCTATAGCTTAAAAAGAACTTAAAATTTAAAATAATAAGTTGCTAAATTATTGAAACCATTTGGTTTAGTCGTCATTTTCTTTGTTTAGATTACTCAAAATAATATTATTTTGATTTAAAATCTTTTAAATTAAAATGATAACCAAAGAATTTTGAATTTAACGAATTTTGCAATTTAAACTTGGCTTAGAATCTAATTAATTTATATGTCCCATTGACTTTGATCAATTAAACTGGGTTAAACCAAAATTGTCAATCCGGTCTTCAAAAGTTAAAAATTTTCACTAACTATAAAAAGTGTTCAGTGTGTCATTCTTATTCCTAACTAGTTATTTAAGATATGGTAATTAAATGATACTTGAAAATCGTTGTGTTTCCGATTTTAAGGTTGGAAAACACCACTGGGAAAACAAACATGTTTAGTAAATTGCTAGTCTTCGGTTATGAGGTGGTTTGTATTCCTTTTGCAAATCAAGTAAAAATCCTAAAAATCCCTTTATCACTTTTGGATTTTCTTTTTATGACTTTAGGAAAAAAAATCAAGTTGATACAACATAAATATCAAACAGAAGTCGGTGCTAAGATCAATGATGGAGAGAAACATTGATCGTTTAATACTATTATTTAAAGGGATAAACATTTTGGTCTAATAGACAAAACTCAACTTTAGAGGTTCAAACTTCAAACCGATTAAATCTAAATTGAATCCAATTTAAAACTTGGGAAAGGCAAAAAACTTCAAACTTGCTCAAACCCGAGCAAGCTTCAAGTCCGAGCCTAAACTCTAGTTTGATACATAAAGCATGGTATTCGGCCTAACTAAGTTTGATTAGGCCTTAAAACCTATCCTTTCATGGATACCAAGCTTCACCTGTTTAGGACACAACAAGGCCCCTTTTGGAACGGTATGGTTCCATTCCATTTATGGGCATTTCACTTAACTAACGTCGAGCCTGACGCCTCTTTTCTTCACTTTGGCATCATACAAGCTGCCCGTGGTTTAATCTTGCTTCGAATTCGCAGATGTAAACGTATGCCCTTCTGTGCCTTGGGAGTGGGCCTAAAGATACTGCTATCTAAACAAACCACGATAGGAGGTGCCCTTCACAGGATAGCCTAATGGTAGAAAAGGGAAAGATTGTGTACGGTTGTAACTTCGAGCCTTGAAAAGAGCAACTTTTATTTAAGATGATGTAATCTTCCTGATAATAAAGACCCATCTGTTAGAACAGGTACTTCTAATACTATCTAAAATCAAATCTAGATTTACCTATCTATGAGTCTGAGTGGATGGCTCGTAAATTTCAAGTACGAAGATAAAAACATTGTCATAGAAAAACGAAAAGCATAAGTTCTGGCAAAACCCATGGAACCGATGAGGATGCATGAAAACTACAAAACAAAACCAACACAAATTGCAACCATCAAAAGGGAACTCCCTTATAAAAGACGGTAACATCAACCGCTAACCAGAGACCGCTCCCAACATGGAACTCAACCCCAATACTACATTTATCTACAGAACAAGAGTTATTTACATAAAAAGAATTTGCAAATTATTAGAAAGGAGCCCTTATATCACAAATACTCAAAACTAACACTCGTCAAGTAAATCAAATAAGAATCTTTTTTTCCTCAACCCTAGACTCTACTGCTCTTTGCTAACCCTAGACTCGCTGCTCAGAGAACCAAGAGACCTTCATCTTTTCCAATGTTATGATGCTGGAATGGCCATTCCAGAGTTACCAGTGACGATATTGCTGTAAGAATCCCCAGATTTTGCCTTCTCCATGGCGCCGTTATGCGAAGCAAGCACCCTTCTCTGTGTCGAAATTGTAAACAATGGGAAAAAGTGAGTAATACAGGATGACTAAAACTCACCCCAAATATTGATGACAACTCAAGGAAGGTTAGAATGGCATTGATCGTAGAAATAAAATAGTTTGCCATGAACAGGAGATGATTTAACACAAGCTCCAATGTCACACCAATAGTCCAAGTTGGGAACTTGTTTGTGTACAGAAGTCACTAAAAAAGCAAACGATCACGAGGCACTAACAGCATGTCCTCCAAAGACAAACTGCCTAAAATGCAATGATCTCATCCACCGTATGGTCTACATAATTCCTAACGTATCATTTTCATTCTAGCTCGAGTTTTGACCACCGAGTTTCCATGACCCAAAGTAGAGCACCAAAATAACCTTACAGACCACAAATGAGAGAATCTTTTCAGAAACGAAGTCACAGAGTAAACACTGACAAACATAAATGGCTAGAACCTAATAGTCCAGTAGCACATTAACAGAGAGGTTAATGTATAGATATCATTTTAATAAGGAACTTACATGGTCCTCAAACTCAGGACTCATCAAATTAACAGAGAGGTTCCTCATCAGCAACAATACCTGTGATTGAGACAAATTAGTGTCATTCAAAGTGCATCAACTCTTTCAATAAAATATAGAATTCCAATCTCTCCACATTCCAAACCCCCTAACAATCTCAAGCCCATGTAACTTATTGCCAAAAAAATTGTAAAATGAGATTGAATGAAATGACATACCGTTTCCAAATTTATTGGGTCCATCTGTTTCAGTTTCTTCAAGTGACCACTGGCATTAGGATCAAAGATACTTCCAATGAAAGCATATACTTGGGCAAAATCTGGCAACACTGCATCAAGGCCAACCCAATCTTATCATTCATAGAAGTATAGAGAGATTTGAATATGGACTATAAAGAATACATAAAATATCAGAAAAGGGAATTACTTAACCCATGATCCCAATGGACCAGATTCACCTTTATCTGAAAGGCGACACTTAAATAGTCTATTTGAACAAGATATAAATCATGCATGCTCAACACCATATAAGCAAGCACACTACATGAGAAGTTTGCCAAAATTTTGCACATCTAAAGTTGATAATCCCAAATCTTTTGCAAATTTAAAGTTAGTTATTGAATGCAAAAAGTGATTTAGATCAAGGAAGGGACACATACTAATTTTCAAGCTTCATTATAACCTGCCGTGCATGTTCCAACTATTATGAATCTAAAGCTACTATACTAACCTCTTGTAACTTGGCCTTGATCCCGCCTATCAACTATATCAGAAGTTTGCCAAGTTTTTGGAGTGCTTCCATTACTACTACTATAGCAACAATTCTCTGCAACCACTGGTCCAAGCAATGTACCATCATCTAGAAAAGGAAAGATAAAACATCATCAACATCTCTCAAGAGAATGGAGCCAGTTGTGAAAAAAATTATTTAGAGATATGCAGGAACCAGCAATACTTTTTGTCACTTGCGACATCATAAAAGACGTTGCTGAGTCAAAACCCCAAGAAGATACAGCGCCTCTTGTTATTGGATCCGCAACCACTGGCGACGAATCTGTTCTGTGAATATATAATGGGTCAAGTGAAGCAGTTGAAGTTCGGAACGGCCCAGATTCGGGGGATGAAACTAAAGCTGCAATAGTCACAAATAAGCAAGTGTTAATATGAAATGAAAATAAGTCCTCGTTAGTCCCCCTCTTCTTCCTTTCCTTTCTATTCCCCAAATGTCAAATAAACACTGGAAGAAGTAAAGGAAACAAGCAAAAAGGAGGTAAGGTGGGCAAGACTTAACCACTTTTTGGAGCCTTCTGCGGATATGGATGTGATGCTTTTCTTTTGGGTCTAGGCGGAGGAACATGTTCACTTGTCCCATTCTTCTGAACCTTCAGAAAGTACTTCTGCGCGTGGCTACGGATCTGCAAATAACATCACTTAGTATAACACTCTTAACAGAATTGATCTGCGTTCTGTATTAATTTAATAGCTGTATAATGGGTGGTAAAAGATAAACCAAAATAAGAAAAACAACAAAGAAAGCAAAAATCTGTTACAAACTTTTTGCAATGTGATAAACAGGAATATACATAGCATGGTCAAATATATCTATTCAATCATTTCATTATTCTTCTCTAAGTATGTAACAAAAATCATCTTTACCATTTTATAAGCTTTTGCCGGTTATGAAACCCACAGAAGATGACTCCTATGTTTCTCACCAGCAAATTTCTTCAGATCATCCATCTATTAATCAAACAATATAAACCTAATTTGAAATGGAGCCTCACATAATCATCGGATATAAAATAATAAATATCAAGCAACCAAAAAAAAAAAAAAACCTGCTAAACCCAAATTCTTACTTAAAGGAGCTGGAAATTACAAACGAATAACCTGGCCACCATTCAATGCCTCTATCTGAAAAGCTTGAAAATTTAAAACTTAAAAAGCACCTGGATGACTGTCTTTGTCCCAACAAATGCTTCAATTTTCTTCCAATCACGATCAAACCTGAACCAGGAACAAAACAACAACAGAAGTTATATTAAAATGCTGATGCATGCAACAAGAAAAATTATTTGTGAAGACAGCATTTAATACCTAATTGCTTCTTTGCTACTATGAACCGTGCTTGGAAATCCCCCCCTTACAGGGAAGCAACTCAAATTTTAATTGCAATCCGATATAATACTTTTTAAGTATAATTAAATTTCCATAAACAGCAATCACATAAATTCATTTTAGAACTTGGTAGTCTTAAAACAACCACCTAACACCTATAACTTGCTCTTTTGGCCAAATAAAACAAATATTTAAATAGAAATTTTTAAAAAATAACAATCCGTGAAATTGTTCCATTTCTCATTTATCGGCAATTGTTGGATGAATCATAAATTCAAACTAAGAATAAAAATTAAAAATAAAAGCATCCAAATCAATAATTCAAACCTCAGCTCATATTTCACCACCAAATCAAAAACAGAAACTCGAACTCCGAAATTCCATTCCCATAAATCTCTCAAATTCAATCTCCTCCACAAACAAACGCACCACAACAAACCAAACCAAAACAGAAATGAAAATCCAAAAATAAAATAAAACAACTCACAGTTGAAGAGCTTCTAGAAACTTGTCGTGCTCCTGCTCTGTCCAGCTCTCTCTAGACTTGGTAATAGTATACGGTTTCCGGGCCCTTTTACTATTTGGATCCTCCAGGAACGACATCGTATTAGCTTCAGCTGTACTCGTCGCGTTATAACTACTCGTCAGCATAACGCCGTTTATCGCGGCAGCGGCAGCAGCAGTAGTAGTAGCAGGATCAGAACTGGCTGTTGCTACCGGTTGCAGAGAATCCAAACCCGAAAGCCCCATATACATCGGATCAAACTACCTTCACTGAACCGGGTTCAATTACTAACTTGTTCAGTTCTAAGCTTTGGTTCGGCAATCACTCACAGATAAACTGAAGAGTTCACAGAGAGAGTGAGCGAGTTGGATTAAGAAGGAAGGGTCGAGAGAGGACTATATATAGAGAGCGAGAGAGAGGAAGAGGAGGTGGGATTCGGGACGAAACTTACCTGTTTGGTTTCACGTCGTACAAGTGTCGAGATCGCACCGTCTTGATTTAGACTCGGGTCATCCGTGACCCGGCACGTGGCAGATTAAGAGTCCGGATTGATGAGTGCGTGGTCAATTGGATTGACTTTTGTACGGTATAAGCCTAATTTTCCTACTAGTAGGCAGAATTTCTAGTGGTGAGAGTCAATTAGAAGGGGTTTGTTTTATGCTAAATTTGGATTAGGTTTGTAAATTTTTTTTATGCCAATAAAAATTAATTAATATGAGTTAGTAAGTAATTCAATAATGTAATTATTTTCAATATATTTAACAATTGGCTGATGTATAAATTAAAAACTCATAATATAACTCCTTTAAAACTTATCGATGAAATATTTCACGAGTTTAAGAATCGTAACAAAAAATCTTTCCCGATTTACTTAAACGACGTCTCGTATCTTAAATTTCTGATCCTCCGATTGCCAAATACCATTTTAAACTTTTAATAGTTCACTCTAAAAAATGTTAAATCTTTAATCCTAATAATTACTTTAGACATTTAA
>JANTNU010000004.1:3472246-3485271 GCA_024752395.1 Erythroxylum havanense
TGATGCGGCTATTTTTAAGGAACAAAATGCAATGGGATTTGCTGCAATTCTTAGAGACGAAAGGGGATGCTTTGTAGTTGCTCTTTCCAGACATTATTCCTCATTGTTCGAGCCACTTATTGTTGAACTCATGTCGATCAGAGAAGCGTTATCATGGCTGAAAGACAAACAAATAGATCATGTTGTTGTTGAGTCGGATTGTTTGTTAGCTATATAAGCACTTACAAATTCATCTGCTAATCGTTCTGAGATTGGAATGCTAGCTTTGGGCTGTTTAGCATTCAAGCGCTATTTCCTTCACTTGTCCTTACAATGGACGCGCAAGATTGCCAATAGGGCGGCTCACTCTTTAGTTCGGGTAGCCTTATTATATGCAAACATTTATAGTTGGGAAACTTGTCCTCCTTGTCTTGGTCTTCTTTTATTGTTAGATAACTCTGATTGTAATCCATCTGATAGGAAAAGGTTTGAGGATCTGGGTGTATGGGGTAAGCCTGCTGGCTTGGGTTTAGTTTTTAATCTTTCATTTTATAGGTATTTTCTCGTCAAAAAAAAAAAAGAAAGCATGAGGTTTATGAGTGATGAAATTGTTAAGAGAAGAGTTGAACAAACCTGACTTGAGCTAGAGCATGACTCGGCCAGAACTCAACCCACTCGAAATATTTTTAAACAAAATGACGTATTTTTTCAATAAAATAATATCGTTTTGCCGGTGTCCCTAAATATAGTATTTGACGAGCATTCAGCTTGTTCTAATGTGTTTAAACTAATATTATTTTCATAAAAGTGTTTAAATCAAACTTTTATTATCTTCTTGATTTAATTTTAATTTAAACTTTAACAAGGGTAATACTTTTCTTTTATATGTAACTTCAAGTTACTACCGTAATTGTAACTGTATAGTTTTTCTTTTTTGGGGTCTTATAAGCTACATAATCTCGATTGTTCAAATTTTGCATGTTTGCTTTTCTTCACCGAACTCTGCTCTTTTGTAGTCACTTTTGTATTTGCGCAGAAATTGTTTAAGAAGGAGACTCATTTTGGTGAGATTAGGGTTTTAGAGAGGTACGTTTTAGGGATCTGAGTATAATGGCCAACGAATTTGAGAATCCGATCGAATCGATGGTGGAGAAGATAAGCGAGAAGATCCACGATCACAGTTCTTCTTGTTTTCCGACTCAGAGAAGAAGGAGAAGAAGCCGGAATCTCCGTCGTTGGTGAAAGAGAAGATTTATCGGTTGTTTGGGAGAGAGAAACCTGTTCACGGGGTTCTTGGTGGAGGAAAAGGTACAAAACTATGTCGTTTCCTGATTGCTTTTGTGTAATATACTAGAGTTCTTGATTGTATCTTTTCGTCTTGTACCAAAATCTAGCTCAAAAGAAGACTACCACATGCTCCTTATCTGCTTCACCAATGCTATCGTGTTCACAAGTCATTGAATCTGTGAAGGCAACATGGTAATTGTCTCAAAAATAGCAATCACATCTAAGACTCAGAACTGTTGCCCTCCAATTCTTAGAATCAATGCACACATATAAGGCGAACCCCAAGAAAAGAAGATTAAACGAATAAGAAGGAAGGGTGACTTCCACTGAACTACCCATACTTTGATACTTGACCCCACTCTGGTATTCTACTTCCAGGATAATGCATATGATATTCCTCCTAACCACAAGAACACAAAACTCAAATCAGTGATGGTACCAACACAAAATAAAGAAGAGAAAAAAAGACAATTACATACCCATAAATAGTAATTTTTATTGTAATAGCAGTTAGATGATTTCTTAACAATAGATCTGCAATTGCATGGCATCCATCTTCATCCAATTTTAAGCAGTTCCATAAACAAATTCTGTGTTCAATGTATTCTGACTCGAAGAATAGTTGTTTGATGGCCCATATTTGTTCTAGTGATGTGCAATTTTGAGCTTGTAACCGAATGACACTCGATGGAAGTTCTGGCAAGGCTATAAACCTTTGGCAATAACTTAGTTTAATCTCTTCCAAGTTCGAAAGTTGTTTGATAGATGCTGGGATTCTCTCAAAATTATTTCCTATCAAATTTAAAACAGTTTCGGAAGATAGAAAGCTCAAGTCCTCCGATAATTTCCTTAAACTAAGGCAGTCATGGATCCAACTTTTTTAAGAAGAGGTGCCCTTTAACAACTAAGGCAATAAACTGTGATCTATAACTGGATGATGTGATGTGAGACCTCCCAGATATACAGATTCAAGACTCGCTAATTAACCACACTTTTAGGCACAAAAGTAATTTTGGGGCTAAGATAAATAGTTAAATGCTTCAGCCCATTTAGATTGCCAATAGATGATGGTATCTCTGTACAACCTAACTCAAGTTTCTCTAAATTATACAGGTTCTCTGAGATTTCAGGAAGCTTCTTTAGGTGCGGACACTCCTTAAAATTAAGCGTTCTAACAGATGTTAACGCGTTGAAAAAGTTGCTTGGAAAGCTTTTGAGCTTATCACAAATCAACATTCGTAATTCTTCCAATTTGCCAAGGTGTTCAACTAATGATGAAGGTATCTGTTTTATAGCTGTGAAACTTAAATCTAGATACTTTATGTTGCTTGAAACTTTTGGGAATGTATTCAAATTCTCGCAACCAGAAAGATCAAGATTTTTAACAGCTTCTAGAAGTCCAACTCCACTATCGGAATATTATTACTGAGTGATGCACACGAAGCAAACACCCCTGAGTATTAGAATCTATTTTTGAACTTCTGTTATGGAGTTGTAGTTGAAGGAACTATCGTTTTACTAATTTGGGCTCATTTGATTGCTTTCACCAGCATTGCAGGAGACAGCGAAGTTCGTTCTTCTGGTAGACTAAGCTTTAATGCAACGACTTCTAACCCAGATGAGATACCAATCGGTTCGTTTCTCATTATCCACAGGCAATGTAGTACTCAAATGCTTGTGCCCAATTCATTACTACTCTTATTTGTAACTCTAGAAATTGTAAAGTATAGTACTTTACAATTTTGCATGTTTGCTTCATTTTAATTTTTCTGGCAAGTACAAGAAAACGTTACACGGAAATTGAGTCTGCATTTCTGGTTTTAAAGCTTTAGAATTAAAATGGAAAAGTCGGATCCAACTTTATTTTTTATTTGCAGTCGGACAATTACATTACCTGATCTCAACGCTAAAGAAGGAAAGCAGTGCTCCCAAGTCCCCTTCTACTTTACGCGAAATGAACGGGGAGAGCTCTAATACTAAAATCAACGTATTTTTTTCTACTTTACGCGAGCAATTATGTTAAAGTTACACATGAACATGTATGAATAGCCAAATGAACTCTTAGCAACCAATTAGACTATACTTCTTTGTAGACATTTCATCTTTGTAGAAGGAGAGGTGCACCAACCAAACCGAACCATAATGTCAAAGCTATCCAAAAGGTTTGGCTCTTCTCCAATCCAACTGGTAGACGCCACACCCAGAAGTCTGCTAAGTAGTCTCTTGAGGACGGAAGCTGGTTTGTTGTAGAACCACTTTTCATTTGATCCTTGTCCTTGTACTTATCAGTCCATGATGCTGCATAGCTGAAATAACCACAAAGTAATCACTTGTCAAGTTTTTGCTAAAGCCTAAAATGATCTGAGTTGTCAATATATTTGCAGCGTCCAAATATCTAACGCCACCATGAAAATACACACTTCAAAGGCTAACTCAATTCTCACAAGATTTCTCTTTTTGAGCGGTAAATTGTAACTTTAGCTCAGTTTAAAGTATGTATTAGGATGTACTGTTGTTTTGTTCTGGCTCAAAAAGTCTTAAATCTTAAGACTAGATAACCTTCCTGCATTAGAACTTCATTAGTATTTGATACAAGTATTGATCTTATATTTGAATGAGAACGAGGAGCAATGTTTGAATAGCTAACTTTTAAGCAAAAGATTTGACTTCCATTAAAAAAGCCAAGATTGTCTCCTTAACAATGCGGATACATACTCCTATCTAGAACTGCATTGTTAACAATCAAAGAACATAGAACTTGGAGTTATCAATCATTTTGCGCTTCTAATGTGCTTGTAAATTGAGTTGTGGGTGAAGTCCTTACGAGCAGCTAAGAGCAGCAGGTATGATTTAGAGAACTAATTCTTGAATTAAGCTCTTGTTGTGTTGGATTAATCTCTGTTGTATTGGGATAATTGATGCAGTTCAAATAGCCTTCAACGAAACATTTTTAAAATTATGAGTTATGAATGTACCGTAAAATTATAGACATGTGCTGTTCAAAATGACTCACGTCAGATATTGCTAAGAGAAAATGACTTGACCTTTTCTTCTTCTGAATTTTTTGCACTTCTAGTTTTGTTTACAGTAGAGAATTTAGATTTGTAAAATCAGTATCCTGATTCTAATAATTGTTGCGAATGAATTTGGTCTTTCGAAACAAAAAATCTTACACTGTTAAGCAGTTGCTAATTTTTGTTTCAGATGAACATTTTGTTCTCATGATCTCTGAAGTGATTAGCTTGCCTCCACAACCACATTGCAGTGTTCTCATGAATTATACTGGACTGGTTGCATTTCCATATGAGTTATGACTTGTGCCAGACATTTTTCAGCTCTATACCGACATTTTACCCACTATATCTCCTTCCTAAGTGTGGTTTTTGGTATTTCAGAACTCATATTTCGTCAACATCCTTCTAGCTGGTCCATCTCTATTACGTGGACTATATTGCTACACTTCACAAGGTTGATAGGGAAACTTTTGGTTACAGATCATATTTTTCTCTTGCCATGATGAACCGACATTCATTGTCATGTTCCAAAAAGATGCGGCAAGCTTCTAACTTTCCTTGGCAAAATCCTGGATGTTCATATTTATTTGATGATAGAAGCAACAACATAGACCCAAATTACGTTGAAGAACAAGCTGAATGTCTTGGAATATAATTATGTTTGTATGGAGTGGGAGGCTCATATTGAGAATATAACTTTTTCTTTTACATTTATTGATAATCTTTCGTTACGAAGTATTTGTATCTTATGCATACAAATCAACCTGAATATTTTTTCCCCCTCTTCTCTTCTGCTGAACATTTTTTTTTCATTTTTTTTATTTTACCATATGTTACATATTTAGTCAGTTGATCAGGTGTTTGTGAATAGTACACGGCATAGTGTGAATAAAACTCTGCTTCTTTTTCCCCTGCACCACTGGTTCATCTTCATCTTCTTAAACTTCATGCTTTACATGTTCATGGCACGTCAGAGATTTGGATGCATATACCCTTACCTTAGATTTCATGAGAATACTGTTCAAATAATTTAGTTAATACTACATTATTAGTTAGAAGTTCAAATAATTTAGACATTGGAATCTCACGAAGAACCCTTCAAACTTGGCCGATGGAAGCAAAGTAGGGAAAGCAAAGTAGTGATACTGCTTCCTAACTGAAAGGAGAAGGAACATGGAACGAGAAGGCTATACTTGTTAGGTCCCAAATACTCTCTCCTACTAGTCACCACTCTTGATCCAAATACAAAATTACCATCTTGATGCTTCAATTGGAAGCTTTTCCGATACCCCTTTTTAAAGGAGAAATCCAAAGTGATGATTCATGTACAAGACCTGAAAGCCATAAAATCAGCTCTCCTAGCATTTTTTCAAACAGTAAACAATCATCAAAACCATTCTAAGATAAAGGCGTCAGCCAGAGATAGACGAAATAAGCAAACACAACAAATGAGAATATATATGAATAGTAAACAAGCTGTTTAATATAAGAGGAGCATATGCTAATTGACAAACTATACAATTTTGCTCATAAATTGTCATCTTGGTCAGTCAAAAATCATAAAACATAATCTTTACGGACAAAATATAGAATCTAAGAAAAAACGTTAAAGCATTAGGAATGGTACGCAGATGGTGTCAAATTCAATGTAGAGTTAGTTGCATTATCTTCTCTGCAATGCAGAACAAGAGTCCTCTAACCTCAAAACTCAAGCTTTCTACACAATCCCAAATCAATAACCCTTGATTTAACAGTTGAATTCAGAGGAGCACCAGAACAAGTTTCAGCCAGCCCAGTTAGTAGAGGAGCTAATGGAGGGGCCCTACAAGCATCAGAATATTCTCTGAAGTGAAGACTCAGTTTTCCTTGCTTAGATAATGACACAAAAAAGTCAGCTAAAAGTCCACGTCAGGAGTTCAAATACTCAAAAAAGGATGTTGTTCTTTGGACACTAACCACATTAACGAGTTCAGCAGCTAATTCATAGTAGCAACCAGTAATATTGTTTGTAGCACCATCTAATGATTCATTCCTAGTCTCCTTAGTCAAATATGTCATAGCTCGTTCACCATCCAGAATTACCTGTGACAAAGAATAATTACTCAAGCACCTGACTACTAATCTGCAATTTCAGAGATAAGTTCGAAGCTTGCAGAGGCATCCGTTATGATGACCATAGAACTACAAAAAAGCAATGAATTAAACATGTTATTACGAGCAGTTTCAACAAAGCTTAGGTATTGGAAACAAGTTCATTGACAGGACTGTTTAGTTACTAGACAACAACCTACTGCATCTGCATGAACACAAAAAAAACCTGTCTTTGTTCCATTCCAAAGTTACGTACACCATGCATCTATTATGAAAATCTTACATTCCTGTTAGACTAACTTTTGGAAAGCAAACTTTTTAAATATCACATATACTACTTCAGCAAGAAGCAAGGAATCAGACTTAAAACCAGTCTAAATGTGAAAAACTAGTTACGATATTTATTCCAAAAAGGAGACAAAATAGCAAGCTGACAAGACTTCACCTTTAGTAATTGCAGGACACCAGAGACATAGGGTGAGTGTCTTAGAGGAAGAGGCTTATAGGTTATCCTGTAAGCTCCACTTACTCCCTTCACCTGTCTCAAGTCCTGTCCAACATTTACAAACAAACGAAATTTCATAAATTTGTTAATGAATTAAACTATCTAATGGCCTTCCAAGCTCAAGCATTCCTATTAGATTAAGTGAGCAACCTTTCATGAGAAAGTTTTACGTCGACAGCGTTATCAACCAATGCATCTGTGATCGCTTTAACTGCTAGAGGTGCCAAATCATTCAATGATTTTCCACCTTGCAATATGCTTTGCTTTACTACATCAAGAATATCAGCAGAGCATGAATATTGAAGCTTAACTACATGTTCAATATAGTTTCCGCAAACCTAATTAGAGAGAAAATTAATGTCATGAATAATCTGCAAAAAAAAATAGTGCTAATTAAGCATTCACAAGAGGTGTTGATACAATCTGGTACACCGCAAATACAGTTTGCAAATCCTTGCTTCTTGCTGAAGTAGTATATGTGATATTTAAAAAGTTTGCTTTCCAAAAGTTAGTCTAACAGACTTAAAACCAGTCTAAATGTGAAAAACTAGTTACGATATTTATTCCAAAAAGGAGACAAAATAGCAAGCTGACAAGACTTCACCTTTAGTAATTGCAGGACACCAGAGACATAGGGTGAGTGTCTTAGAGGAAGAGGCTTATAGGTTATCCTGTAAGCTCCACTTACTCCCTTCACCTGTCTCAAGTCCTGTCCAACATTTACAAACAAACGAAATTTCATAAATTTGTTAATGAATTAAACTATCTAATGGCCTTCCAAGCTCAAGCATTCCTATTAGATTAAGTGAGCAACCTTTCATGAGAAAGTTTTACGTCGACAGCGTTATCAACCAATGCATCTGTGATCGCTTTAACTGCTAGAGGTGCCAAATCATTCAATGATTTTCCACCTTGCAATATGCTTTGCTTTACTACATCAAGAATATCAGCAGAGCATGAATATTGAAGCTTAACTACATGTTCAATATAGTTTCCGCAAACCTAATTAGAGAGAAAATTAATGTCATGAATAATCTGCAAAAAAAAATAGTGCTAATTAAGCATTCACAAGAGGTGTTGATACAATCTGGTACACCGCAAATACAGTTTGCAAATCTGAGTACAAGAATGTAGAACATAAAATATAATTTAAATGGACGAAGTATGCTACCGAATGCCAAATGTAGACAGACAAAGATGGGCACTATAGGGTAAAAAACAAGCAAACACAAAAATGCTACTCTGTCTTAAGTAAAAGATATGGTAGAATCACGGAATAATACATACACAAACAAAATCATTAGGGGCAGCAGAAGTTGCCCATTCAGACCCAGATGTGGTGCCAACAGTACCCATCCTCCTAGCAGCCAATCCAGATGAAAACCAGCTCGATTACTTGTAAGGCGATAAGTAGGAATTTAGCACCGTGGAGCTTATGTCTTTCATGGACATTGTCAATCAATTACATCAAATTTGCTATAAAACATAAGACCTTGAAAGCAGCTAAGCGAAGGAACGTGTCAGAGGAAGAGACAATAAGAACATCTTCTCTCCAACAAGAAATAGCAGGGGCTCTCCAAGAGAGTGGTACTCTGTTTCAAAGTTAAGCCATTGGATTCTCCATTCTGAACAAATACGAGAGTGGTAGCTGAGAGTGCTGAATCTAGAGCCCCCGTTATTTCTTGAAACCTGTGCACATTCAAGAACCATATACTTTTATCAAATACATGACCATGAGCAAATTTCATATCAAGCATATTTGTAGAAAGAGATGCCAAACCAACCTTAACGAGAAATAAACTCCAATATCCCATTGCTTCATGAAATCAGCATAAACTGCCAGTGCTCGAAATTTTGCATCAGCAGATCTGGATGGACAATAGCCTTGCATGACAATTGGATGTCATAACTACAACGAATAGCACATTGGCTCAACATATCACAATAGAATACCCCAGAATAGTCAAATCTAAACAGAGAGCGGTGAGGGAGAGAGCGGCGGCAAACATATTGAGAACATATGACAATTTTAGGGTACTAGTGAGAATGAAGATGAAGACGACAAGGATACAGACTCGTGGTGAAAATTGGAAGAATGACAATGTGTGTGAATTTTTCTATCAGTTGTGAATTTTGGTCATTAGAATGACGACGTTTTTGGACTGAGACAAAGTTAGGCAGTGGATGCGAAGTTTCGGACACCTAAGCGTACCATACGTCGACTGACCACAGCTGGCCTGCCTTCAATTTAGGGCATAAGTGAGAATGAAGATGAAGACGATGAGGATGTCGAGTCACAGTGAAAATTGGAAGATTAGCAGAGTTTGGGCTCATATAGAGTAAGACATAGTAACGTTAGACAGAGGAGCGACTGTCCACAGCCGGCCTTCATTTTTTTCATCTTCTATATGCATATGTCCGCAACTGGCCTTCATTTTTCTTTCTTCTTGCATGTGGACAGTTGTCCATATGCAGTTTTCTTCCTTCTTATTCGGAATGTGAATATAATGGAGTGACCCCGCACTTCAAGATTTTCATCCCTCCACCACAATAGTTTAAACTGAACTTGAACAAGGCTACATCCCCTAACGAATAACCATGTCCATCCATCCATTCGCAAAATATATCATGAAAGATGACTACCACGTGCCCCTTAATTGCGTTTTCACTGCCATGTTGACAAATCATTGCATCTTTGAAGGCAACATGGTAATTGTCTCCAAAATAGCAATCACATTTAACACAGAGATTCCCATGACGATAGAGATACCTATGATCTAAACCTTTCGTCAAAGACTTAACGCATACACATAAGGCGACCCTCAACATATCACGATTAAAACAATGAGAAGGAATGGGGACTTTCACTGAATCACCCATACTTTGATACTCAACCCACTTTGGTATTCTGCTTCCAGGATAATGCATATGATATCTAACCTAAACCACAAGAACACAAAACTCAAATTAGTGATTATACCAACACAAAATAAAGAAGAGAAAAAAAGATAGTTATATACCCCTGGTTTGTGATATATTAACAGTAGATGTGCAACTTCCTGGCACTCATCTTCATCCAGCTTTAAGCAGTTCCAGAAACAAAATCTCTTCTCAACGCCTTTTGACTCAAGGATTAGCTGTTTAAGGGCCCATATTTGTTCTAGTGATGTGCAATTGACAACTTTTAACTCAGTGACACTAGATGGAAGTTCTGGCAAGGATATAAGCCTTTGGCAATCACGTAGTTTAATCATTCTCAAGTTTGAAAGTTGTTTGATAGTTGCAGGGATTCTCTCAAAATTATTGTCACTTAAATCTAAATATGTTGTAGAAGATAGAAAGCTCAAGTCCTCAGGTAATTCCCTTAAATTAAGGTTGTGAAGGCCCAAAGATTTTAAAGAAGAGGTGCCCTCTAACAACCATGGCAAAAAACTGTGGTCTATAACCGGATGATGCGATATGTGACCTACCAGATTTAGAGAATCAAGACTCGTTAAATTAACCACACTTTCACGCACAAAAGTAAGTTTGGGGCAACCAGAAATTTGTAAAAACTTCAGCCCTTTTAGATTGCCAATAGATGATGGTATCTCTAAGTCTGTCCCACCAAGCTTAAGTGTCTCTAGACTATACATGATCTTTGGGATTTGAGGAAGCTTCTTTAGACGCCGACAAAAATCCAATGTAAGTGCTTTGAGAGATGTTAATGCATTGAAAAAGTTGCTTGGAAGGGTTTCAAGGTTTTTACAGTTATTCATGTTTAATTCTTCCAATTTGCCAAGGTGTTCAACTGATGAAGAAGGTATCTGTTTTATAGCTGTGGACATTAAAATCATAGACTTTATGTTGCGTGAAACTTCTGGGAATGTATTCAAATTCTTGCAACCATAAAGATTAAGATTTTCAAGAGCTTCCAGAAATCCAACTCTACTATTTGGAAGATGACTTATGTTTTTGCAATCTGTCAAACTTAGGGACGTAACCTTGCCCAATTGCCATCCATGTATGTAAGATGGAATTTTAATCAAACTGCAAACACGATGAAGAATCGTAACAAATTTTCCACATGACAGTTGAGATGTCACTGAATATCCTATATTCTCATCCTGTAGTTAGCAAATAAAAAAAGATAGTAATTCTCATCGTTGCTGTTATCCAACTTACTTATAAGAAAATTAATTATATGAAAATATAAGGCATAAGATAAATACCTTGACTTCTTCCTGGAATTGTTTTATCTTGCTATTGGGTAATTCAAGCACAATCAGATGGTTTGGTCGAAAATTGCTTGGAAAAGATTCCAATGGATATTCATCCCAATGAAAATATGTTAGCTCATTTGGAAGATAATCAAGACCTTGAGAGAGACGTAGATTACTTTGCTCTTCAAACCAACTGCATCTATCAGGCATATAGAATTTGAGAAATTTAAGATTAGGAGTTTTCATGAACACTTTTGGATTTAAATATATCTCTTGTATTTTAGACACGTCCAACATTATGCTTTCCACTGCTTCCGCTGCCTAGCAAACAACAATCAAATATTTCTTTTAGTAAAAAAGATTTTCAAAATTGTATTATAATAATAGAATGGATGTTTAAAATATCCTTATTTGAAAACCATAACTTCAAAGTGCTGCAACGTATATTTTCTTAAGATAATATCAATACAAAACTTAAAAATCTCATATAGAAAGCAATTGACTAAATTTACCTTGTCCTCTGCAAGTACTTTAAAGACATCTTTGGGATCCCATAGTCTGCTACGTTCATTTGGATGTTTAGATTCTTGACGTACAATTTCCTTTCCCATTTCTTGCATTAAGTCATGCATTTTTAATGTGTCTCCAGAAATGGTCAAAAAACACCTGTCGACTAGAACACTTATTATAACATTTGCATTAAACTCACAGCTTTCGAACACTCGCATCACAACATCTTTGTTGTCACCTTTGAAGAAACATGCGATATGAAGAAATATATCTTTCTCCATCCTATCTAAACCATCGAAGCCAATTTGTAACACATCTTGAATTTTCTTGTTTGGAACCATTGACAACTTTTTCAATGCACTTTCCCACTCTTTTGTCCTTTTCCCACTTAGGGAGGAGCCTAAAACCTTTAAAGCTAAAGGGTTGCCTTGGGCATATTCAACAATTGAGCTAGACAAGGACTCGTAATCATTTCTGGGATTGTTTTGCTTGAAGGCACTCCAACTGAAAAGTTGAAGGGCTTCTTCATCTTTTAATGGTTCAACTTCATATAAAAACGCAGTCCTTCTTCCAAACACTTGCTTATCTCTACCAGTGATAATAATCATACTTTGTGAACCAAACCAACACGGATCTCCAATCAATGAATCTAATTGTTGCGAGTCATCCACGTCATCAAGAACGATTAGTGCCCTTCTACGACCAAGTCTTGTTTCAGGAAATGCATATACGTTTCGAACTTTTTCACCCAGTAGCTGTGAAATGAGTTCTTTCCTTAAATCCTTCACTTTTGATCTCTCTCTCACATCTTTTAGAAAACAACAACCTTCGAATTCAAATGACAACCTCGTAAATATGAATTCTGCAATGGCAGTTTTTCCAATACCGCCCATCCCCCAAATTCCTATAATGCAGACGTCCAGTCCCTCAACCGACAGAATCCTACTTTTGATTTGCATAAAGTGTGAGTCTACCCCAACCAACAGCTCATCACCATCACATATGGTTGATTTCTTCAGTTTTTTCGAAATATCTTCAACAATTTTACTAATAAGCATGCGATCATACCTGCCAATCATGAAACACTATGATATTACCTTCCGTTACCCAAAATTTAGACCAACAATTAACTATAATCAAACTGCCATAAAAGTTTGAAACAGATATAGAACAAAGCAAGTCAAAAATTTTACCTGAAGTCCTTGGAATCCAACCCAGATAGATTGGCAGTCATGGTCAACGCGTCCCTCCAATTTCTTATCATGTGAGCGTTTTTGGGATTTTGCTCATGTCTTTCAAAAGCTGTAGCAACATCATGAGACTGTTTCCTTATATGGGATGGATTTACTTCGTAAAAGACAGGTATGACAATCTGTCCACGAGTTTGATGACATTCAATGATCTTTACAAGCTCATCGAGACACCAAGTGGAAGATG
>JANTNU010000004.1:3540685-3554875 GCA_024752395.1 Erythroxylum havanense
GAGGTATCTTTCGTTATCGGTTGCGTGATAAAACCAAGGTGCTAATTAGGTTGATTTAATCCAATAGAACCACCAAAACCCTTCACCCACTTGTGTTTTTGTTTGGATAATATGCATTACCAACCATACCTTTCTCAATTTCGTATGAGCATGCTAAAATTATTAGGTAAATCATTTTGTGTATGTAGTAATTTATAAATCATATAATATAATAAATCACTTAATTAATTAACAATTTAAAATAAAATAATGCATTTGATCTGGTTAATATTAATGTTAATCGTTTTTAATTTTAAAAAAATCTTATACTATTACTTGCATGATATCAAGATAAGATGTGTAAGATTTAAAAGATAATTTATAAAATTAATTAAAAATTGAATAAAATTATAATTTTTAAATATAATTAAGACCATATTTGGCAATCAACTGATTGTATTAGTTATTAGTTGATTATATCGGCCATTAACTAATAGTTGATTCTATCAACTGATTTGACCAGCGGATTGTATTAGTTATTTGTTAAAAATGTTTAGTGTCAGTTGTTTATGTGTAAAATAATTTATGAGGATATGACTTAAAAAAATTATAAGGGTATGAATATTATATATCTTAGTATTTTATTAAATATTCTTATAAGAATTTAGATTTTAAAGAAGTCGTGTTTATCTGTACTGTTTCATCATTTATAAAAAATTTATACAACTCTTTTTATTTTTATTTTTATTTAAAGGTAATATTTTATTTCTAATTTATAACTACATTAATAATAAAATTGACTTTTAATAGTAAAAATTTTAGCTTATTAACAAAAATGCTCCTACGTAAGAGCGTTTTCTTTTTTAGGTATTTAGATATTAACAGCCATCGAAAAATCTCTTCACCAAGCAACTTTTATGACTCTTTGAAAAGTCAAACAGTCCAAGCGAACCAATCAGCTATTCTAACTGTCTACTAAACGAAGCCAAATTGAATTATCTTTAGAGTGCAACTCTGAAACTATAGTTTAGGGAGCCAAATCAATTATTAAAGGGCGATGAATTGTATACACAAGTAACAGCAACCTCTATAAATGAGTTGTTTTGCCTTTCGTTTTCTCTTTTTCAACGAAGAAACGTGAACCTGTAGATTTCTTATTAGACGCTGTTGTACAGTATCCTGTCCTTTTCTTTGGTGGTATGGTCTTCCTCTTCCTCTTCCTCAAGTCCACCATCTCGGTAAGACCAGTAGTAATAGTAGTAGGATAGGTATGTATGGGAAGGATATAGAAAATTAGAAATGCAATAAATATCAGTAATTTTGTCAGACAATATTAGAAAAAAAATCAAAATCCACAAGTTTCTTAACAAATGGGGTCAAACGTCGTCGTACTTCGCCTGCATATCTGAAATTAATACGTTCATGTCAGAACCAGTGACCTAACGCTCCAGATCTGGAAATTTATCTTAACTCGCAGAAAATGTCAAAACAATATTATATTATCCATTTTTAGAAGATTTTAAATTATGTATTTTATAAAAAAAAAGTAGCAACCGACATATGCAAATTCAGGATATGAAAAATAAAAAATTCAGAATATAAATTATGAATAAAGACAACGAATGGCTATAAACACGGAGTTGGGAGTTAGATTCGCTTAACTTCCCTCACGAATCCGTAGGCTCTTTGGAGCTGCCCCAAGTCACAAGAGAGCTGCTTTGCTTCTGTTCCGTTTCTTCAAGAAGTCTTTTTCGTTTTCTTTAATCTATTTTCCTTTGGAAAAAATGTGTTTACTTTGATTTTTTAATTCTTCATTCTTTAAATAATCCGTCACTGTTTTTTTTTTTTTGGATGGAGAAGAGACGACGAAATCCACGTGAAAACCATCTTGACCTTACACTCTGTTGACTCTCTCTCTCTCTATAGCTCTATCTCTGACTCAAGTCACAAGCTTTCTCTTGCAATCGGAGTTGCTTGTGTTCGTGGGCAGGGGTTGGTGTTGTTTCGTAGGTGTTGATTAGTGTTGCATGTTCTTGTGGTGGATTTGTGAGCTGATTTAATGGAGTTGTAGTGAATGGGTTCTTTAGAGAGTGGGCTTCCCTTGAAAAGGGACGGCCTTCTTCGCTCTTCTTCAGCTACTAGAACCGATAGGCACGCCTTTTTGCAGCGACCCAGATCGAGATTCTCTCGTTTCTTGTTTTTCAAGAAGTTGGATTACTTGCAATTGGTCTGTACGTTCGCGGTTTTCCTTTTCTTTGTGATTCTCTTCGAGATGTTCTTGCCCGGTTCTGTGAGCGAGAATTCGAACGATTCTTGGAAGCTGAAGAAAGGGATGGTTTCTGAGGATTTGATGTACTTGAAAGAGATGGGTAGCTTTGATTTTGGGGATGATATCCGATTCGAGCCTTCCAGACTTTTAGAGAAATTTAACAAGGAAGCTAAGGAGCTCAATTTTTCATCCACCTTCAATACGACGCAACATCGGTTTGGTTACAGGAAGCCTCAGCTTGCATTGGTCAGTTTCTATTAGTAATGGATCTTTCTCACTGTTTCAAATTGTTATCTTGGTGGAGTTGATTTTGTTGAATGAAACTATCGTTTATTTTGATTTGTTTTGATTTCATTTCCTTTTCCACTAATAGGTGTTTGAGGATCTGTCGGCTGGTCCCCAACAGTTGTTGATGGTGACTGTTGCAACCGCACTGCGAGAGATTGGTTACGAGATTCAGGTTATTTCATTGATATGTTTAAATTACTAATTCCGAGTAATGATTACGAGTATTAGTGCTAAAGAAAGCTAAGTTTATTTACACAAAAAGGTGCTCTATGGTTTTTGTCTGTTAATGCCATTATCCATTACTTGTAACATTAAGTTATGTCTAATTTTCTTTAGTTGATGCGATTTTTGGCAGGTATATTCAGAAACAGATGGTCCCGTACGCAATGTTTGGAAGAACATCGGGGTTCCTGTTACTATTTTTGAAATCAGTAACAAGTTGGAGACTGCTGTTGATTGGTTGAAGTATGTAGTGGAAACAAATTTCCAATGCACGATGACATTTAGTATAGCAGTTTTATGAGTGAAGCCGAGCTCTTATGTCTAGTTAGCAAAAACAAATATATGGCAAAATTGAAAACTATCAATGTGAACCTTATCCTTATATGCTGGGCTAGTATGTTGTTTGCTTTGTGAGATTCAAAATCTCTGTATATCAAGAAGATATAGCCAATTAGTTACTGCTTTAGAATACCCCCTTCTCAGTTTAAGTGAACGTGGTTTTTCTCATAACTGATTTGGGGATACTCTTTCTGCAGCTTTGAGGGCATACTCGTATTTTCTCCTGAGGCCAGAAACATCATTTCTAGGTAATATATACCTCCAGAAGTTTAAGTCAGTTCCTGCACGTTTTCAGCATTCTCATTATTTGATATATGATAGTTTTAAATTCCTCCTGTAAACATGATAGAAGTTCTCTTTTCTGCAGTGAAAATTGTATAATTCTAAATGCAAGTTTAACGTCACATCATAACTCAAGGATATCATTCCTATAGTAATGCAAGTTTATGGTGTTTTGCTTGTCTAAGTACTTAACTTGAATTCACTTGTTACAGTTTAATGCAGGAACCTTTCAAGACCATACCTGTCATATGGACAATCCATGAGAAAGCACTTGCTTTGCGCTCAAGAAAGTATATCTCATCTGGGCAGATTGACATTTTGAATGACTGGAAGAAGGTTTTCAGCCGTGCTTCTGTCGTTGTCTTCCCTAACCATTTCCTTCCAGTATGTGTTTAAAGTATCCTCTTTTGGACTTTAGCCTAATTCTTATTGGTACTTTCTAGCAGTTTTAAATGTTTATATCAGGAAATGCAGTTCAAATGTGAATTGTCAATTTAAGTATTCTAAATTACTGGTTTGATTGAGTGGGTGGATCATCCATGTATTGAACAGATGATGTATTCTGCTTTTGATGCTGGAAATTATTATGTTATTCCGGGCTCTCCAGCTGAACCATGGGCAGCAGAGACTACAATAGCATCTGAGAATTCACGTATGAGGATGGGTTATGGGCCTGATGATACTGTGATCGCAGTGGTGGGAAGCCAATTTCTGTACAAGGGTTTGTGGCTGGAGCATGCACTAATTTTACAGGCTTTATTGCCACTTTTCTGGGAGTTCCCATCTGATTATAGTTCAAGCTATCATCCAAAAATACTTGTATTAAGTGGGAATTCAACTAATAGTTACAGTTTGGCTGTAGAGGTATGTTTTAGATGCTCACTTTCAGTACATAGCTTATTTGTTATGAAAATCTATCTCAATATTTGAATTCATTTCACAGGCTATTGCTGCTAACTTGAGTTATCCAAGAGGTGCGGTGAAGCACGTAGCTGTTGAGGGGGGCTTGTTGGGTCTTCTAAAGGTTGCTGATTTTGTGATTTATGGATCATTCTTTGAGGAGCAGTCATTTCCTGAAGTTCTGTTGACAGCCATGTGTATTGGGAAACCAATTGTGGCTCCAGACCTTTCCATTATCAAGGAATATGTATGTTTCTAATCGCTGCTTTTTTCTTTAGTCTTCTTCTGGACACATATTACATTCAGAGAGGATTTTGCATTCTTAAACTAACTCGTACAATCAAAATAGTTCATTCTTTTTGCCTTCAATTTTGGTTCTATCCATATTCTGCTTCTATCTACTTGCGTAGAGAATATCGTGATTTTCTTCCGATGTTGAACCAGATTACATTCTGTTACTACTGCATTCATTCACTTTCTCATTTCACTTCTCTATGATATCCAAGCACAGCAATCTTTAATACTTTCATCTTGTTATGGTAGTTTTGCATTTCGAAATTATGGAAATTTTGTTTTAGAATAAATCCTCTTCACATAAGTTGACAAGATCAGTTTTAGTTCTGCTGTGAATGCCCAAGCAGTCTATGTGATAGTGGAAGACTAGAGAACCAGCAGAGTTGATGGTTTTCTTAATTTATGTTATGATATGTTTGCAAAGTAGAAAATTTTATGATCTTGTTCTTGAATGTTCATGTGTTACCTAATCTACTAAGAATTATAATTACTGAAACAGGCATATTTATTTATTTGTTTTCCTTTCTTAGTTCTTGCAATTGATGACATTTGAGCAAAGTACTGACTGTATTGACAATAACAATTAGGTCGATGACAGGGTTAATGGATATCTTTTCCCGAAGGAGAACATAGGGGTTCTGAGTCAGATTATGTTGGAGATTATCCTTCCATCAACTGCAGCACATAATGTTGGTTCATTAGGAAAGAAGTCTGCTAAAAATCTCATGGTTCGAGAAAGTATCGAGGGCTATGCGTATTTACTCTCTAATGTTCTCAAATTACCATCAGAAGTTGCAAGTCCAAAATCTGTTGCAGATATCCCTTCAAAACTGAAAGAAGAATGGCGCTGGAATCTATTTGAAGAATTTTTTAATTCAACATATGAGGATAGGACTTTGAGAAGTTCTGGATTTCTAGACAAGTTTGAAGAGATGTGGAACCATACTCAAAGAGAGAGCTTTGGTTCATCAGTTGCTATGGATGATTCATTTTCATATGGCATTTGGGAGGAAGAAAAAAATAATGAAATCTTTAATATTAGAAAAAGAAGAGAAGAAGAAGAGGTAAGAATCCTTGTAGCCAATTAATGTATTTGAACTGGTAAATTGTCATGACTTTTCTTGAATGAGATTATCATTCAGTCTAAGTTAATATTGTTTGAGATATTTTACAGCTAAAGGGTAGAACTGGACAACCTCATGGAACATGGGAGGAAGTATATCGAAGTGCCAAAAGGGCTGATCGGTCTAAGAATGACTTGCATGAGAGGGACGAAGGTGAACTTGAGAGGACAGGTCAACCCTTATGCATATATGAACCATATTTTGGAGAAGGGACCTGGTCTTTTCTTCACCTTGGCTCACTTTATCGAGGAATAGGATTGGTGAGTCTTCTACCTGTCTGACAAAATTACTGTTACTGAGTACAGAGTGGGCTGAAAAAATCTTTACGCCCTTAATTTTAAGTACCCTGTTATGGCATTCTTCATTCATCTGTTAAATATTTGTATGCTTGTTTTAAACGGTAATATTCTAAATAATATGCAGTTATAGTTACACGCATCTATTGTTTCAAATTAGATATTGAATCACTGACTGCTGCATGCAGTCAACCAAAGGTAGAAGACGTAGGACGGATGACATTGACGCATCCTCTCGCCTTCCACTTCTTAACAATCCTTATTACCGAGATATCCTAGGTGAATACGGAGCATTTTTTGCAATTGCAAATAGGGTTGATCGTGTTCATAAGAATGCTTGGATAGGGTTTCAGTCTTGGAGAGCAACAGCCAGAAAGGTATTCTGCAATCTTGATCTTGTGTCATCCTTTGCTATATTTCCTTGCTATGTAATAGTTTCCTTGTTTGGCTCTGTTTTACATAGACATTTTAGTATAGAAAAAGATGCATGAAAAAGGATTTTAAACTGATTTAAAATCTTATTCTCAGTATTTTGTAGTAGCTACAAAGTTATTGCAAGGAAATGATAAGATTTCTGAACTATATAGTATTTGACATTGCTTAGTCTAGTCAACAGGTTCCACCTGACACAGTGAAATTCCTCCTCTGTTGTCTCTTGCAGAAATAACTCTAAAATATGGAAATTTCTCTTACTTGGGCATTCTAAAAACGTGCAATTTCTAATAATGTTTCTGATTGGTAATTTCTTCTCATCAGTTGTTGTGGTGTAAGAGCAATTGGAAAAACTTATTGGACTTGTCGTTTTTTAATAAAGAGAAACTGAAATACTGAAAATACTCCATTTGGCATTATAGAGAACCTTAGAAATTTCAGTGGTGAACGAAGAATTAGCGCCACTGGTACATCTCGGTGGAATTATGGAATATCAGTCAACTGATTCAATTTGTTCTTCCTTTAATGTCTTAACACCAATTTCCAACTCCGGGTTGCAACCAGGTATCTTTGTCCAAGATTGCTGAAAAGGCATTGTTAGATGCAATTCAGACAAATAGACATGGCGATGCGCTCTACTTTTGGGCTCGCATGGACGTGGATCCGAGAAATCACTTGAAGCAGGATTTTTGGTCATTCTGTGACGCTATAAATGCGGGAAATTGCAGGTGAGAGGCCTTTAGTTGATGATTGCCTTGTTCATTGTACAATCTGGAAATTGGAGAAACATAATCATGTTTCTAATCTCTACTTGGAGTTTGGCTGATGTCTTTAATTTCATCGTTTGCTCTAGGTTGGCTTTCTCCGGGTGTCTCAAAAAGATGTACGGGGTCGAGCTTCATTTCAGTTCTTTGCCACTAATGCCAAACGATGGAGGTACATGGTCTGTCATGTCAAGTTGGGCCTTGCCAACAAAATCTTTCCTGGAATTTGTGATGTTCTCAAGGTATGATAAGTGACTTTTCTTGCTCCTAAAGCGTCAAGTGGAATAGGTTAGAAAGCTCTACTCAATTGACCTGCCTTTGGTGCAGAATGTTTGTTGATGCCCTGGATGCAGAAATGTATGATGAACACCGTCAGAGTGGGTACTGTTATCTTAGTCTGTACAAGGTAACTTGTTCATCATTTTAGACGTTTGATTTCTTTTCTTATTAGATTACAATTTGGTCTTATTTTATCATACATAACTATAGTGGTAATTACAAGTGTTTCAATATTCTGCAGGATAAGCATTGTTACTCGAGAATTCTTGAGCTACTAGTAAATGTATGGGCATACCACAGTGCAAGGAAGATTGTATATGTGAACCCTGAGACTGGATTGATGCAAGAACAGCACAAGTTGGAGAACCGAAGAGGCAAAATGTGGGTCAAGTGGTTTTCCCTGCCGACTCTAAAAAGCATGGACGAGGACTTGGCCGAGGAGGCAGATTCAGACCGACCGAAGCGAAGGTGGTTATGGCCGTCGACTGGAGAAGTCGTCTGGCAAGGTGTCTTTGACAAGGAGCGGAATCTACGCAATCGACAGAAAGAGAAGAGGAGGCAACAAAGCAAGGACAAATTGAGTAGAATGAGGAAGAAACGCCGCCAAAAGGTTATAGGGAAGTATGTAAAGCCACCACCAGATGAAGAATTGGAAAACTCAAATTCTACAACACTTACTACTTCTGTAGTTCTATGAGGAAGTAGGGGTCTAATTGGATTATTCTTTTATTGTTGATTTTTCTCCGTCTTCTTTCTTTTTTCTTTTATGGCAGGTAATTGTGTATCATGTATGCGAGGGGCAAGTGTATGTAGTAGCTAACTCATCTTTATAACAACTAACAGTCTCCTGAGATTGAATGTATACCTAGATTCTTTTCTCTGTTCTCTCGCTCATTCTACAGAGGAATAAGAAGTTAATACGGTCATCTCCAGAGGAAACATCCAATAACAAAATCTACACCCCAAAAAGTAGAGATCAAACCCTCAGAAGAATTATCAAATTCTTCTTAAATCCCCAATTACTTGATACATATATTGGCATCTGCTGTTTCGATTTGTCGAACTCTTCAACAATCTTCTTGATAGATATGTTAAAATCTTGGAGCTGCATCGAAACACACCAGTGGGTTAGAACCCCTCCAATGGAGGATGGAACATAATAAATATCAGATTGTTCTCTAAATCAAGAAAAAGGAGAACTAAAATCAAGCCAATTGCAAACCAAGTTAAGTCCAATCGAAGCAATTACTACAACCATCAAACTGACAGCAATGCTTATTAATTGATTGATGATATTCTCATACAAGACCAACCCACTTGATGTAGAACGAGCATTTTCAAAGTAAGGTTGCTACTTCCGACTATGATTAACCAAAAGCTGCTTACCTCCACCAACTGTTGCTTCAGGTAACCGCTCAATTGAGTACTTATGTTTAGTAATGTACATTATTGGCACACCAGGAACCTGTAAGTAGATAATTAAAATTATGAATAAACACGGTTTGATACACAATGCTGCAAGAAGCATCTGTTTCAAACTTACCTTCCTTATCCTTCGCTTTAAATCTCGATCACATGTAGCAACAATGAAGCATTTGTGCTGTTACCATAACAAGGAAGCAATGTTACTAAAAGAATATCGCGGTTAGGAAAACTACAGACAGGTCCCTTTATATTGCTAAATCCATTCTTATTACAAGAAAGAGTGTAGAACATAGGATGCGTATGAAATATCCACCTGAGTGACCCTATCAACTATACAGTCATCAGCATAGGTCCCTTTATGAATACAGGGTAGCCTCTCAAACCGCGGATCCTTTGCAATCCTGTCAAAAGGAAACAATGAATCAATTGATGTCCATTAGCTGGAAATCGGAAATCATTACCAATAATCAGCTGAGATAGTCGCATCAAAATGCAAATTGAGATCAATTCGAAACCAGCCACGCATTTTAAGAGCATAAGATAAGTTTCTTAAGAGGAAAACACAAATTATGCGAAGAACATCAAATCTATATTAAAAAATCAAGGGTTATTTTTACCTCAGAGCCACACGGTATTTCTGGCCTAGCTTCTCAAGCTCTGCCATTACACAGTCAGTGATACAAGGTGTACCTGGAGACAACAAGAGATGGGAAAAATTAATCAGAATACTGATAAATTGCATGAGTTTCTCATTAATTAAAAGGTCTTACACAACAATCAGATGGTGGAATTTTTTTTAATCCTCTTACAATATGCATCAGAAAAAATAAAAAAAGACTTTGCCCCAGCTCATTTACAAGCTCAAGTTTAAACACTAACACACCATTAGCAACCAGAAGATTTAAGAACACATATCAAAATCCAAGTTCTGATAAAAGGGGGAAAATTTTTCATATACTCACACTTCGCATACAAGCAGTCCATCATGCCTTTCTCCAAATCCAACTACACAAAAACAAAAAGCAACTATTAGAGTTTAGTATTATAACAAGTACACGAAACAGCATATTTAAAATTTCAAACATCTTTGTTTTCCCTCTTTCAAGAGAGTCAAGATTGGAATTTTAGTGCAAATAATTTCGTAGGCCATTAACATTTCATGGTAACATTACAATGAGCCAATAAGGGTGGGAACAAAAAACAGCCTAGGACGACATTATGTGTTCACTCTGTCTAGAATTACCAGAAGCACAGCGGATAAATATCCGGAACGTCTTTGCATGTACGAAACACACCATACCATGATTATAAAGGAGAACTTGAAACGAAAACAGCCACCCCAAATAAATCTTACTTTATTTTGAATGGAGAAATTGATGAAGTTGGTATCCACCAAAACCCTATATGGAGGCCCCAAAGCTGTATTGTATCGGAAGTAGAGCGCAGAAGAAACTTGCGGCCTGTTTTTCAAAGCAAACCCCAAAGATGCACATAATTAACAGAAATAAAAACCGATAAAAGAATCAATATCCATGAAAAGAGAGAGATTTACAGAGGCTTACACATTTCTCGGGAGATTTAACTTGGAAAGATCTTTTTTCTTCGGATTCAACACCTCCTCTTTGTGTCTAAATACAATAACATAGTAAATAAGGGAAATAAAGAAAAAAATGAAGATAAAACTCAAAATAGAGAAGGAACTAACTGCTTAATTGCTTTTGAGGTTATCATCTTCTTCATTGCGGCGAACTTGGGACCCTTCTTAGCTCGCCCCATTGTTGCTTAACCCCTAACTAAACCAACTAGAAGATTTTCTTCTCTTTTTTTTTTCAAAGTAATTGGAAAATACGAAATATATTATACCTAAAATGTCAATTCAACAGAATAGAGTGTACTGAGCGTGAAAGAGAGAGGGTGGCTAAGAGGTGACCTTAGCGGCGTAGAGAAGAATCCGGCGAGGAGACGGTGAGGTCTGATATATAGGGTTCGGATGGTCCAAAAATAATTAATTTAAAGTAAGGCTTTGGAGGACTACGAGGCCCAATTAGTTGTGTATGAAGGTATCATCACGTGCTGGAGTCACGTGTCTCGCGCCAAAACTGATTGGCAGTTGGCCACTGTACAATTAAAGGTTAATCCCGTCATTTTCATTTACATTTATAAAGTTTACGTCACTCCAAACTTCAACTGTCTTCTGTCTCAGAGATTCTCCGTCGGTGTACATAACGGCCCATCACCATGCTCCGCCGTTACTCTCACCTTCATGGTTCTCATCAGAACCATCGCTTTCTATTACTTCTTTCTTGATCAATTCAGAGTCTTATAGAAAGATACGGAGATTTGGAGAGCCTTATAATGGAGACCAAGATTCTTGAGATAAATCTAATCTCAGCGCAAAACCTAAAGCCCCCGTCTACTAACCTGCGCCGGATGCAAACATACGCAGTGGTGTGGATTGACTCGTGCACCAAGCTCCGAACACGAATTGACCACGTCGGTGGCGAAAACCCCACCTGGAACGATAAGTTCCTCTTCAAAGTCTCCAAAGAGTTCCTCTCCGGCGAGACATCCGCTGTCTCTTTCGAAATTTTCGCCGTCGGTTGCCTTCGTGATCCTCTAATCGGCACCGTCCGTTTCTTGATCAGCAACCTTCCACTTTGTAGCAGTACTCCGACTGAGATAAGGACTCCATCTTTCGTCGCTCTCCAGATTCGGCGCCCTTCTGGAAGATTCCAGGGGATGTTGAACGTTGGCGCCGTTGTAACTGAGGACTCTGAGTTAACGGCGCTTAACGGAGCGTCGGCTTTAGGTTATCGTGATCTAATGGGAGTGAGTGTGCGCCGTAAACGTCCCGATTTGAAGAAGTCGAAGTCGGTTTCCCTAAGAAAAGATTATCCCGGTGAGAATTCTTGGTGTGATTCTGGGTACACGTCTGATGGTACGGAGTCGTCGTCAACTTCTTCGTCGTCGACGACCTCAACAGTGTTGAAGGATTTTAACGGGATTAGGGATTTGGCGGGAACGGATCACGTGAGGTCGTCATCGGACGGTGGAGGTATGTTCTGTGGGTTGCTGACTCACAAGGTGCTACTACCCGTTTGTCTATCCGCTCATAACCTTCGTGGCTACTGTGGATCCCAAAAGGAGAACTGATAGACCGTCCAGATTGTTTACCATGATCAAATCTTTCAAGCCTAGCCGATGCCTGATGAACGTATGAGATTTCCTCTTTCTCAATTACCATTAAAGCTTGACTGCGATAAGGTAAAATTTGAGATCTTCTCAATGCCTTTGAAAGAACTAATTTGTCTTGAGAATAATTTCGTGTCAAAATTGTTTGGATATATAATCAAATATTGATTTGGGCTCCAAAAGCCTCAGGCCGATGTATATGATAAGTGTCTTGGACTGATTACTCAATTGAGCATTGAATTGGGTTTACTATGAGAAACGATTAGTATATTCTTTTCCTTGTGGGATTAAGATCTCATTAACAACTATAACTTTTGGTTTTGGAGACTAATTTCCGTTCTTCATAATGATGCTTTGAATCATACGAGTATTGAAAATGTATCCGGAGTTGGATTAGGATGACCTGGAGCCAATTTCAAGCAATGGTTTTTTAATCAGATGTTTCCAAGTTATTATCTACATTCTTTGAGAGTTTATTTGGATGTTGTCTGAGTAAAATTAAAATTTTTAAATATGATTAAAAGACGTTTACTTTATTTATGGAAGTTTTAAATTTTAATTTAAAAATATTATTAAATAAAATTTATTTATTTATTTTAATTTATACAAATTTATTAATTTATAAAATTAATCAATTAATTAATAAACTGATAAATTTTTCATATTAAGAGTTAATAAAGTAAATCAAATCAAAAAATTATAAATCAATCGAAATAATTAGACAATTCAAAATTTTTATAATTAAATCAATCGAATTGGTTGAGTTTTTAATATTTTTTATCTAAAATAGCAATTACAATTTTTTATATATTAAAATTTAAACATTATTTTATATCGGTGTAATTACCATTTATTATTTTTAAATATGTATTGAATAAATAACTTAATGAACATATGTGATAGTTTGTAAAGTTATGTTTTTTATTAACAATTATAGGAATTAAGATATCTTTATATAGACCCTATTTAATAATCAACTGATTCTATTAGCTGTTAGTTGTTTAGTTGTTTGTCATTTAATATTTGATAAAATTAGTTGTTTAGTATTAGCTGTTTATGTGTAAAATGACTTATGAGAGCATGACTTTAAAAAAATTATAAGGGTATGAATTTATTATTTCATTGAATATTCTTATAGTAATTTAGATTTTAGATATTTAATTCTACAGAAATTAAGTTTATAACTCTAATAAAAAATATAAAACGTATAATAATAACAATAACAACAACAACAACAACAAAAAATCTTAAATAATAATAATAATAATAATAATAATAATAACAATAACAACAACAACAAAATCCAAATCTCATTTCTAGTTTTATACTTTTTGTTATCTGTAAACTTACTCGTTGAATAATATCTTGCCTGTCAATTTAAGTTACTATATAGACGTTTTGATGAATTTATAGATAACAATTGTAGTTAATCTCATATATTTTAATTAAGTTATAAATAAGTTTGAGGACATAATTGTCTTTCAGTAAAATTTGAATTAGCTTATTGGTGGAATAGCTTTTCAAAAAATGATTGGTTGAGTTGAATTAACTAACCCAACCAACTCCTAACAAAACAAATATATAAATTGTATGGCTTGTGAAACAACTAATACTCTTTAATCATCTGAAATATAACTGAGGAGATATCTACCAAACACCAGCTCATCTTTCAAATGATCAAAGTATCAATCCAAATCACATCTTTAAAATGAATTTAAATACATTAAAAATGACAATAAATTAAAATTAGGTTGAGTTGAAGTTCAAATTTATTTTAAATTCAATTTAAATTAGTTAATAAATGAAATAATTAATATTAATTTGAACTTGTCATAAAATTTTTAAAGGAATTAATATATCGCATTCTAACTTTCATTTTACTCTTAATTCATAAATTGATTGAATACAATTTGAATAGAAAGTAATCATAAGATAAGTAAGTCAAATTATTAGACGCAAGATAGATAATGGTTGGGTCGGATATATCGGGCCCAAGTCCAAATATCACAGGCCGATCGATCAGTCTTACCCCGTAGATTGATTTGGGCTTAATCCAGAAATCTACAGCCCATTAGCATGAGGAAGCCTTCCATGCACGTACGTAA
>JANTNU010000004.1:3650492-3661056 GCA_024752395.1 Erythroxylum havanense
TCCACCATATTGGCCGCGGATCCTCCATTTTGGCTGAATTATGGGGCGTCCACTCAGGACTCACCCTTGCCTGGACTGCTGGTCACCGTCGGGTCATCCTTGAATGTAATGCACTCGAGGTCATCAATTTGCTTTCATCCCCCGTCTCTGACACTGATCCTTATCATGTTTTGTTGGCAGGTCTCCACGGTTTGCTCCAGCGTGATTGGGAGGTTCGCGTACACCACATTCATCGGGAGGGTAACCAGTGCGCTGATCGGTTGGCTGTTATGGCAGGCTGGCAGACCCCAGGCCTCCATCTCCTTCGCGAGTCTCCGTTGGTAGTCCAGGACCTCATCCGACGGGACCGGCAAGGCATCGAGTACCGCAGAGTTTTGCGCGAATTAGATTAATTGTTTTTAGCTTCCTTTGTACTAAAAAAAAACGATATCCTTTAGCCTTGAAGGTTTTAGGCTCCTCCCTAAGTGGGAAAATGACAAAAGAGTGGGAAAGTGCATTGAATAAGTTGTCAAAAGTTCCAAACAAGAATATTCAAGATGTGTTGAAAAATAGCTAAGATGGCTTAGGTAGGATGGAAAATGATGAAACATTTCTTCATATCGCATGTTTCTTCAAAGGTGACAACAAAGATGTTGTGATGCAAGTGTTTGAAGCTATGAGTTTGATGCAAATGTTATAATAAGTGTTCTAGTCGACAGGTGTTTTTTGACCATTTCCGGAAACATATTAGAAATGTATGACTTAATGCAAGAAACAGGAAAGGATATTGTACGTCAAGAATCTGGAATCCAAACAATCGTAGTAAATTATGGGATCATAAAGATATTTATGAAGTAATTGTGGAGGACAAGGTAAGATTGGTCACATGCTTTCTATATGAGATATTTAAGTTGTGTATTTATATTATCTTAAGAAAATATACATTGCATCACTTTGAACTTATGGTTTAGCAAATAAGGATATTTTTAAACATCACCCTCTATTATTATAATATAATTTTGAGAGTTTTTGTACTTTCTTTTTTATTAAAATAAGTCATTTATTGTCATAATAACTTCTATAACTATTTGATTGTTGTTTGTTAGAAAGGCGGAAGCAGTGGAAAGCATAGTGTTGGACTTATCTTAAATAAGGAAGATAGATATAAATCCAGAACAGTTCATGAAAACACCTAATCTTCAGTTTTTCAAATTCTATGTGGGTAATAGACACTGTTGCTTTTGTACCTGAAAATGTTAAGGTAAATGCCCTTGGATCAGATACCGATTGAACTTAATAGCTCAAAAAATAGTAACGAAAATAAAGATAGATAAAATAAAATGAGACAGAACACAAAGATTTACGTGATTCAGTCAATATGACCTACATCCATGGCCAGAGGGTGAGCAATTTTACTAATATGTAGAGAATGTGTACAAGTACAAAGGTTGGAACTAAAAGTTTTTAAAACTTATCAAATATACAGAAAATAACTGAAGAAACGATGAGAGGATTTGTGTTATTTTGGTGACTGAAGGAGAGGAAGGAATGATGTTTTAATGTCTCAAACCATGCCTTCTATTTATAGCTGAAGTTGCAAGCTTCTATCCAAAATTTCTTCAATATGTGCGCAATCTCAGCAATTAACAACAATGTCATACGCACAAAGAAAATAACTATGACAAATTCTAAACGATAGTCATCTATTTTTGACTTAGTGGAGGAGGCCAAAGAATGCAACCAATAGCTAACAATTTTTGACTTATTGGAGGGGCCAAGACATGCAACAAATCTCCATCTTGATTTGGTCCTGAACAATTAGTGATTTGCTCCACCTTCTCCGATAATGCCCCAAAAGAGCTATATCACCAACCATAAACGTCAATCAAGTCCAAGCACTGCTTGAACTTGTAAACTGAAAGAACCTTCGTAAACATGTTAGCAGAATTGTCTTTAGTGTTAATCTTCTGAATAAAGACCTTCTTCTTTGCAATAGTATCCCGAATGAAATAATACTTCACATCAATACGGTTCGTCCTCTCATAATACATCTGGTCTTTTGTCAAATGAATAGCACTCTGACCTTCACAATAAACAGTAACAACTCCTTGATGAATGAAAAGCTCGTCAAATAAACCTCTCAATTATAATACTTCTTTGATAGCCTCAGTAACTGTCATATATTCTGCTTCGGTAATAGATAAAGTCACTACATATTGTAGAGTAGCTTTCTAACTAACAGTACAACCTCCAATGCAAAATACATAACTTGCCAGAGACCTGCGTCTGTCGAGATTAACGGCATAATACGAATCAACAAAACCAAACAAAATGTTGCTGGTTCTACCAAATTCCAAACAAAAGTTTGAAGTGCCATTTAAGTATATGAGAATCCATTTCATCGCCTTCAAATGTTCTTTGCCAGGATTGGCCATATATTTGCTAACAACACTAACGGCTTGTGAAATATCGAGACAAGTACATGTCATTGCATACATAATAATGACAACAAAACTAGAATACAAAACTCGTGCTATATAATCTTCCTCTTTCTATAACTGTGGTGATTGAGTAGCAGATAGTTTAAAATGACATCGTTTGGTTTATGGAAAGCAATACATCAAATATTTAAAAAATATTAAATATTAAATATTAAAAAATGTTAATGGAAAGAAATACATATGAATCGAAGTTTATCATATACATGAGCTTCAGGTTCATATAATGAATAAACAAAATTTGAATCAAAATGTCGTAATTAATTTACACATTTTAAAATAAGTTTTCATAACATTAAAAAATTAGGCTCTACTATCACATAGCAGAGGAGATCCATTTTATATTAAAAAATAAAAAATGATGCATTGACACAAAATATGACCATTTAGCTCGTCCTAGTCCTGTCCCAATCTGGCATCATTTGACACGAAATTAACAGGCCCAATCTAGTTTTATCGAGCTCAGACTTTTTTGTAAATTTTCAAAGTATTCTAAACTCAACCAACTCGAATCCAAAAATTATTAAAAAAATGATGTTGTTTTAAGTAAAAATACGTAATTTTCTTTTTTAATTTGAAAAATAAATAGGCTCAGGTTAGGTCAGAGTTGACCCAAACTCGAATAAAAAATTTTCAACTCGACTCAACCTATTAGTGACGTTAGAACCCTAGAGTAAACTTACTAAACCAATGTGCTAACTTTTTTTTTTCTTTTCAAAAAAAAAAGTTTGAGTTATGTGATTATGTCCATCATTTTCAGAGAAGTTCATGATTCAATTACCAAGTGTGCATACAAATAATGAGCATATCGATTCGATATCACCATTAGCAAATAGCTTTTGAATTAAAAAATGAGAGTAACATAAAGAAGATCAGAACTTTGAATGGGTCATTTTCTGGTGACGAAAGTATAAGCGGCCGGTGTTGCTTTCCATGTGTACTAAAGAAGCAGCATCAAATTGTCGAGGAAAGACACTGCAACACCTAAGAAGTTACTCACCTTCCACCATCAACAAATAACGTTGAGCTCAAGAGTCGAAATGCATAGAGATGTTGACATTCTTTTTTCCTCTTTTTCTTTCTTTTTGCACGTAAGGTTGATGATTTTTTTTTAAAAATAGAAATCCGCAGTTGCTGCCTTTTGACTCATATTGGATAAACTTTCGAATTGACACAATAACCGGCAAATCATGTTAATCGAATACTCTACACTAGGCAAGTTCTGTATGACAGACTCTATTGAGATAGCGTAAATAGTAGAATTGAACACAAGACTTTTTGGACCTCATGTTCTTCCACTCCACCAACTCGACCACACCGAGGATTCAAATTTGATCCATCCAAATTCTAGAAATAAAAATTGAATTAACTAAATTTAAGATTAAATTAAGAATCAAAATAGTTAATTAAAGATGCATTTTGGTTAATTCAAATTTGATTCGATTTGAAATCTACAAATAAAAATTGAATTAACTAAATTTAAGATTAAATTAGGACTCATAATCGTTATTTAAGTTCAACATGAATAATTCAAACAAACTAAAACTTAATTTTTTTAAATTTTAATAAAATAACATTGTTTTAGTCAATAGCTAAAATATTTCACAGAAAGTTACTTCTTTTTTATTATAAGGTTACAGGTTCAACACAAAAATAACTTCTTTGTAAAATATAAAGAAAAGTTTCCATATATTATAACCCTTCTCAGACTCCCACAAAATGGAGAATCTTGTAATTTTAGTCCAATTTAATTCGTTATCATGCTTGCAAATAATTTTAAAATTTTATTTAATAATAAACACCGATTAATAAAATAACCTTACCGTCTCCAATTTACAAATAAATTTTGAATAATAAAAATATCATTTTTTTCTAAAATATCCCTTTTAGGTTGTTTTTTACATGTGATTCAATTCTCTTTTTTGAGGTGCAAGTAGGATATGGACACCGTGAGATATAACATAAGATGGGTGAACTAAGATATCATGTGATTAAGTTAACGTAGACCATGAATTCCTTTATCGCCTTAACAAGTAATGGGTCGGACCACCTATCAGAAGAGATATCAAACATCATCATAGGTTTAATCTTTTTAAAAATAACGAAGAATTAGATATAAAGTAATCAAATGTTATGTATAGGATGATTCAATTCAATTTTTAAACTTGATCTGAGCTGATTAAATCTGATTTAAATTAATAATTTATTATAATTATTAATTTAATTGATTTTTGCATTTATTTTGCATATAACTAAAATTGATTAATTTCTAATTTAGGTTTAAGAAAGTGTAGCTGCCAAACTTCAATGTAGCACTAAAGGCATTATGCTTCCACGACAGAAAGTGGAAGCTATTGAAGTATAATCAACTCTAAGCATACCAATTATCGGACAAAGTACAAAGTTATAGGGTGACACCCATTCCACTCCACGATCAAATTCTCCATTACTAGAATAATACCACGATTTGGGACCCTCACCTTGTCTTTGCAAATGCTTTATTAAGACAATAACAATTTCAAAAGATTGGTCTAATTTAAGGATGATAATAGGCAAAATCGAGTTGGATCAATCTATAGATTATGCCGTCCAAAGTCTAATTAAATTAAATTTAGTTCGTTAATTTTAGGCCGAGTCAAGTTCGAGTTCCGACGTCATCCCTAACTTAATAGTATAAAAAAAGTTTTTATGGGAGTTTTTCATTTTAAGAAATTTGAGTTGTGTAAAAAAAAAACTTATATTACCAATTGATTAAATTTAAAAAATACTAAAACTTGGCAACATCAAATATGATTTCAATTTGTGTATTCTAAAAGTCAAAAATGTTATTTATAGTTTAATGTTTTATAAAAAGGATTAAACAAATCTTATCATTATTTTTAATTAACATCACTTTACGCCTTAACATTACTAAAATATTACTTGTCGTGTTTTGAACAGTTTCTGAAATTTTACATATATATAGGACCTATTTAGACTTTTTATAGAACAATAAGGTAAAAATTATACATTTAATATCTAAATTACCAAAAACAAATTGGATTTGACCGATGAGGATTGCTCTTTTGTGATCAGAAAATCACAATTTTGATTACGAAATAAATAGCTTCTTTATTATAAAAAATGTAAAAAGAAAGTTGCTTATATTGATGACCTTTCTCCGACTCTCGCAAAACCTCGTATATTATGAAAACCTCACAAAAGATAAATGAGATTAATATATTAGAAAGTGCTAAATAAAAATAACCATGTTGGAATTTGTAATTCTCGCTTATTCTATATATAAAACAAAGAAGTTGCACTGATATAAAAATAATTTGAACCCTTCTTGAAACCCCATTGTCGTAGAATCCAATAACAACCTGCTGATGCAAAGCACAAAACAAGGACATACCACTCAGGCAGGCACTAATTTTACTGCAGAATTTAAAATTTTTGGAAAATGGAATGAATCCCATCACAGCAATTTAATACACATTTTCAAGATCCTACGATTGAGGTTAATCTCAAGCTCTTCGTCTTGGCCTATATAAGAAGTCAATCGATTCACAAGTTTTGCAGGCCATTCATATATAGTTTTGTTTTCTCTGATGTTGAGTGTAGTGTGGAGTGAGTAAGTACTAGTGCTTATGTATTATGGGAGTTATTGGTGAGACGTAATGGGGCTCCCTGATCTCCGACGCTGAAAGAAGAGTGTGAAGGTAATAGCTATGGCTGCTAGTTCATGGACACCCATGGGTGCGCAGGAATAGCTAAATCAATTATGGAAATTGAGTGCATGCATGCGCAGGCTAAGGGTTTGCATGAGCTTGGAGACCTAGTTGCCTTCATCTTTTTGGTCTTGGAGTGAAGGGAGCTCTATGGTCTTTCTAACAATTTCTTTTTCTTTTCTCTTCTTATACATATAATCATCACCATTTATCTTATCAAATTGTCATCAATATTAAATTTTCGTAATTCTTCATTTAAAAAAAGTTAATCATATGTAATAAGAATTTCATATGTCATTTTAAAACTTTAAAACCTTGTGAACTAATTGTTATTGATATTATATATTCTTAATATTACTCCCGTGTAACTATAAAATTACAGTTTTAATTTACGGAAACAATCTTTTCGTAAAAATACAAAGAGAAAATTGTATATATTATAATATTCCTTATATTTTTACAAAACGGGGATTCTTGTGCACTGGATATATTGACCATTATTCTTAATATTGTTCTTATTCAATATTAGAATTTTTGTAAGAATTAGTAGTTGAAATTGTAAACGCACCGTCTGATAGTAACCTTGATATTATGTGAGGGTTTTGCTAAGTATTGTTCATCGAAAAATACTTAGCAAAATTTCCTTACAAACCGTCTCTCTAATAAATTAAATAGATGCAAACTTGAAAATTGAACAGTAATTTTGTTTGATCCAATAAAAAATTAATAAGTTAAGTCCTAATTAATTGAATTTTAGATCGAGTTAAAATTTTTAAGATTAACCCGAACAACTTAAATTTTGGTAAAAACATAGTCATAAAGGTGGACCATCACATATGATTAATAACAAACATATTTACTTCAATATGATTAATTGCTTATTAAAGCATATTTTAATACCAAAGTTTATTTTTTGTTTGAATATGTTAAACTTAAAGCATTCATGTATGAGCTTGTGTAATGTTTACAAGTTCTACCTGTATGTTTGCTTTGGGCAATACATTAGTCAAGTTCAACGGGCTAATTTATGCAGATTGGTTCGAACAAATTCAGTTTCAACATGGTGTTAACTAATACAGAAGTTGACAAGTCTTTTTATGAAGCTTGGAAGCATTCAAATAAGATAAGCTTGAACTTGATGCAGATGAAGATTGCTGAAAATGTTAAGTCATTAATGCCTAAAGCGAACAATGCAAGGAAATTTATAACGAAGATAAACGATTACTCCCAATTAGACTTAAGTTTATTGTAGGGAATTTAATGAGTGAGTTGAGGATTAAAAAGTTTGATTAATTGCAGCCTATTCATAATCATGTGACATGCATGGCAAATCTAGCAGCTAAACTGAAATTGATAGATATGGATGTAAGTGAGTCTTTTATTGTTTAGTTATTCATGAACTCATTTCTTCTAAGTAAATTCTAGGTGAATTACATCCTTACAGAAAAATGTAACTTGCAAAAAGTTAAGATACTTTAGTTCAAGAAAAAGGGAGGTTGAAAAAGATGACGAAACACTCTATCTCACATTTCATGATAGAGCTAGTAACAGCAAAGTTAAACCATGTAAGAAAGACAAAAGGAAGGATAAATCAACGAGAGTCAAATTAATAAGGAAAATAAGTGCAAGAAAATTGGTCACTTCATGAAAATTTGTCCGAAAAGAAAAACTTAATACAAAAAACACATACACGATATTTTAGTATATCTCGAATCGAATCTTATTGAAATGTTTAATAATATTTGGTAATTAAATTTTAGTGCAACTACTCATATACTTTGGCTTAAATAAATAATTCAATATATTTATCTTAAATTATAAATTTAGACTAATTTTTAATTATTTTGAACCGAATTTAAGTATTAAATTTAAATATTTGTTTCAATAATATTTAATTAATTTACATGTGCTGTTTTCATTATTATTTTTGATAAAAGTTGTATTTTTCAAAAATTTAAAAATTATAACTTTAATGAATCAATTTAATTTTTAATTATTAAAAACTAATAATTATAGCATTAGTCTTAGAACTAGCGAGTCCATCTACGCTGATAGGCCTGGATTTGAGTTTAGAAGATGCAAATCGCCGGGAAACTGCAACCAAATCTTCGAAGATCGGAGAAGATCTTTGACCAACTATTAAAGGAATTTGTCTGTATCGCTCTTGTGTAACTTGGTTACTGTTAATCTCTACTGGATTTTCCACTCAGACATAAAATCTACAAACGCACTTCCATAACCACTCCTTCCAAATGCCAACCCTCTACCAGAAGTACGAACTTCGCTGTCTCCTGCAATGCTAGTGAAAGCAATCAAATGAGCCCAAAATAGTAAAACGATAGTTCCTTCAACTACAGCTCCGTAACAGAAGTTCAAAAACAGATTCTAATTTTGCTTCATGTGCATCTTTGATAATAATGACGAAAATGAACATAGTGAACAAAAAAGTATAATTATTATAATCGCAATAGCTTTAACAAAAAAGAATGATTATGATATATTCTTAAAAAATATAATTATTATTGAAAAATTAAATGGGGTTAATTGTTTCGCAAACTTTCCGCAAATTTCTTTAGCATCAACAAAATAAAAACAAGTAAAATCGAAATAATAAAAATACCAGAAATTTAGTAACACAGTTCGGTACACCTTGCCTACATCTGTGGGGCCCTCATCCAGCTTAATACTTTCGCGAAAGTATAATAGATTTACTCAAGATTTTACTGAGACGACACCACTCAACCCATGACACTATCTCTCAACCTTACTTCCCGTGAAATAATTTTACACCTAATAGTATGATCACCTTGTACTAACCTTGACAGAGGATTTTCTCAATCAATCTTTTAATGAAACAACAATAAACAAGTAACTCAAGTGATTAAAATAATAAAGAACAAAAGCTAAATACACTTGAGATAGACAAAAATAACTTCCCGATAAGTTCCGCTCTATTGAAATAGATCTGAAAGTCGTTGCAACAATAATGAGCTGATTCATATAAACACCAGTATTAATTCACAGCTGCAGGATGAAGATACCAGGTATAACAGCCCACGTAAATAACCCAACTTTCCTTCAACCTCAAGTTTAAGTTGGTCTCACGCTCACGAATGCCAAAAGAAGATTAATAATTCACCAACATAGACACATCCTACAACTAATCAATCAATGCCAAGACTCTAATTAAAAAATCACTTAAGCAAGCCTTCATCGCTGCACGTTTGAAAATCACGCAATTACCCATGTAAGAAGAGAGATCAATCATGTAAGGAGTCCACTTCTGCTATATATCAAGACACACACCTACGGCTTTGCAATTCTCCAATAAACCATCACTCCACTCACTATTGCTTCCAATTAAATAATCACACAGCCACAATGTATTTCAATAAACAATAAAATACACGTCACAGGGTGGTTATTCAACTATCTTAAAAGCAATAACGCACATCACTCTTGTTTCATCAAACCACCAATTCGTATTGACTCTATCCCACACTAGCTGCACACAGTTTCTTCTCAACTTGCGTGTTTTAATAAACGTCTATCATAAATCAAGTATGTGGGGAACACCTCCTCTGGAGATCCACACCGGCTTCTTCTTTTTTTTTTTTGGATAGATTTTAATTAAAACCCAAATTTTAGATGCATGTTTTGGATAGACTTTAATTTAAACACAATCTCCGCATCAGCTGCATATCTATTAAAGTGCAATCTTCACCTATTTTTATCAATTCATATAATAATTTTAATTTTTTATATGTCTAATTTAAAATGTCAGAACTAAATAAAGTATATATAAAATATATCCTAAAAATTATAATTATAATGGTTAAGAATTTTTTGAAATAAAAATATGTTAAATTACAGCAAAATTTAATATATTTTAATTAATTATATTTAATTATTTAAAATTAAAATTATTTAATTATATTTAATTGCTAAAAAAAAAAGAAGTGACACTTTTTGTCACCTACCTATTTTAGTGTATGGTTACTGTCCCTTTTAGTGGGGATAGATGACAAAACAAAAAAAATCCTATCTCTCTGCGTGTTTGATTGCTGTCCTAAGTAATTTTTGTTCTGTCATCGGATGACAAAAACAAAAATTTTTATTTCTTCCAAAACTGAAGGACAAAATTTCTTGTCTTCATCTCCTAGACAAAACTCACAAGCAACTTTCAGAAATATTCCTATTCCCACATAAGCAAATCTTATATTCTTAATTATATTATTAAACTCATTATTATTATTACTATTATTATTATGTTATTATTATTATTATTTTATTATTATTTTTATTATAAATTTTGTACTTATTATTATTATTATTATTATTGTTTTTACTTTCTTTCATTTTATTATTAATTTTATT
>JANTNU010000004.1:3749462-3762232 GCA_024752395.1 Erythroxylum havanense
CGGTATTACTGTTTTGTATATGATTGATGCCATGAGGTTTATTAGAATTGATCGTTTGGTAGTGCACCCTCATCGTAAGGTATGTATCGGTATGACCTACGGGCGTCCCGGTGTATATCCTATGGTAAGGGGGCGCTACAATCAATGCAGTTCAATTTCTAAAACTATAGATTCCCATATAAAAAGGGTTTTCATTATATTCTAATTTTGTGCCTTAAATTGCAACTTTTTCTCGACCAATCCATTAAACTTCCAATGTAAATAGGTTTCATTATATTCTAATTTATGTCCTTAAGCGCTTAAAGACAATCAATCCAATTCATTTCTATGATAAATTGCAACTTCCTTACGATCAAACTGTGAATAACCAACACAAATGAAAAAAGTCACAAAACACATCAATTCAATTCCAACATTCCAACCAATTCAGATACATTCATACACCCAACCAATTTAGATCACGCAAAACATTCATCACAAAACCAACACCATCCATCATCTATTGCAGCATTCCAATCCAACACAATAAAAATTCCAATTAAGCATGAAATTTTCAAAATAAGAAAAAAAAATCAAAAAACCAAATCACTTGCTTCGGGTCTTTGATGGATCTTCGGGTTTTGTCACGGGTTAGAGGCGTCTTTAGTGGCTTCCCATGAAGATGAGCTCGAGCTGCGACCTTCAGTGGAGGAAGGAGCTGAGGAGGATGAGGGAATGAGGAGAGACAAACACCAGGGAGGGCAGAGACGGTGACGGTAGCGACGGTAAGAGGCGAGAGTGAGGTGAAAAGTGAGACTGAAATGAGAACGAAGAAGAAAAGTCGAGGGGTGGGGACTTTTTAGGGTTATATTCTTTAAAGTTGCAATTTGATCCTCCCAATTTATGAAGTTTACGATACTAGCTGATATGTCCCGGTATTGTCGATGCCGACCGGTACTAAACGAAAATACCAGTATCTACCGGTATTTAAGGCTAGTATCAATGATAAAGATACCATTATGCTTTCCAGCCGACACGGAAGGATATCCATAATCTTGGTTATAACAGAACTGAAAATTTTCCTTTAGTGGTTTATTAATTTGTAGAAAGGTTGATTTGTTAGTTGAATTATGCAAAGTTATGTGTATGGATTGAACTTGATATGTAAATGCCAAATTAAGATTACTTTTAAAAGTATTATAAGATGAAAAAGAGGTTGTCCAACTAAAAAATGTGAGGATTTATATAATTTGGTTTCAACATTAAAATTTTCAGCATTATATATATTTTGACGATCATGATTTGTGTCAAAGAGAATAATTTCCAGCTCTCGAATATTAATTGTGTGGTTCTAAGAATGTATTATAAGTTTGTTTTAATGCTATATCTTACGAATATGGACAAAAAGGATATGATGTGTAAGTGCCTTGATCATGTTTTCTTTTTTATGATAGAATTTATTTCATATAAGCGAAATTATTATGATGTAAGTGTCTCATTTAAAAAAATAGATTGATTTATTGAAACATTTTTGTAATCAAAAGTACTATAATAAATAAACTAAATTATTTGATTATAAAATATTTAATTAAATATATTTCTAATTCTTTATTTCGAGTGAGCATAAAATAAGTTTCATCCATGACTTGGCAACTTTCACGTCGCTAGAGTTGTCAATGCTCACTGGAAATAAAGAATTAGAAATATACTTAATTAAATTTAATATTTTATAAATCAAAGCAAAAATAAAAATTAATTATACCTAACTTTCTTGTGATTTATTTTTTAAAATTTTATAAATTATTATTTATCTATATTTTTATATTATATTATATTTTATACAATCATAATTTCCAAATATTACAGTGAAAATTTAAAATTTATAGTGTTTTGAGTTAAAAATAAATAGAAGTTAATAAAATATTGCGCAGATTTTTAATGATTAAAAGTATAATAAACTAAGTGAAATTTTTTATGATAATTAAATTGACAGAATGTCATACTGTAGGATAATTATATTTCACCAAAAAATTGAATATATTCATCCCAAAAGTGAAATTTTGTGCAGTTTAACAATCATTAGAAAACTTAACTAATTTAGTCGGTTCAGTTTTAAAAATCTCGTTCAATTTTTCAATTCATATTTTAACGTTTCGTTTCAGTTTATTTTAATAATTCTTTTTATTAAAAACCAATCGGATTATTAATTAATTGGTCAAATTTTATAAACTAATAAGTTCTTATAAATCAAAATAAATTAATTACTTTTTATCTAACAAAATTTTAATTTAACTTTAAAATTTGAGATAATAAGGATAATTTTTAATTATATTTTAAATATATTAAATTTTTAATCAAATTTATTATTATCTATTTTTTAAACTTTAAATTTTTTACTTTTTCGAGTTTTAAAATATTACAATATAATTAATACCTTTAGCCAACTATTTGGTCAATCTTATTCTAGGGTTCGGCCCAATTCACTCCGTAACAAACCCAAATATCGAACTTGTTGCGAATCAATAACAGATAAGTAACAACCATATTTAAGCATATTTTCTTTTTGAATTTAAATTGTTTCACAAAATTGGCCTCTCTTTGCGTGTCGACCTCCACTTGCTTGGCGCCCTAAATCCCACGCCACGAATCCCCCCCGCTCTCTCTCTCTCTTAATTTTCTGTTTTCCATGCAAATTGGAAAGCTCCAGAAGACAGAAGTACCGCAAGTTCGATATAAAACCGCATGCCTCTTCGTTTCCTTTTGGTTAATTATAATTACATCCCCCAACACTCCAATACATATTTAGAACAGTCGTTTCAAATTTGAACTCTTAATAAGTCTCTAAAGAGAAGAAAAAAAAAAGGAAAAATATTGTTAGGTAGCTGTTTCTAGAAGAAGAAGAAGAAGAAGAAGTTTTAAATGGTAGGATTTCCGAGACAGAGTTGGCCATCATGGATAAGCGCAGCGGCGGCCACCAGAGTAGACGTTGACGGAAACGTTTCTTCGGCGACGGCGGAGACTATGTTTACTTCTAAAGAAGCTCTACAAGATAAGGATTTCGAGAAGGAATCGCCCTCTGATGACGTGAGTTTAGGCTTCAAGGAGAGAGCCTTCTCTGCCGCCGGCGCCGCTGTCCTCTCAGCCGTCATTGTTAATCCTCTTGATGTTGCTAAGGTATTGCGGCTATCCTTTGGTTTATTAATTCTTCTGTTTGATTTTGTCTGGTATAGCGGTATTTCATAAAGGCTTTTGTTATTTGTGTTAGTGATAGAGAGGAAAGCGCAATAGCGTCAGTAATTTGTTGTGATTGTCCCAGCTTTTGGTTTATTATTATTTATTTAATCACTGATCCCAACTGAGAGCAATCGGAAATCGGTCGTTGGCTCGTTCTTCATTTTCCGTGTTTATTTTCCAATTCATTTTTGTATTTTCTTCTGTTTAGTTTATTTTGGTTTTGATTTGCGCATGTAAGCTTCCCTAAGTTTCGTCTTGCAATTCTGGAATCTTTTAACATATTCTTCTCTGCATCATTTTAAACCTTATTTCTAAATTTCAACCGAAAGCGATTATCACTTCACGTGAATTCGGTCTTGGCTACTTTTCTGATTAAGTATTTGTGATCTGTTGATGGAGTTAACTATGTGATTAACTATTAGATTCTATATCGAAATTTCTTTCTCCGTGTCTTATTCTGGCTTCTTGGTTTTAATTTTGATTTATAGTTATAGTTCAGACGCTTTTCTTTTTTCCCGCTAGTTTATGTGATGAAAAAGAAAGGCGTTAGAGCTTCCAGAAGTTTCACGTGATTCTGTGATCTTTTAGCATAATCACCTGGTTTACTATTGATCTTATCTAATTGCCCGCAGACAAGATTGCAAGCGCAGGCTGCAGGTGTGCCTTATCAACGTCTTTGTGGAGCAGAATGTTTTGGACTGGATTCGGTACGTTAGCTGATCTTGATTTAGTATGAGATCTTATAGCAACTTTTACATTATTACTTTCTAATTAACTTCTGGAATGGTTTTACAGATGTTTCCTGATATCAAATCTTCAGTGTCACGGACAGGTCCAGAGCCAGTTCATTGTTCAGAACAATTGTGCACCTCAGAATGTAATCGATATAAAGGAACATTGGACGTATTCTTTAAAGTCACCCGACAGGTTGGTGGATGTTTCATAATTTAGTGAACTATGGATGTTTGTCTCGGAACAGTATAAAATTCCTATGGAGCAATGACAAAATTATGATTAATCTTTTCTCTATGTCACTTTACATATTCTGTTGACTAGCTAAAACTTTGGAGGGGCATTATTTTTAAACCATATTGGAAGTAAAAGAAAGTTTGGATACAAAACATGGCCGGTGGTAACAGAATTGCAAGTTTTCTAACATTTTGTTCCATAGTTCTCATTTTGATTTTGGAATCTGTGTGAACTACTAATACTCATCAAAGACTTCACAGTGGTAAACTTATGCAGGAAGGATTTGGACGTCTATGGAGAGGAACAAATGCAAGCTTAGCTTTGGCTATACCAACTGTAAGTCTCATCCTATGACTGAAGAATTGCTTATCTTCTATGAGACTTATAGATTGCATGTAATGTATTCATTAGAGATGGTTTTCGGATCTTTGAGTTAATTTGTACTTATTTCAATGTTTTATGGTTGTTAATCAGGTTGGCATCTACATGCCTTGTTATGACATCTTCCGGAATTTTCTTGAAGATTTTACATGCCGACATTCCCCCACCCTGACACTTTATGTCCCACTAGTAGCAGGGTCAGCTGCACGCTCATTGGCTTGTGTTGCTTGTTACCCTATAGAGCTTGCAAGGACCCGCATGCAGGTAACTGCTTTCTTGGTTTTATTTAAGTTTTCTTCTTTACATTGTTGAATTCAGAAATTGTCATTTTGATAATTGTCAAGTTATTATCTTGATAATTGTCCTTCGGATCTCATTTTAATAAGATCTATTTACTCGTATTTTTTCTGTGTGCACTCTTGATTAAATGAGGGATGAGATTATGGTGCAATTTTTTCAGATGTATTTCGGTTGTCATTAAAAAGGGTTGTATTTAATGGGAATTGAACAAAATGAATTGATTTAAATGAGGGATGGTTAGGTGCTGAGCTTTAGGAAATAAGTATTCAATATGCTTATCTACTGTGATAACTTTTCATATGCACTGGAATGACGTGTGTTGTTCTAATCCAATTTATTTCTTTGTGAAAATAGGCCTTCAGAGAAACACAAATTGGTGTCAGGTCCCCTGGAGTTTGGAAAACACTAATTGAGGTCATCAACCCAGTTAGGAAGAGTAGCAATCTACAAAGGGGTGAGTTGATCCTAAATGCCGAGTTGATATCATGATACTTTGATAATCTGTCTACCACCAAGTCCAAGTTATCCCTTTTAGGTGCTGAGATTTCTTTGATCAATTGCTGTTAAATAGGCAATGATTGTTCAATTTGTTTGAATGGTTGAACTCACTCATGGTCTTTAGCAACAGGGCCATGTTACCGCATGTTGTGGACTGGTCTAGGAGTACAACTTGCTCGTGATGTTCCCTTCTCAGCAATATGCTGGTCATCGCTTGAGCCTGTGAGTTTGTGCATTAAGTAGCTTTAGTTTTTTGATATGTTGGTCCAACACCCAAATTAAGCTGGAATTGATTCCTTAAATTCTTGTTCTTCTCAGATGAGGAGAAGAATCTTTGCCTTTGTGGGTGATGAAGCTGGGGCTGCCACTGTTCTTGGGGCAAACTTCTCTGCTGGTTTTGTTGCTGGAACACTTGCGGCTGCTGCTACATGTCCTCTAGATGTTGCAAGGACTAGAAGGCAGATAGAGGTAGGAGCTTCTATTCTGCATCTAAAACTTGAGCAATGAATTCAGGAAGCAAACACTGCTCTCCTACTTCTTACAGTTTATAGGAACAGAGTGGCGAAGAAAAAGTCATATTTAGTTTAGCTTATAAAAGAACAAAAGTTGAAGACATGTTACGTGGAAGGAGACTATTCAGAATTGCCATTCTGCTTTTGTTTGCTTGCTTGCGTTTTTCTCGTTTTACTGACATGCCATTTGTATTCATGTAGAAAGATCCATCGAGAGCGTTGAATATGAGTACCAGAAAAACGCTATTAGAAATCTGGAGGTATGATGTTTCTTTTGTCCATAGATGTTTTCCGTTCATGGAGTTCCTGTGTACAAATATACTGTGTCAATGCTGATTTTGTGTCTTAAGGGCCGTCACGCACATAATGTGCAATGTAACTGTAAATTTGCACATGCTGCAGTGTGGTAATTTTTTAATCTTTGATTCTCTTTCATTTTAACAAGACAAATATGTTTAGGTCACTCTTTTTCCGCCAACCAATCATACATGCTAGGAAGTTTGTGTGGCCAATTCCCATGTTACAAGCTTTTGCGGTTTCATGTCTGCTGCCTACATTAAGGATGTTCACTATATTTGCAATGAATTGAGAAACGGACGTGGGGATAGCATTTCGGTTTGGTTCAGATTTGATTAAAGTCAATGAAGTTTAAGTTTACGGACTTTGGGTAGAGATTGAGCTTATGAGGGTGGAGGCTGGCTTGGGATGAGCGTTCTAAATTAGTCTGAACCAATTTATCAAAATGGCAATTTTGACCTGAAATTTTGATCAGAGGAGCCAATTAGTGCTGTCTTGTAGTTATATATATTGGTTTCTTACTTGTAAGAGCCCTGGGATTAAATGCTGCTAACTTGCTTGTAATGGAACAGGGAGGCAGGTACGAAGGGACTGTTTACTGGAGTCGGCCCCCGAGTTGCACGAGCCGGTCCCTCGGTTGGGATAGTCGTTTCCTTTTACGAAGTCGTCAAGTTTGCTTTGAGCCGTAGGGATCGCAGCTCTGAATTTAACGCCTGAAGAAGTTGCATTCTTTTTGACGGCTTAGCTTGGCTTTTGTTCATCAAAAGGTGAAACGAGAGTGCAATGTGATTCATTGACAACTAAAAATGAAGTGGCCTAAGATATTCGGATTCGTGGGGGCAAAACCCAGTAGCCAAGTGCAAAATCATTGTAATTTTTTTCTTTGAATGGTAATCTGTTGCATCTCATTTTCTTTCTTTAATTGATTGAACGTTATTTTTAAGTTTTTAATTTAATTGAAAAGCATTATAAGAGAGATAAAAAGTAAGCTGTTCGATGACACTTAAATTTAACATATATTGTGCTTTAATTAGCGCCATCATCGTTGTTGAGAGTTTCCAGTCTCTGTTAGAAGCCTTTTACCTTAATGCCCATGTTTTCAGTTGAAATTGAACTATTTTTGATCTTTTAGCAATCAAACTCTATTGCGTTGGTGATTAATAAAAATACGTCAGATTTTAGATTGAATGTGTGATTCATTTTAAAACGCAGTCAGAATTTTGTAACTTGCCACCCAATTTTGTTATTGTTATAAGATTTTAAAATTTACTTCTATTCGGTCTCCTTTTAATTCCACTAAAATCATTTCTAGAAGTTTCCAGGAGAAAATCGTAACCATCCAAGATTTTGTAGAACTGAGAGAAATAATTGTGACGGGAAAAAAAAAGGGTAAATGAAAATCACTCACTTTGCAAAATTATGCTATAGCATTTAGATTATATCCACACAGCTCATCATTTCTCAGCCTTAAAACAATAGATAACACCATCTGTTGTAATTCCTGATAGCAAACCAGTTCTCAAAAGAAGCTATAGGATGAGGCATCCAATGGATGAATGAGGTATGTAAGCACCAGTGCAAGAAGCATTAGAACATATGCGATCCCTTGGTCAATCGATGTGCCTGACAACATTGCACCAAAGCTACCATTAATCAGTAATTTTCGCAATGACATAAACTACGTACCCAGAGATTGCAATATGAGAATGCAAAGTTGGAAACAAAACGCACGAATAAAATGAAGTTTTTGTAACAAGAAAATTTAAATAGTTCTAGCTCCGTAAGGGATTGTTGAGATTTTCCAGCGAAACCAGAGGATGTCCCAACATAAAAGAAATTAACTAGTGATAGGGAAAACATTGAATGCAAGACCAAGCTAAGCGAGAAAATTAAAAACAGATCAGCATACAGAGTTGAAAATAAAACATCAAGAAACTTTGGTAACATATTATTGAAGAATTTTAGAGAAATCGAAAATGTCGCAACACGAACGAAAGCTAGCAACGCCAGAATCAGCGAAGTCATAAAATGAATAACAGATCTGGGGGGTGATGAGATTAAAAGAAAAATGGAACAGAATCTATCATACCATCGCTTGTGGGTGCAGGAGCAGGAGCCTGAGCCTGAGCTTCGACATTAGGGAAGAGAATAGTGCAAACCAGGAGGAAAACGGACATTACAAAGAGAAAATTTCTGGACGAAGCATTGACCGCCATTCTTTCTTCTTCGGATTCAACGAGAGAACAATGTAAATTTAAAGAGAAGAAAATGAAAAAGGAGAGACAAACAGAGAGCAGTTGAAGAAGAGAGGGCGGAGGAAGAGTTTAAATAAGGAAACCGAGAGAGAGAAGATGAAGGTAAAGAGAGACAGAAAGAGGAAACCGGCGGGCCACTACGAGTATGGTATAGCCTGTAAAATTACTTTGATGTGTTGTCCTTTTGGTCTTATGACTATTATAAACCGAGGAGGCCATGTGACGGCCTTTCTAATTCCTTGTGTGACAGCCTGTCAGCGGAGTTGTCGCTGACTCGTTTCTTCCTTTTCTTCGCCGTCTACAACCTAACCCCATTTGCATCGCATTTGTAACGGACTCAACGGCTATATTTCCTCGATGATTATTTTGCTTTATAATGAGACTGATGTCTTGTTGCGACCAATAATTTTGAAACTTCGAAATGCGAGATTTGAGTTTTGTATTATTATTTTTAAAATAATAATAAAAAATCTATTTTTTAAAATTTTAATTTTATAACTAAAATTTTAAAATTAGTACAATTTAAATTAAAAATATTATTTAAATATATAATAATCACTAAATTTAAATTTAATACTAAATTAAAAATTAGTATTATCAAATTATTTTAAAATAAACCTTTATTTCGTTTTTTACAACTAATAGAAATAAATCTCTACTTACATTGTTCTTTCCATTTTTATTTTTGATTTCTGTTTTTAATTCTAAATTCAGAAAAAAATCTTTTTGTTTCTTCAAGTTTAAAAATTATGTAATTATAAAAACCAGTTTTTTTCTTATTCTGATTTATTATGAATTAAATATATATTATTAAGTTATTTAATATGTTAATTATTGATAATAATTAAGAATAATTTAATTTAATATTATATATTTAATTAACTAAAATTAATTATTAATATGAATTATGAATAATATAGATTTACTTATTTTTGTGATTAAATTAAATAAATTTAATTCAATAATTATAAGGAAATTTAAAACATCTTCAAAACATATAAATTTCAAATTAAATTTGATTTAATTATTAGAATTTATTTAAAATAAATAATATTTATGGACAAATGTTACTTTTTAAATTATTTATTTTGATAGAAGAAAATACTTTTTATTATAATTAATTAAAAACATTATACAAGGGGCTAAAATAAATTATTTAATATTCATTTAATATATAATTATTATCAATAATAAAAATATAACTATATTTATATTAATAATCAAACATAATTTTGTTTTTATTTAAAATAGAAAATAAATATAATTTTAAGAGATTCAAATTTATAATTCAAATATAAGAGATTAATAAGATAAAATTGATGAGGTTGAATAAGAAACCACCGGCGATAATATCCACCATTGGGGTCGGCAGTTTTTCCGATAATCATCACTAGATGTTTGCAAACAAATGTTCCTCAAAATCTTCACTCATTGTTATAAAGAAGAAGCTGTAATATCTAATATCCTAAAATTTAAGTACCTTTGAATCTAATTAAATATATTTTAATATATTCATTTTAAGTTAATTTTAAAATATTATATATATATTTTTATATATGAAATTAAATTAAATTAATTATATATTAAGTCAAACTAAATCAAACCAACCATGATAACCGAACATTTTTGTTAGATCTCATTTAAGATGTACTCACCACTTATCATATAGAAGAACCTACCACTTACCTGAAAACTACTTATACGCGAGTACTCACGCCGTTAGCGCCTTCTACCTGACAGGTAATTGTCTCGTCCTAAGTACTGGACGGACGTGGTCCCTTGAAAGTCAGCCTTTTTACTCCAAAAACAGAGAAAAACGAAAAACGAAAAGAAGGCAAGACAGAAAAAGACGCAAAAGCTAGAAGGGTAGGGGTACTAACCATGTTAATCGGCGACAAAGAATCTGCTATTTGCTGCTTAATCATGTGTTTCACGTTGCTCATCATCTGCCTGTAATGCCTGAAAAGCTGACAAATTGGTGAAAAACAATAATTAGATTAACAGTAGTTTCAAATTTCAAATACACATTCCAAGGCTACAGAAATGCTTCATGTCCTTTTTTTTTATTTATCCTGACTTAGACAGACTAATCTTAAACTTCTACGACCTCACCCTAAAAGTATAGAGGATGCAAATTTAGAATCTCAAGATCCTTTATATTCCTACATAGCCTATATATTTCTGCACACAAAAAGTTTTTATATATTTGATTGGTCAGCTGATGATTGATCACTGGTTCTCCCTGTTCAGCATTAGGTTATCATCAGCCCCAAGTTCCCTAATAACTCCAACTCCCACACTACTACTGGAAGCGAGACATCCGTAATTGATCCAATAAAGAAGTTTTGACTAGAGACTAGAGGATTATCAATAGAAACATACTTATTTTCCCTCCTCTAGCGTGACTCGAATTTAAGATCTTCTTATTAAGGGAGAAGCTTAAGTGAAGAATCTAGGCCGGTTGATCTACCCTTCGTTGTCAACTTCATGTCCTTGTTTGTTCATTGGGGAGGTCCCAGAATGATACTGTTACACGCGTTGAGCCAAAAGTCTGATAATGTTTGGTAAAATGAATGGACCAAATGGGCAGCAACAATTCGACTCACAAACTCATTTGGTATTAATCACTTCACAAGCACATTCCATTATTTATTTCCTGAACACAGAGAGGACCACTGCAAAGCGAATTAGCAGCGTGGGTGACCACTGCGTCATCCTTTGTTTAAAAGAAAGCATTTTGTGCTCTACTACAATCACCAAACTGTTGGCGGGGACACCTGCGGGATTTTGAAATAGTTCTAAACTGCCTTCATGGGACCACCACATAACATGTCTGCACATGCTCTGTCTTGAAATTATAAGTTGATATCAGACGAGCAACCACAAGAATGAACCACCAGTTTACGGTACTGCATTTAAACCAGAGACGGAATCAAGAAGAATGACAAAGTTGCTGTCAAAAGTCAACAAAATGAATCCCCATCATGTAGGTAATCTCTTTGCTAAAGGAGTCTTTCTAGAGTATATATTTATGCTCAAAAAACCGAGGTCATGTGTCTTATTTGGTTCAAAAACTCATAAATCGTTTGATATTTGATTATCCAAGAAGAATGATGAATGAAAATTTTAGGCAATTCCCTAAATACAGCAGATGACTTACTCAGCGAGTTCAAACTAGTACGGTTGGAGCACTGATTCGCGTAGCATTTCCTCTCTGCTGCTTCAAAGTGATCAGAAAAAGTGGTAAAAGCAGCATCAGCTTACCATATACTGCCATGATGCACAGACTAGCCTTATGTCTACAATCTATTATTTCTCATCGAGCTCAAGTCGACTCAAGAAGAATAACACAGAACAGAGACGTAAACCGATTCCCATGGTTATGTTGGAGTAAGTTTTAACAATCAAGAATTTCTGATCATTTCAGCATCTGAAAGCCAAGCAACAGACCTATCAATGCCAAAAGTCCTACCTGAATTATGCCCAAGAGCACCATCGGAAACAAAGACATCCTAATCATTGTAATATTCATCTAGGGTTTAACATTTATTGGTTCTGTCTGATTATTAGGGCTGGGCGCTGCTGCTAGGATCCATAGGATTTGATCACTTTGGCACAAGAATACCTGCAAAACAATAAAGGCACGCCGAGGGTTGACTGCCGGTAGGCCCCTCCGACGCTTAAGTCGGTCTCTTGTGAGAGTTTTGGTGGCTAGTGAATAAAGAATATTAGGGTTATCGAAAGTCGTACCTTTTTTCATGATGAGGTAATGAATTTATATAACTAATACCTACGGGAATTAGGTCAATCATCAAGGGATGGGCCGATCGGCCCATGCGCCGTTCTGAGTCTAGGCTTAGACCTAGCGCGACCGACCCAACCATAAGCCCCCTACTCTTCGAATCTGACCAAGGAGAAGGGTCGAAGGAGTACATAAGGATCGTGCGGCTCATCCGCATGACAGCTCGTGATAGGCCCGACCGATTGGATTTGTGCGGCTCGCCTGTATGTCAGCTCGCGATTGGGCCGATCGATTGGATTGGACGTCCTAGCTAGGGCGTTGAATTTAATCATTACTTGCAGTGCGTGTCTTATGACGGATTTCAAAATTTAAAAAGGGAACGTCCTTTCATATTGCTTTTAGGATCATGCGTATCGCTTGAAATGCTACGCCGCTCTGGGTGTTTGACAACCATAATTCGCACGGTCCAAATTTTGCCACGCGTCCTCCCTTGATTGGCGTGCCCATCCGATAATCGTTTGGAATCGAGAGACTTCCTTCACTACCATTTCTGCGCATTTGGTTCTCCAACTTCTAGTTTTCTCTACTCTTCATCTCTTTGCC
>JANTNU010000004.1:3801797-3820450 GCA_024752395.1 Erythroxylum havanense
TCTTCTTCTTCTCCCTCTCTGCTAATTTCTGTTGAGTGTCTAAGGAGGTCAGCCACCTCTAATCGGCAAGCCTAACATGTTCCTATTGATGATCCTCTAGCTCCCTAGGCAAAGTTCCTTGATCGGATCCATTACAGACGCCTTATTTTTAGCGGCAGTGTAAGTATTGGAGCTACTAGGAAACTTGGAGCTGATGGGAACCTGATGTTGAGCAAGAGGAGTCAATGATCAATCATCAGCTAACCAATCAAGTATGTGAAGACTCCTTGTGCGTAGAAGTGTACGGGCTACGTAAGAACCTGAAGAATCTTGGGATTCCAGATTTACATCCTATAAGCTCTTGGAGTAAGATCGTAAGGGCTTAGCATTAGTCTGACTAAGTCAGAATATCTAATATATAAAAAAAAGGTTAATCTCAATACCCAAATGGAATTCACGTGAAGCACAATCATAAAGGCCCCCCCGTACACGTAGAGCATCGGTCTGCCCTGATAAACCTATAAAATGCTTGTCTAGACTTGGAATATTCTTCCCCGTAACTCTTGCATAGTTTAATTCTACATACTCGTGTTAAAATAAAATTAACCCTAAAGTTATTTTAATCTTTGAGATTTTTTTCTATTTAGTATCAAATTTACTAATATTTTTAATTTAATAACTAACAATTTAAAATCAAATAAGTAAAAATAAAAATTTAACTTAATTTATACACATTTTAAAAAATTAGTCATTAAATTAATTTTTAAAAATATTTTAACATTCGATTGAAAACCATTATAAAAAATTGAGTAACTTTTAATTTGTTATTTCGTTATGTTTTTAGAGAAAAATATATCATAATTATGTTGTTCATTCAACTAATAAAAGAATTATTTCTAACATAATTAGATGAGTAACAGTATGAATATAAGACTCTTCTTAATAAAAGGTCGTCAAATATAAGCAGTATTTTTTATATTTTATAAAGAAATTATTTTCATGATTTTTTAGTTACAAAGAAATAAGCTTACTAATTATTCTTACCCTTAATATTTCAAATATGAATTATTAAAAAGTTTAAAACACGAATAGCATGGACAAAAACTCAATGCATTTCAGGTTTAATAATGCTCCCTAGTGAAATTATTTTTCGCGATTACAAATTCTTACAAAGGAATTATCTATTAGATAAATGTCTACCTAGATTGCCAGAAAACTTTGCTTCAAGGTTACCTACACTATGAATATCCATATAAAAATATGAATGAGATAAACTGAAAGACTATTAATTAAGAATTAATACGGTACAAATTGTACAAGTGACATAAGGGATCACGTCCTTAAAAGAGACTTCAAAATCTTATATATCTTTTTTCCTGTTCTCAGTCACATCTAACCATACAATTATTAAGAGAAAGAAAATTTAAATAGATGGGATGTTGTTGATTTGAAGCCTTTAAAAGAAAGACGTGAAAAAGTTGTTCTATAGAACCTTATTGTGCCGAACAGCTCAGGAATAATGTAGCTTTTGGTTACTGTCTTTATAAATGGGCTAGATATTAAGGACACAAAAATTTGTATCTTTTAGTGTTTGTTTGTTGCTTTCACTTATTTTTGTTCCGTATTTAGAGCATAAAAATAGAATTTTTTTATTTCTTTTAAGATTGTAGTACAAGATTTCTTGTCTTAAAGACAAAAACTAAACACATAAGAAAATATCAAAAATATCTCTCCTTCAGATAAGTAATTTTTTATTCTTAATTATATTATTAAACATATCATTATCATTATTGTAATAATAATGATAATAATAACGATGATAATGATAATAATAATTATTATTATACAAAATTAATTATTTTATCATCAACATCATCATATTATTATTAATTATTATAAATTTTCTACTTATTATTATTCTTATTATTATTATTATTATTAATTTTATTATACGAAATTAATTATTTTATTATTATTATTATTAGTATTGTCATTAACATCATCATTATTATTATAATCATTAATTTATTATTATTATTATTATAAACTTTTTCCTTATTATTATTATTATTATTATTAATTATTTTATAAATATTTTACTTATTATTATTCTTTTTATTATTAATATTATTATTTTTATCCAATCATATTATACTGCAGGGGTATTTTTGTCATTGATACTATTTTTATGTTTTGTTTACTGTAACGAAACTCATTTTTGTCTTCAAGATGAAGACAATTTTTTTATTTTGTCTATCACAATCAAACATTCTATTATTTCTAATTTTTATTTTATTTTATCTTTAAATTTTTTTCATTATATTTCTGTATATTGAAAATACTAACAAATCGCAGTGGTTCGAGAAATGATGCTGATGTTGTCCTTTGTACTTTTATTTATTTATTTGGGCTAGTTCACTGTTCAGAACATCGAGAACATGGAATCACATAAGGTAAGACCTACTTCCATAACCCTAGCTCCTACTGTCCTACATCTGCAGAAGGACATCGACACAAATGAATATGCTTTCTGTAATTTTTAGCTGGCATACTCGACACATACTCTGTACTGTTCCATAGTTCAAGGAGACAAAGCGTGCAAGCAAAAACATCGAGCACAGAAGTATGAGATTACTGTAACTTGGTATCGACTTCCTGTGAAACTATTTTGTCGTTAATACTGAAAGGACGAAATATCAAATCACAAAACCTAATATCAACGTGTTCAACAATCAACGAAAGCAAATTTTGTGCCCTAAGTGTCGTCCTTGAAACTTCAGCACATGCACCAAAAGATTCTGTTCCCACTCCCACGCTTCAAGTCCAGCGTTCAAACGTGTAAGCTACCTCTCGGGTTTTGTCAACAGATTCACCACCTTCCATTAAGCACATCTTTGAATATCAGTTGTGTCACTAAAAGCTCCAAAGCCCTGTCGATGGACAATCCGTACGTGCAATAGAAATCAACATTGACACGTGAATAATGCTTTAACACAACTTCTCTGGCGTTATTATTCGTGTACGTATAACGGGACAGGACACCAACCCTTTGAAACTTGGCGAAGCTCATGGTTTCTTGAAACTTAGCAAAGCTAATGGTTTCCATTGAAGTAAAATGTTAAGTTCCGTAATTACAGCCCAATAATGCAGTTGTGAACGTGCTTAGATTAGATAGTGTTAGAGTGTCTCATATTGACTAAACATGAATATGTTAAAGAGTTTATAAGTGGTAAAGGTTAATTACTCAAATAACTAGTTCTAGTTATTTGGATAATGATTGATCCAAGCCCAATTCTTGTTAGTGAACACTCTGCCCATATTAAAAATTCAATATGGTATTAGAGAAGGTTTGGTCCGGATTATGAATTTTCTAATTGTCCGTCTGGATGTCCATTCCCAGCGGTCCGATCCGGTTACTACTGCGTATATTTCAAGTGACAACTGAATGTTTATTCCCAGTTGCACTTGAGGGGGAGTGTTAGAGTGTTCCATATTGACTAAACATGAATATGTTAAAGAATTTATAAGTGATAAAGGTTAACTATCCAAACAACTAGTTCTAGTTATTGCAAAAATAATGCTAAATCAGATCGAGTCTATATCAATTGAAAGTCATCTTCTTTTAATCGACTTATATTAATTCATATTAAACCACACTAATTCTTTAAATTCGAGCTTAACCTCAAATTCGTTCGTATCGAAATTGATTTTAATATCGAACCATTTTTATCATTCTTAATCGAAATCATTTATAATTATTACAAGATGAAGTGACATGCAACTTATAATTTACAATTTAAAACTTAATTAGTGGTAAGGCAGCATTAGAGTTGTATTATGAAATCTAGGTTCATCATATTCTATGCCATGCGTTTCATGAGAAGTACTATTTTCCATCTTTGTAATTACAACTTTATACGTAAAATTAGTCAGGATGACTTGGAGACCAAGAAATAGCACCTCCTACCCCAAACCAACCGATTGAACTTAGCACTTTCAACATTTCATGGTAGGTTTGAAAAAGTTAGCCCTTAGTTTGTGAGCCCTATCAAGTAAAAAGAATATTGCAATGCATCCTAAATTTCCAACATAGTAGTTTGAATTTAACATTAAGATAAAGCATCAACAACACTTAGTACAAATCTCGCTGATATGCGAGATCCAAAAATGTTCAATAGTATTACGTAGGCTTATTCTTAATTAGTGGATATGTTCTTTCTAAGGAATTTAACATTAGGGCAGAAAATACAAAATTCTCGTGTAATTTTTCTTATTTTAAAATATATTATTGTTGTATTAATTTAATAAAAAAACAATTTTAGTATTAGAAAATTTAAAAGGGAATCTTATGTTAATTGTTTACAAAAAAGAAAATTAATATAAAATATACGCGTAATAATATTTATATAAATATAGTCAAATAAATAAAATAACAAATTGTTTCAAAAAATTTTGACAGATATTTAATTTTTTTTAAATAATTTTCATAATATCTTATTGGTCAAACATCAAGTTTTATAATTCCTGGGAAGTTCCCTAGCCATGTAGGTGTACAGTATACTACTATCAGCTACATTTCCCACCCGAATGAATCACTAGTATACAAAATTAAAGCTATCTTGCTTGTCTTCGTTATCTACTCATCGTTCTGCTTACTTTTTGTAAAATTATTGAGTTTAATTTAATATCAATGATTAAAATATTCAACCGCATGAATCACAAGTATACAAAATTAAAGCTGTCTTGTTTGTCTGCATTATCTACTCATCATTCAGTTTACATTCTATAAAATTATTGAGTTTAATATAATATTAATAATTAAAAAATTCAACCGATTTGACTGATTCAATCGTAAAATTTTCAATTATCTAACTTTTTTATTTGATTTATCATAATAATTTTTGTTGTTAACTGATCAATTTATTAGTTAATAAGTTCTTATAAACTAAAATAAATTGATTATTTTTATTTTTAAATATATTTTAAATTAAATTTCAAAATTTTGATGGATAAGTACAATCTCTTCAATCATATTTCAAATCCTTTAATTTTATTTACTCTTTAGTCAGTTTTATGATAATTTGACATTGATTGAATATTTTAAACCTTAAACATTTTATCTTATCGATTCAACTTTCAATTCGATCTTTAAAATCTTAAACCATTCAATTTTTAATTCAATTTATAAGAGTAAAAAAAAGATAAAAACAAGAACTTTTTTATTTTATTCAGAGCTTATAAAATACTAAGAACGATTATGCGGATAAGTAATTTCTCCAAACTAAGCACCTTAGAAGTTTCCTGTTTTCTAGAAAATCATAGCAGCCTCCCGAATAATCCCCAAGAAAAATTCCATTTACATGAAACTATGAAGTCAAAAGTGGACATCAAAGAAATAATAGTTAATAAGAATCCAATTAAGACCATCTCAGGTCCAAAGAGGACTAATCAGCTTCCAAGTTCTGATCACAACGTCACGCTTAACGAATACGTGGATAAAACCAATGTATATACAACGTTAAATGTCCCTTCCAAGTTGAAAATTTCAACTATGCATTTGATTCTCTGAATAAAACCCTAAATCAAAAAGAAAACGAACTTGGAAGAGTCATTTTACTAGAAGCCGTTCGTTGGTATTGAATTCATATGATCACTTCATCAACTTTGGACCGTCGAGTGGGACATTATGTTCACGCATTTTGCCAATCAGATGATATTTGCTCAGGTTGTATTTGGTAATTATAGTGAATATAATAACGAAAATAAATATACTTTTACTATGCTAATAACTCAACATTATAAAATTAAAATTAACACTTCTAAAATTTTCTGTCCCTTCTATTCTGTTTTAACCTTGTTTTATTTCATCTCAATCATATATTTATGCAGTAAGAGACAGATTATCTTGTCCCAAGTTAAAAGCAGATGAGATACAATCGTTTTCTCGAGGTCATTCTAGAGGTCATATGCAATCATTAAAGCACAATAGTTCGATTGCAACTATTCATTGATTAAGATTAACCACTTTTACTACAGAATGGCCGCAAAGTTAAAATGACCGCCATGAGTCGTGACTCGTGAGCTTGTCAATCACAAAACAAAACAAAAAGGTCGTATCAAGCCAAATCTTTGTTAGAAAGACAGATTCCCATACATTGAATTGCCTACCAAGCTCTTCCAAAAAGCAGCCTAATCACTCATTACGAGCCTTAATTCAATGTAATCGTCAGAATTATGGTCATCATTTACCCGTTGCCTTTTTGTAAAAGCTTTGGTTCTTTGCTTCTTCGTCCGAGGATGGCGTGTCGGTTGGAAGTCGCAGCTTGGCACGTACAATTGCACGAAAGGGAGATTACTGAGTCAAGTTGCTCAGACTAACCTTGACATGATTTTTTTTTTTAACATAAAGGGTAAAGAAAATCTATGGAGGCAAAGTCCCGACAAATTCTCTACAAGGAGACTATAGCATTTTGAGGGTGGAACATCAAAATATGTGACACCGATATCGATCTGACGGACTAGGTCAGCGAGCCAGTCCGCGCATCTGTTGCTCTCTCTGAAAATATGGCAATGAACAACAGACCAGTTCCGATTGAGGGATTCCTGGATACCCATAATAATAGAGTTACCAGACTTAGAGCAGGAGGGCACAAAGGACAGAAACTGATGCACCTCCATCGAATCCACTTCTAGTCAAGTTGCTCAGACTAACCTTGACATGATTTTTAAATGAGTCCAATTAGCTGATTTGTTAAGTAACCATTGACGTTTCCCTAACTCTCTGCGTCACCCTTCTTGAGTTCCTATTCACACACAATGGGTTTCTGCTACTTTTCTTTGACATGTCGACATATTTTTAATTTTAAAATTATTAATAATCCTAACTATCGTTAACTTTCATTAAAAAATTGTAATTTTAAATTTCAAAACAACGTACACGTGAAATTATTGAAATTATACATGATATCGTTTTCTTTCAATAAATAAATAGATAGAAAGAAGTACAAAATGACGCACAAAACCGGTCACAAGTGAATTAATCCACCAATGTCTTAACTTTGAACGTGAAACTGAAAATGAAATTCAGGATATAATAAAGAGCATCCTTATCTTGACATCACTTGAACGATCAATCTCTAAGACTTCTTTGATGTAGTTAAATAGATAATTTATTAAATGATTTATAAATTATAAAATATTTGTAAGCTCTTTTTATTAATATGAATATATGTACAAAGCGACACGGAAGGTTGTCACGTGAAAAGGACCATTCATGTCTCGTTGCGGCTTGTTGGTTGTCTCGGACCATGCCAATAGTGCCATTATTCTCTCTCTCTCTCTCACTATCTCTTTTTTTTTTTCCTTCAATAACTAGAAATATTTAACAATGATTAATATTAGAGGAATTCATGAAAAAATTTAACTAGTTCGACAGGTTTGATGTTAAAAATTTTGAATAATTTATTTTTTTGGGTTTTTATTTTTTTAAGTTCGATTTACTTTAATAACTCTTGTTGTTAAAAATCGACCAGTTTATTAATTAATCAGTCATTTTTGTATATTAATAATTTTTATAAACTAAAATAAATTAATAACTTTTCATTCAATAATATCTTTTTAATTAAACTTCAAATTATTCAATCGATAAGAATAATCTTTTTCAATCATAATTTTTAATTTTTAATTTTATTTAATCTTTATCCAATTTTATGACAGTCTAATATCAGTTAAATTTTAAACTTCTTATCTTACCGGTTTAACTTCGGTTATAATTTTTAAATCATTGAAAACAACATCTAACTGCCATTAGTCATCTTCTAATTTTTAAATTTTAAGTAACAAATTAAAAACAGGTTAAATTATAATAGGTAAGGATGCATTAGTCATTTCCTAATTATGTACATTTGAATACTGCCTTTAATAAATTATACTCTATTCACATTGGTTTGATAATCCAAAAGGCAATTTAATTTAAAATCATCTCCATTTAGAAATGTTGGAACTTACATCCATTTGAAACAATATATTAACACTCATCCAAATTGATTAACTTGATTCGGCAGCTTTTGACTCGGTTGTACTTCGTGTCGCGTGACGGTGGAAAGTTTCTGCTGTCGAACTATATGCTACCAATTAAAGGTAACATCTGTCTCGTCGGTGAAAACCATAGTATATCACTATTTAATATTTATATGTCTAATCTCACGCAAACATCCATCCCCCTATTATGGGAGATCTGATCCTCTGGCTCAGGTACTCTGGCTCTACCCTGAGCCAGAGGATCTCAGCCATCCATTTTAGCTAAATAAATGACTGAGATCCTCTAGAAATGGATGGTTGAGATCCTCTGACCCAGGATCTCATGCGCCATTATGGACCAAGGTCATAGACATAAGATGAAATTATAATTAATATGTGATATATTATATACTCCACAAGTGATTGGGAGGACGGTGAATTGAGAGTTGACATATACCGAATTTACAAATATTAATTGAGTTGAATATATTATTCTAATTTTAAAAGCAATTTATCTAAAATACTTTGGTTGTGTATTATTACATACATTATAAATAATTTAATTAATATAATGTTTAAGATTAATCTTTAAAATAAATTTTAAGATTTCAAAATTATATTTGAATAAAATTTTAAAATTTAAAATTGACATATTAAATAATATATTCTATATAAAAGTTGTAACAATAATAACAATCCAATAAAATACGTAAAATCTGAAAATGTCCAGCAGTATTAACCTTAATTAGTAGTTGAGAAGTAGTTTCTATTTTTACCTATATATATATATATATATATATATATATTGAACTTAATTGACACATAATTGTATAATTATCAAATAACAACTTATTACCATAAATACTCCCACACATCATTAAGACTCTAATGTCAAGAAAAAGGATTGCATCTTAACATTAAAATTGGAAAGTAAATATGATATTAAACAATAATAACAATATCTAATAAGAATTTGGTTGAAATCCGGTATTTGGGGAAACTAAATAATACGCAATTTTATCCCTAACAAGTGAAATAATAAATATAAGATTGAAAAGTGAAATTAATATGCAATAGAGCAAAATAGTTATTTAACATAAAATCATAATTTACTTGATCTTCCTATCATCAATCAATGGACAGTATCAGATTTAAGAATTTGCCTCATATACCAAAATATGGGGCCCACATCAAATCTTACCATTATTGAGCATTTTTTAGCCTTCTACCATGAGTGGCCGACGGACGGTTCCAGAAACGGTAAGTAATTATCGGAAAATCTTAAGGTTATAATTGTAAAATCGATCACTTATTGTCGAGCACAGATGGTCTCACGGTAATTGTGTGTAAAACTGGCGGACGAAATGGGAGAACCAGAAAATGAGGAGCGAAAAAAAATTCCGTTAATTTAATTTAATAATTTTTATAACTAAAAACTAATTAATTTATTAATTAATCATCAAATTTTATAAATAAATTAGTATTTATTTAATAGTCTTATTTTTAATTAGAGTTTCATTTTTTAAAAAGTGAAAACATTTTTATTTATTTTAAAATTTTAAATCTTAAAATGGTTTAACTTTAGATTTAAAGAATATTTGAGAAAAGAAAACCATAGCCAAAAGCGGCCAACGACGCCTATATAAATCCACTCCTTGGCAAGAACCTTCTCTCAGCCTTCGTAAGCAAAGACCGACCACCTTCGATTGTCTAATCCACCATGTAATAGTATTACACTAACACAAATATAAATCTCCCTGTCTCTCTCTCTAACCCTGAAGCTGAAACCTTTGACTTCACTCACTCACTCACTCGTAGACCTTGACAACTTACGGAAAGACTCGCAGCTAAATAGCATCGAAATCGGTGGATTCAGTAACGTCTTCCACTGACCCTGATCCTCTCTACTTTCTCTGAATCAGTTGGTTAAAAAGAGTCAGCTTCTATCAGTTCCTTCCTTGTAAGACAAATTTTTTTGTGTCGGTCCAGCTCAGACTACGGTTACAGGTATTGTCTTTATCAGCGAAATCACTTGTTGGTTGTTTTAGATTTCTGTTTGGTCTGTGGAAGTGTTCTTCCGACATGGTGAATTGGGTTTTTTTTTTCGGTGGAATTATTGACTGTTTGTCTCTTTTTTATTGTTTATTTCTTCAACTTTTCAACCACTCTCTGACGGGGTTCATGAATTTTGCCTTTCCAAATCTGATTTTCGTATCGCTTCCATATTGTTTTGTCGCTTTTCAATCACAGACTGAGGCCCTCTTGCTGTACCAAACTTTTATTATATGTTCACGTACTGATATTCCTTTTATGTTTTGTTCTTCTGGTTAATCTTTTGAATGCCTGCTTTTGCCTTGTTTCGGTTCATACTGATTTCCAAATTGTGCTGGTCTTTTTTGTTCCCAGTTTGGTTCACTTCTCAGATATACCTCGCTAAGTCTACTTTGATTCACGGACCCTTTTTCTAAAAGTTCTCAGAAGTTGACCAAGTTGACTCCATTTAGAGCTTTGGAGCTTTTTCTTTATAGTCTATAAGGGATCATTTCTTTTGATGTTAGGTAGACTTCCCTTTTTTGAGTTGTTTATGTAATCTGACTTCTACCACTTGAAAATTTAGCTATTCTCTTTCTGCAATTCTTTGCTCAACCTTTGTTTCATTTTTTTTGTTTTTTGTGTTGGTTTCTGTTTGCCGGCTTACCGAACAGAAGCTGTGTATACTGAATTTTCTATACCGTCTTTCTATAGATCTTTGTCATAGAAAGTGAAAAAAACTTGCTCTGAACTCTTGGGTGAGTTTATGCTTTTCATATCTTGGTTTATCAGTTCTAACTAAACTTGTTTGTAGTCAAATTCATCTACGCAAATGGGTTCTTACCAGTTCTTTTTCGTATGTATGTGATACAATGTAACTGTAGTCTTTTGTCTGCGCTTCAGTTTAAGAAATTAGCAAGGATGTTGGAGAAGATGGAAGAAATAAACCCAGATAGAGTAATAGAGGAATTTGAGGCTATGACAAAAGATGCTGAGAACGTGCAGAGAGAAACTCTAAAGAAAATACTGGAAGAGAATGGATCTGCAGAGTACTTGCAAAATTTGGGTCTTGACGGAAGAACAGACCCGGCTAGTTTCAAGGCTTGTGTTCCCATTGTTACCCACAAGGACTTAGAAATTCATATTGAGCGGATTGTGAATGGAGATTCTTCATCCATTCTCACCGGAAAGCCAGTAACAACTATGTCTTTAAGGTAAAATTTGGATTCTTTAATTCAGTTTCTTCATCAATTAATTGATGTGAATCAAGTCGCTGACTAACTCTTACGAAACTCAATTGCCTTGCTGCAGTTCCGGCACTACTCAGGGTAAGCCGAAGTATGTCCCGTTCAACGACGAATTGATGGATACCACCTTGCAGATTTATAGAACTTCTTTTGCCTTTAGAAACAGGTATTCCAAACAAGATTTCGGGTTTTGGGTGTACTCTTTTTGGTTTTTTTGGTTATCTGGTAATAATTATTTCAACAGGTAGTACCAAATACCTGGATGACTATAATATCTTCTTTCTTTCTATGGATGTGTTGGTTGCTTTTCTGTTGATCTGAGGAGCATTTTGAAATGCAGAGAATTCCCTCTTGGAAGTGGAAAGGCCTTGCAATTTATTTATGGGAGCAAGCATGGAAAAACAAAAGGAGGTTTGGCTGCAGGAACTGCAACAACAAATGTTTATCGAAATGCAAGGTTCAAAAATGCCATGAAAGCCCTCCAGTCTCAATGCTGCAGCCCCGATGAAGTGATATTCGGCCCTGATTTCTATCAATCGTTATACTGTCATCTCTTATGCGGGTTAATCTTTCACCATGAAATTCAAGTGGTATTTTCTACATTTGCTCATAGCATAGTTCTTGCATTCCGAACATTTGAAGAAGTATGGGAAGAGCTTTGTAGTGACATTAGAGATGGGGAACTTAGTAGTCGAATCACTGCACCTTCCCTTAGAACAGCAATGTCAAAACTGCTTAAGCCAAACGCTGAATTGGCTGACCTGATCTATAAAAGGTGTTCAGGACTGAGTAATTGGTATGGCTTAATACCGGAACTTTTTCCCAATGTGAAGTATGTTTATGGGATCATGACTGGGTCAATGGAGCCATATTTGAAAAAACTGAGGCACTATGCTGGGGAGCTACCTTTGCTGAGTGCTGATTATGGTTCTTCAGAGGGGTGGATTGGGGCAAACATCAATCCTAGATTGCCCCCAGAGTCGGCTACCTTTGCTGTGCTTCCTAACATTGGATATTTTGAGTTCATTCCTCTTAGGGGTAATGTGGAGAGCAATATAGAGCCTGAGCCCCTCGGTCTGACCGAAGTTAAAGTCGGTGAAGAATACGAGATTATCCTCACCAATGTTGGAGGTTCTTACAATACTTTCCCCTATCTGAGATTATTTGTTTCAATTGTAATGCTCCAGGTAAGGAAATCATTGATAATGTCACATACATTGTGCTGGCTTCCATCAATGTTTACCTGAAGCATTTTGTTATTCTGACTTTTCTCTCTGGACAATACTTAAATGGGAATCTGTAAACAGGATTGCCGTCATCTGTTTTCATGTCATTGTACCCTGCTTGGAAAACTTGTATCCTGATGTAGATTCCTATGCTTATTCTGCATTTTTTTGTTAATTTCTCTATTGTACTCTGCTTAAACTGATATCCCTGGGAAAAGACAAGTGGAAGCCCTGCCTTAGTTTTTCAGTTTTTAATGTGAACTCCATTGTGGCTTTACTTGAATGTCCAGTGGAGACAGCAGGTATACGCATTTAAGATGACTACCAATAGCGATTTGGTACACATAGTCAGGTGTTTCTGTTTTATAGAAAAGTTTGAGTAGAACCAGTCAAAACAAAGCAGTAGTCGGTCTGGTGGGGATCAGACAGAAAAAAAACAAACATGTGATCTATGTTTACTTTCTCTCTTTTCTAACATGGAGTTGTTACCTTGCAGGTTTGTACAGATACAGGCTAGGAGATGTAGTGAAGGTTATGGGGTTCCATAACTCAACCCCGGAACTTAAATTTGTGTGCAGGAGAAACCTACTGCTTACCATAAACATCGACAAGAACACGGAGAAAGATTTGCAGCTAGCAGTGGAAGAAGCAGGCAAGGTTTTAGCAGAGGAGAAGCTCGAAGTAATTGACTTCAGTAGTCTGGTTGACATGTCTACAGATCCTGGTCACTATGTAATCTTCCTGGAAATTAGTGGGGAAGCTAGTGAAGAGGTCCTGAAAGAGTGTTGCAATCGTTTGGATCGATCTTTTGCTGACGCAGGGTATGTTAGCTCTCGAAAGGTCAAAGCCATTGGACCACTTGAACTCCGAGTTGTTTGGGGTGGAACCTTTCAAACGATTCTTGATCATTACCTAAGCTTAGGATCTGCTGTTAGCCAGTTTAAGACACCCCGTTGTGTCGGTCCCTCGAACAATAAGGTTCTAGAAATCCTATGTGAAAATGTTGAAAAGACCTATTTTAGTACTGCCTTCTAGTGAAATATAAAGTTTTTGCTCTACTCACTTAGATGTCTATTGCTTCTTTTCAAAGTCCTACATTTTATATTTTTAAGTACTTTGGTTGGTTTAACACACAACAATAACAACAATACATGACGTTTGGTAAAATTTAGCAGCATACGCAGTCTTACCCTTAATTATAATCCCTCTTATTTAAAATAAATGTCGTTTTAGAAAGATTTTAATTATTTAAAATAAGTGTCATTCACGATTTTTCATGCATGTTTATAATTATATTTGCAAAATTATCCTTTAATTTCTCTCACATCTTAATTATATAGATTACATTTTCAAGGTAATTCAACATGCAATTAATAAGGGTATATCAAAAATTTCACTAACTTTCTTAATAAGTGTGCATCTCTTTAAAATGACACTTATTTTAGATAGGAGGGACTATAAAGACTATTTTTGTAATTACACTAATGCCAAATTTCTGTAATTACAAAATAAGTTTTAATATGTAATAATTTGTTAATTATATATTTTAAATAAATTATTCAATGAATCGACATTTTAAGGAAAATTAATTTATTCGATTTAATTAATTGATAATAAAATTTTAACCTCTTCTAATATTAGGTGTGTGTTTAAAGGTTTTTAAGAATTTAATTAAAGTATTCTCACATAAAACTTCTAATCCTAAAATTTTAGGAATAATAAATTAAATTTTAAAAATTTTAAAAATTTAAACAATTCAATTTAAGCATCTATTTATTAATAATTTTATATTAAATTACCCAATTTTTAATACTGAAATAACAATTTTACAAACCTAATTCATACCCTTTTCAACTCTGCCCAAACAAATCTGTACGGAGACTCTGAATTCTATTTATCTCTTTACAGATCCTGACGTTGTTGAAATCTAAAAAGCACGAGAACCACATCTCCTTCAGCTGATAGGCTGGTCAGTTATCAGCCGGGGAGATAATCTCAAGAGTTGAGAGCAGTGGTGCGAGATAGACATTGGAGTGCGCACCAACGTACATGAATAAGACACCGATAAGGTACGTGTTGGGTTATGACCTCATTCCTTCCATTTAGCTTTGCCAGTGGATGTCCTTTACAGCACTAAAGATTGCTGGGGGTTGCTGTGGTGGTCCATACATTGTCGTCACGCTCTGCATGTACTCATTGCCAAAATTGTCACACCAAGAGCTCACTCAAGATCAACAGCCTTGCCTTACTCCTAAGTCCTGACTCCGAACTCTTAAGAGGTTAAAACTCAACAGAAAAGGAACGGGGCGAGTTTGGAAAGTTTGGTTTTTGCATGTGGTTATGGTTATTGCAACATTATTGAATTGTAAACTTGACTAACTCATTTGCAGAAGAAGCCAAAAAATCTCAAATCTGATGTCGGTCTCTTTCCTGGTCAAGCCGGATTAGGAAATTTTCTTATCAGAGATTCCATGATCCATGTGAGTTCCTACTGCACACGAGGCACCGACGACCTATACGTCAAAGATGACAGAGATCTCGGCCAAATTCCGGCGAAAGACTATAACAAATTTAACGTAACTATTCTAAGTCCATTTTAAGATTCCTACCTAACATCAAAAAGCGAAAACGTCACTTTATAATTTCCATTGAACTCGATCCTGTCTACTGGTGATCTTAGCTTAATTCTATACAAAGAAAGATCTTATCGAGATCTTTCTTCTCTTTATCTTCTTCTTCACTTAGAAAGTGGGTCACCAATCACCATAGGAGCGACTCTTGTTTACTAAAGGTTGTTCAGTGGGATCTTCTCAAGTGGTTGGTGTGATTAGCCTAATTTCCTTACCTTTTCCTTTTTCCAGAAGAAGTTGACTTAAGTCACGAGTCACGATCATTGGATCTTCTGTCCAATATTACTCTGTCTTATTCTGTCTCATCAAATCTTAACCATTTATTTCATGCGAGGTCCACACGAGACCTATATAGGATCCACATAAATAAACGGCTGAAATTTATTGGATACAATAAAACACCATAATATTAGACAGGAGATCTGGACTCTTCGTATATAAAGAGAGAGAGAGAGAGAGATAAAATCATTAGGTTATGAGAAGAAAGTTTTATGACGTAATAATATCTAAAAATTATGAGTTAATTTTTTTTAAATAAGTATTAAAAAATTCAATCAATTAAATCGGTTCAATTATAAAAATTATGAACTGTTAAATTTTCGGTTCGATTTTCAACTCTTTACTTCAATGTCAAAAATTAATTAATTAATTAGTAAATTAATAAATTCTTATAAACTAAAATAAATCAATTACTTTCAGTTAATAATTTATTTTTACAATTAAACTTTAAAATTTTCAATAAGTAAATATAACGTCTTTCAATCATATTTCAATTTTTAATTTTATTTAGTCTTAACTGGTCTTATGACAGTTTAATACTAATCACATATTCTAAATCTTAAATCTTTTGTTTTACAGATTTAACTTCTGATCTGGTTTGTAAAACATAGCTTTTAAGCATTATTAAAATTATAACTTAATATGAATTTTAGTTTCTTTATATTATGTATATAAATTATCGAAAATAAAACTTTTTAAAATTTATAATAATTGTCTTTTGTGTATATATTAAATAAATTATCATATATACGATAACAATAATATATGAATTATTTATTTTGAATTATGAATTTAATTAAATAAACTATGATATAAAAAATATGATAAACTTAACTAAAATTTAATGATTCTAAATTAAATCCCTTACTGTATCATATGAATCCATTCTTAACATTTTGGATTTACCCAAAACTGTCTACCTAATCTCGTTCTCGTATCAGTCCTAGAAGATGTCTTCGTTGTAAGGCCAATTTTTAATTAAGCTCGTCTGTCATTTTAGTCACCCAACCTTTCTTGACCATTAGACGGCATTGCTCCTCAATCAATTTTTTAATTTAATCCTTCTTTTTCATTTCAGTCTTTCAATTATAAAACTTTATAATTGAGTCCTTAAATTTTTAAATTCAATGAGTGAATTGAGAATTTTAATAATTAGAAGACTGAAACGAAAAATATATGAAGTGGAAGGACTAAAAAAGTATTTATTACAAAAGTTCGAACATCTCTATAATTGGCCACCATTAGAACATGCATGTTTCAGGCACAGTCTGTTCCTGAAAGTTCCTCCTGATCCTGCTTCTGAACAATCCTGTCGACGCACCAGGAGATACACATGAAGCCTCCTGAAGAGGAAAAATCGGAAGAAGTGAACTCCTTAGCACTTTGGGATATAGGTAGCCCCTTATACGACTCCTACGAGTTGGTGTCACTGAGTCACCTTATAGAAAGGCACCTAATGATAGTGCCATGTCTTGGAGGATCGAAAAGGGTGTCTTCGAATTACATCTCTTCAGCACCAGACATGGTTCCCTCCTCCGAGTCACTGGCTCCGAACTTGTTCTACTCCATCGATGCAAAAGATTCTTCTTCTCAAGCGAACTCTTTCGGTCAGTTTATCAGAAGTTTGAGTTTGATCTGGAAGATGAAGAGAATAGAGTACCATGAGCCCAGAAAGTCCAGAGGTGGGTTCTCTGCCTTTCGTAGCTGGTTGAGTTCTTGGAAGAAACAAAGGTAAATATGAATAGAACATAGAAATTTAGTTATGAGAATCTCGCTTCCCATGCATAAAATGCAAATCACTTCTTTGTTTTTGTTGCTGGCACTGAAACTTTACATCTCTGTCTTTATTTCTGGATCTCTTCCCTTAATACATATACATCTGTATGTCCAATTATTGTCTAAGGTATCATTTTTTTTAAATTTTTGGGTTTGTTAATAAGAAATTAAGTTATTTCAGATTAAAAATGAGTCACGACAAATATTATTCGGATCGAATCTGTAACTTAATTCTAAATCGTTCATTTGTCAAATAATTTACATAAATCACGAGAATTAAGGACTATCTTATGTGTTCGTATGTTTATCTAACACGCTCAAAAATTAACGACTATGAGCATGAGAATTTATAATAGTTAGAAAGTCTATCGTGATTTTATTGTGAATCAGATAATTCTTATTTAAATTAATTTCTACTAATAATCTTTTGTTACATTTGTCTCTAACTAGGCTGCTACTGCTTGTCATTGTTTGTCCTAAAACTTCCAAGTGCAATGGTATAGATTAAAGAAGTGATCACCTAATCCAAATGGGTACGACGAGCTATTTGGAATTATATAGACAAAACCATCTGCTTGAGAAATTATGTTAATGTGTTCTCAACGACGGGAGCCGTTGTATTGCTTGTTCAGTAAAATAAAGCCCAAGTTGGCGATGTTTAATGCCTTACCAAACTTTATCTTGGGCCTAAGTTAATGGACCAACCCATCTAACAATGCCCCATCTGAGTAATGGGCTTTTTTATAAGTCTGCAACTTCTTTTTTTTAAAGAGAGAATAACTATTATTTCTAAAAATAATGATTTAATATACAGCCAGGTATATCAATCCACACCTGAAAGCGACTATAGAAACAGACGCCTAAATAAGAGAGTGGGCTCCCTTATTCTCCGAACGCCTAATCTAAGATACAGAGATATTATCCCTAGTGCACAAAATATCCTTACAATCTAAAATTATAAGACCAAAATAGGAAAAGTCCAAAGATCTGGAGCTCAAAGCATAGATAAGGAGCTGATTATCAGTAAAAATTGAATCTGCTTATAACATACCATCACGAGCAAATAACAAGCATTGCCGAAGAACAGACACCTCCGCCATCGCAGGATCTCCTTTGCCTTCCTCGTAGTCAGAAAGTACCAATGAAAAGGAGCCTTCTCCATCTTCAAATAGAATTCCAAAATCAAGGAGGCCAGCATCAACAAATATTGAGCCATCAAAGAAAGTCAACCAACTAGAAGACGACGTCATTATTACTGCCATTCGAAAACACAACGGTTGACTGAAAGCAACATTCATAAAAGCTCCGATAGGCATCGACTCCTTGAAGTCCGAATAGTAAGAATTAGCTTAGGTATAAATGTGGTGTGTCGTAACTCGTTTATCATGCCATAGTTTTTCATTCCGTGCCAACCATAGCTTTCATGCTTGAATACCGATTCTAGCGACACGATCCCTTCCTGTCGT
>JANTNU010000004.1:4021630-4034863 GCA_024752395.1 Erythroxylum havanense
CATTTTAACTTTTATAACTCATACAACTCTACTCAAATTTCAAAGTCATCCAAAATCAATCACTTCATTTCTCCTCAGTCTCCTTTAAGCATAATAACATCTATAACACAATTCATATCCGAAAACACTCATTTAATTCCATTTAATATTTCTAATTTCTACCGAAAGTTCGGGGTCCAACACCTTGATTGGATCAAACAGTTGATATCATAAGTTGTAGACATGACTTGTTTAGAGTTAACATGTGGATGCTTACTAAGGGTAGTAAGTACACTGGATTGACCTACTATGAGACAATTATATAGATATACTGTTCTAGTGTTAATAATAGTCTCATCATAGCAATGATGCAAGTATTCTTTGACTTGATGTGCTCAAGGATATCTTAGATACTGATCCTGTGCTTTGACTTCGTTCATCGATGCCTTTCAAGGGTTACTTAGGTGGTGATTGAGTACAATTTGAGATATTCGGAGGTAATTGAGTAGCCAATAAAGGATTCACGACTCATGATAGAAGGAGATGATACCCACGGCCTCTTATCGGGGTCATTACTCGGGAGTCTCTGGTCAGAGTAGATATGTGTCATAAAGAGAGTCTTCAATGATACATAGAGTAATGAGATCCTCAGGACAAAATCTAATATCACCTAGACTAAATGTGACATAATCAGTCTAATGAGAGTTGATAATTTGACCATACTCTGAACCAAGTGGGGTATAGATGGTGAAAGGACAAATTGCAGGGCAACATTACGTATGGAAGGATTCATGGTCAAACTAATGACTTTCTAGTCAAATGGGGATCATGACGTGTCATTAGATACTGCTCTTGATTTACTTGAATTAAGTGTTAATTCAAGTGGTCAACATAATCAATAATCTAATGGGTCACACATGTAGGAGATCCGAAGGATGAGTAAAATGGTCTTGAATGGTAATTGAAGATATTAGAGGGCATTTCGGGATTGTATCATGATATGATCGTGGTAGAAAACGCTGCATAAAATGTATTAGAAACAAGTGTTTTTGGTTGCCAATTTGGCCATTAACTTCCCATAACTTTCATTAATGCATGCTATACATGACCATTAACTTCCTATAACTCTCCATTAGTGATGGGAGGTTATGGAAGCCAAATGGTGTAGAAAATAGAGATGATTTTCGTGTAACTTGTGTAAGACGCAAGTAAAAGAAAGGTTTTTTTTCACATACACATTCGTTTTCTCCTTTAACTCTCACAAAAGTTCTTGTTTTTGCTAGCACAAAGAAAGAATTCTAGCCATCTCCTACTGAGGTTTCATCCTTCTATCTTCATATGGACTTTTATTAGAGATGGTCTATGTTGATCATTATGGTTTACTATAACCCAACACAGAGAAGATTAAAGAATAAAGAAGATCGACAAAAAGATATGTAAACATCTTACATTTCATATTTTTGTTTTCTATATTTATATGCATGAGTAGATTTGTTTTAGGTTTCATTTTTTTCGCTGCGTATATTTGATATATTATTTATGGGATACATGATTGGAACCTTACATCCATCCTGTAATGCTTTTGATCCCAAAAAAATCAAATGCATGTGTCATATGTGACACAGTTCCAATACAATCATGCATATATAATATCTCACTAACATGAATGAAAAAATAAAGTGTGACAAACTAGGATGATACCTGTATGATCTGAAAAGTGTCATCTTTCCTATAGGTCTCAATTTCTTTGAACTTTATCCTAAACGGCACCAGAGAAATTTGTTTTCTCTCACTGAATGCTAAACTGCATTAGAGAAAACTCTTATGAAATTAAACACTTATATCTTCCTATATCATATCAAATCCATGGATTTGTATGTATATTTATATATGCCTTAATGACACAGGCCCAAGGTCTGTTTGTATATATATATATGTCCAATGATCTTTTAAATGCTTAAGATCGATATAAATTGTAAGACTTTCACATGTATCGCGACAATATATAACAACATGTATGACTAAGACCAAAATGATTATCATCTTTATTGATAAAATATACTGTCATAATACATAAGAAACATACAAATATATAAAGAACAAACACTATGATCCTTAACTAATAGTGTTTAAGGACTTTAATACATATACATCTCTCAAATACTTGTGAGCGAAGTTCTTTAGTCAAAGTATCAGCAAACATATCCTTAATGTAACACCCCATACCTGATAATGGAATCTGCATACCAAGTATTACCATATTCTTAAATACTTAATACTTCAAACTACAATATTTTCTATTTAAAACCTTATTATTCTAGCAATTACTATTCACTTTATAAATTTTTGACAGAGTTTCTTCTATATATACTTCAAACCTCTTGCAAGAAACTTCAATACACTTCTTATGCATGTTACTCAACTATCCATCTCCATGTCAAACTCCGTGAAAAAATAATTTACGCATCCTCTAATACTTTTTAATACATCTAAACTAAATTTTGTACATAACTTTCATTTATTCATATACAATTTACTATAAGATCTTGTAAGATCCTTCACTTCTTTATATGTATAAGCCATAACTAAAAACAAAATAAAAATTTTTAACACATTCTCCCCAAATCTTTCAAGATCTTCTATATGAATATTGTCTTGTAGTAGATCCACCACAGCTTTTTTTTAATTCTCTTTAAAACCTACGCGCGGAAAGAAAATCCACACACTAAGCTATAAGCTTAGTGGTGTTTAAGCAATTCCATTTCTCATTTAATTCAATTCATTCAACTATAACATGCATAATATATAATTTTTTCACATATAAATATCTTTATTTACTTCTTAGCATAAATAGGCATTTAAAATCAAGTTATGAAATACAAGCATATACCTATTTTAACAATTCATATTTAATTACACAATGATGAATAAATTGTACAATTTAAAATACAATCAATTACTATTTTCATTTGAAATTCCTTAATCATTAGTCATGCATATATATATATATATATATAGTTTTTCTTATAATTTCCCCAAAGTAAAATCCAACGGAATTGTATTGTTGAGTCGGATAAGTGGGATTTTAAAATACAAGATCGAGTTCTCGAAACCATACAAACTTTTTAAATAATATTTACATATTAAGATTGAATTCTCGAAGCCATGCAGGTCATAACACAAATGAAATATCTTACACCGAAACTGAGCTCTAGGAGCCATACAGTTCGGTAGCATATATCATGATGCAGTATTGTTAACTCCCTAATTGGCATGCCAATCTTATTACATTCCTCCAATTCCTATCTATTTTACTAGGGGAAAATCTAATTAAATTTTGTTGAAATTTCATAATAAAAACTCAATAACCTATTCAAGCTATTCTATATTCGGCCAAAGTAAATTTCATTCTTTAATGTCATTTTTTTCTTACGTTATTGGTTTTAATTTAAGTCAAACAACATTCAAGACATATTTATCTCACCAATTAGTCAAAAATAACATGCATATCAAGTTTCTCAATTTAAACAAAATGTATATATGCCAATACAAATTATAAGTCCAAAATCTCAATTAATCACATATACTGCTTCATTTAACATCTAATTAAATATTTTAACAATAATTTCATAAACCCCTAATTTTACTCAAGAAAATTCCTAATACATAATTTTTAGGAAAAAGTATAATTGCAAGAACATATACCAAATTGATGTTTAAATCTTAAAATTAAACTTTCATAAACTTCAATTTCATCATCAATTCTTTATTCCTTCTCTTTCTCTTTCTCTCTCTCATTTGATTCATCTTCTTTATCTTCATAATATTGCATAACAAATTCAATTTCATGCATTTTATTCATCAATGCACACAACTACACCAAAATCATGTACTAAAAATAACAAAAACTCCATTAACTTACCTTATAAATTTTTGGGTACTATTTATCAAAAACATCGATATACCTTTTCTTCATTTTTTTCCAAACTTTTTGTTGATATGGTGAGTTTAGGGACACTAGGTTGATGATTTAGTTTTTAATAGGTAATTTGGGAGTTAAATTTAAAGAAAGTTGGCTTGAAAATGAAAGAAATGAAAGAAAAAAAAGGACAAGAAAGAAGGGAGGTGATTCTCAAAAATGTTTTGGAGAAGAAAAGGATGGGAAGTTAGACAAAAATGTCATGTGATCCCTTGTTAAAAGTTTTTCAACTCTTTTTTAATCCAAAATTAAATTTAACTTTTAATCCATTCTTTTCTTCTTTTCAATAAAAATACTCATAAGAAAAATATCAATTTCACATAAAGACCTTAATTACTATAATTTATTTTCATTAATTGTTTCAGATTTGACTTTCATCCTTTCTCGGGTCAAACTTTGACTACTAATCAACTCTTGGTTAAACCCTCAAAACGAACTCATTTGGAGCTCTAATTTGATCCTCGTTTTGTCCTTAAATAATATTATCTGATTCCAAATAAAATAAAATACAATTTAGGTCCCAAATGTCACTATTCACCTCGAGATATACTATTCACGACTCAAAAAGTAATATTCATGAAATTGAGATTTTGGGGTGTTACACTCAAGTCCTCAAGTGCTCCACCTCAATGTCACCTTTTTGTATTAATTCATTTATGGTCAAATACTTAACCTCCAAATGCTTAAACCCTTTGATATTCTTATTACTGTTACTATATAACACACCAGAAAGATTATCACAATATAACCGAATAAGTCTAGCCACTGAATCAACCACAAACAACTCAATTATCAAGTTTCTGAGCCAAACTTCTTGTGTAGCAGCTCCATAGCATGCTACAAACTCTACATGTATAGTGGAGGAAGTCATTAGTGTCTGCTTGACACTCTTTCACAATACTACACTATCTATTAACATAAAGATATACCCTAATGTGGATTTTTTATCATCCGGATACATAACAAAATCCGAATTTGTATACGTTGTGAGGTTTAGAATGTGGACCCTTTTTGTATGTCAACATATAATCCTAAGTCCTTTAAATATCTTAACACTAGTTCTATGGAAAAAGATGCTTCTCCTACATCCTTCATGGCAAAATGCTTGCCCAAAAGTTGCTTAATCTCATGCAATATGGTTAAGTCGTTTAATGCGAGTAAGATATCATCCACATAAAAAAAAGTAAAAAGATAATTTTGCTCCCCCTTACCCTATAGTATAAGCACCCTTGGACTTTATTTTCTACAAAGCCAAAAGAGGTTTCATCAAACTTAAGATACCACTGTTTGAAAGCTTGTTTCAAACTATATATTGATTTTTTTAGTTTACAAACCTTATCAACATTTTCTTGATCCTAAAATACTTCAGGTTGTTCCATATAGACCTCTTCACAAAGGCCTCCATTTAGGAAAGTGGTTTTAACATCCATATGATGTAACTTCATATCATAATGAGCTACTATTGTCATAATCACACTGAATGCATCATTGGAGGATAATGGAGAAAAGGTAATAGTAAAGTCAACCCCTTCACTCTTAGTGAACCCTTTGGCAACCAACCAAGTTTTAAATAACTCAACTTTTTGGTCTTGAAAAGTAATTTACAACTGATAGGTTTGTAATTCTGAGGTTAATCAACAAGCATCCATACCTTATTATACTTCATAGATTACATATCATCTTTCACTGCATCCCATCTCAAATTTGCCTAGGGTCCATAAATAACTTCTCAAAAAGTAATTAGATCAAAACATGTTCAGTATCATAGTCTTATTTTCCCAAATAGACTACGTAATCAGATGAAATAGCATGTTTTCTCACTCATGGATCTTCTTAATTGAATTGGTTCTTGTACCTTAGGAACCTTAGTTTGTACAGGTAAGAGTTTTGGTTCTTATACTGACATGGTATCAAGACCTTGATTTACTAGTTCTGAATGTGTATGAGTGATGGATACGAAATAACTGTACTACTCATCCTGGTATCATCTGAAGGGTGAGAAGGACCACCCTTATCATATGCATCACATTTTAGAAACTTAGTTATTTGTGACTCTACAATTCTAAACCCTCCTCTCTACAGTAAAATTTATATCCCTTAAAGTGGTCAAGATATTCAACAAAATAGCAAGGAGTAGAATGAGAATGCAACTTATTTTTCATAAGAATTATATAAACATACCTTAATAGAATATCCCCAAATATGAATGTGGGCAAGGCTAGGCTTCCACCCTTTCTAGAGTTCAAATGATGTCTTTAGAACTGATTTACTTCGGACTCTATTAAGTATGTACAAGGTAGTCTTTATGGCTTCACCTCAAAGGTAATCAGGTAAATTGGTCGTGATTTGCATTGACCTCATCATGTCTTTTACGGTGCGATTACACCTTTCGATCACACCATCTTGCTCAAGACTACCTAGTATAATGAACTTAGCCACTATTCCACATATTTAGCAAATATGCCCTTTTTTTGTCCTAAAACCTTATGTTTGTCATAATATTCACCTTCATATCTAGCAATCTTGATGGACCTTGTCAATTGGTTATCAACCTCAGCCTTAAAGATCTTGAATTGTTCAAGAACTTCATATTTTTCTTTAAGTAATAATACATAACCATTCATATGTTGATTATTTTTCGTGGTATCTTTAAAATTTTATGATTATTGTTTAGAAATAATTTCTATGTTTGGATACTTTTTTTTTAGTTTTAATGCATGAAAGAGACAAACATTATTAATTTTATGTCATTAAATTACTTTAAATACCTCATTGGTTTTATTGCTTGATGTATTTTTACATCAGTGTGAGCTTCTAAGCATATGAGCAATTAACCACAATTGTGTTCATATACTTTTCTTTGTGGCATGTTTATCAAACATAACTTATTTATACTGGAACTTGCTTTTGAATACATTTTAAGACTACATTTTTTATAAATTAATGCATGGAGATAATAGGGAGCATTTAGGATAATTATTTTTGACCTAGACATATTTATCTTATTTTTTACACCTAGATAACCAATTTGAGTCTTAACCTTTCTTTTCTTGATTATTAACCTTATTACAAGCTACCTTTACCCTCTTTTTTTGTTAACATCCTTAATAATTTTGGGCTCCTAAATTGAAGGAATTATATAAAGCTTATTTGCATATGATTGATTTAAGTTGCATTTTTTGATTTTTTTTATTTTCTATAGAATGGGGGAGAAGTGTAGTAAAAAAAGGGATAAAAAAGAAAAGAAAACTCCTTTTTGATGTTTCTTTTCAAAAAAAAAAAAGATGAGGTGATTGAAGGACGTTATTTGAATCAAGTAAATTTTGGACTAATTTGAGTTAAAAATTGTATATATAAGTTTGTATGATTTTCTTTAATGTGTTTAACCTAAATTTTTTTCTTGTCATACCTTACCTAAGCCACGTTATAACCCTTATCATGTCCCTTTAATTTATGTATTAAGATCATTTTAAGAGTGAAATCCTTGAGTGGGTGTCAAGTCTTATTTTATTTTATTTTGATGGAATTGATAATGTGCTATATTTTTTATTCTAAAAATGTGTCCTATAAACATTTATTTTCTCAATTATTATTTTATCTTAAATCACATTTATTTTCTCAATTATTATTTTATCTTAAATCTTTAATGTGTATCTGCTTTTGGAATATTTCTGAAAGAAGATGAGAGGCTATTATAAGGATGGTTGATATATTGAATTGATGTATAGTTGAAGACAAACATGAGTCCAGTGTGAAGTAATTTGATAAGAAGTTATTTGGTTATGTTAACTAGATTTATCTCTTTTGTTTTGGCATAATTTTGGTGCTTAAATAGGGAAATTAATATTTATTTTATCTTAGAAGATAACAAGTGAAGATTGGATCAAATTGGAGCATTATTTGTCAAACTCACGAATGTTGATCAAAGTTGATAGATTACTGTAGTAGATAAGGAAAGATTACGTTTAATGTCAGATTCACCCTAAGAGTTTGAATTCAATTATGAAACTTATTTCCAACTCTATTATGTAAGGATTTGGTTTCATTTAGATAGGAATCTCTGCAAGAAGGAGAGAGAGGAGAAAAACACGTTCTTCACTTTATCCATATCACCCTATTTTTGTTTCTTTGTGATTTTCTTTTCATCTTTTATTTTATTTTTGGTGTTGGAACTAAAGTCATGTGCGACTAAATTCAATGTTTTGATTCAAAAAACCTTGTGAGGTTTTGATTTAAATTAGGTTTTGTTTTAAATTTAAATTCATGTTTTAATTCAAGTATTTCTTGTTTTATATTCTTATATTTTATGCATAATTAATATTGATTTATCTAACTAATTAATGTAATAATTATAGAATAATTATTATTCTATAATTATTTATGAATTCAGTGATTCTTAATTGTCAAGAAGGATTAGTATAAGTAGCAATTGCATATTTGATTTATGAGAAACAAGAAAACTACATTGAATAGTATAGCAATCTCAAATTTTACTAAGCTTATTGCTATTATTTAAGTGATATATAATGCTATCATACCCAATCAATTTATGATAAGTTTTGTTTTAAATGTTAAGTTTGAACCAATTAATTTTAAAAATTTTGAGACTTATTATGATTATCTTAATAGGTTTCAGACTAATTGTTTGAATTTTGAAAATTATTCTTTTTAGACTAATGATTAATATTATAATTGGATGAGATATTTCTCTTAAAGTATAATAATAACAATAACAATAACAACAACGATTCAATAAAAATCATGCTAAAACTGGAAATTTAGGAAGATTTAGTAGTATATAGCCTTATTCCTAACTTAACATCATAGTTAACTAAAATTGAATTTCTCATTCTTTTTATTCAATTGATTTATTGTAATTTATTGTTAATTTTAGTTAGTTAATTAATTAATTATAAATCCCATTTTGTTTGGAAAATTAAAATTAAGGAACTAGCTTTCAATTCTCTTAAGATCCGACCTAGTTTTACAGCTACTAGAAAATTTTAGTGAATCATAATTATATTTGAGAGCTTCAACAATCCAATGGTAACTATTTATCCACTTTTTTAAAACCACCTTGCATATGCGCAACATATAACATCTTCATGCAATTCTCACTCTATCCTGAAGGAGACATTACAAAATTTTACCTCCCACTTCATTTTCCATTAGGCTTGGTAATAGGTATGGCCACTCTCGGGCCCATCTAGGTCTAAGCTCAACTAAAAAGTTTGTGCTCGGACCAGCTTGAATCCAATCAGGCTTAGGCTTAGACATATATATTTAAAATTTTAAATTTGTTCACGTAAAATTTTCAAAATTTAACCTAAAAGGGACAAGTAATTAAAGTTTGAGATTGAGTCTAACCAAAAACTTAAACTCTTAAAACAATTTGAACTCAGCTCGAAGTTCAATCAACTTGGCCCGATCGAGCTGAGCAATTTTTGCCAAGTCTATTTTTCATTGCTTACTATAAACTGTAGTTATTTATTATTAACTATAGTTAGCTTATATGTAACCATAGTTAGCTTTAGTTAGCTTTTTAGTCAGTTTTCGTTCTCTGTGTAAATAACTAGCCTAGCTCATTAGCCGTTTTATGAGATTAAATATTCAATCTCAACTTCTCTTTATTCATGGTATCAGATCATACGGGGTTCTGGTTTTCTCTTCTTCTCATCTTGCTAATCAGGGTTCTGGTTTTCTCTGGTTCTAGTTTTTCTCTTCTTCTTATCTTGCTAATTGGGGTTCTGGTTTTCTCTTATTCTCATCTTGCTACTTGACGGCTTCTTATGAGTCTCCGATCTATCATGTCGAACAAAGACTCTTATGGTCCTGGTGAACATTCTAATGCTTCCGCTACTACTTTTGAAGAGAATCAGTCCAGATTTTCTTTAGTTACTGCTCCTTTGAGCAATAGTAACTACCTTACCTGGAGTACTGCTATTCAGATCTTGCTTGGTGCAAGGGATAAATTAGGTTACATTAATGGTTCCATTAAGAAACCTAAAGAAGATTCTACTGAGTACTTGAAATGGAGGAAGAATGATTATATGGTGCGATATTGGATTCTTGGATCTTTATCTAAGGATCTAACAGAAACTTTCTTATATTGTCAAGATGCCAAAGTGTTATGGGATATTCTTGCTGAAAGATTTGGGATGAGTAATGGTCCCAAGGTTTATCAAATGCATAGGCAAATCAATTCTATTGATCAAGGAAACACTGATTTGGCTGCATTTTATAACAAGATCTCAAAGTTATGGGATAATCTGAGTTGACTTCTACCTTTGCCTTACTGTGATTGCAAAAAATGCACATGCAATGTGAAGAAAAGACTGACAAAGATGGATGATTCCAATAGACTCATACAGTTTTTAATGGGCTTAAATGAGACTTATGAAGCAGTCAAGAATCAGATCTTAATGCTTGATCCTGTTCCTACAGCAAATAAAGTGTATTCTATGATTCAGACTATTGAAGCTCAAAGGGACGTTCAAAGGAACTTTGGAGACGTCATCGATCACAATGCCCTGTTCATTAGAAATGTTGATAAGTCCAAGGGACATTCTAAAAAGAAGGATAAAAAGGATGACAGAGTTTGTGATTTTTGCAAGAATACTGGTCATCTAAAGGATACATGCTTCAAATTGCATGGTTATTCGGACTGGTGGAAAGACTTTAAAAACAAGAAGGACAAGAATAGTGGTGGGAGTACTCATGCTAATCTCGCTGAAACTCCACTCGAAGAACAAAATGTTGATGATAAGCAATGGGTTACTAATCTGATACGACAGGAAATGGCCAAACTGATGAGAGGAAAACAAATTGATGATTGCCATGTGAATTTTGTTCATATTGATAACCTTGCAGGTATGGCAAGTAACTTGCCTCTACATTCTGCCATTTATGATTGCTGGATTGTGGATACGGGAGCATCAAGTCATATTTGTGCTAACTCACTGCTCTTTGATAACTTGAAAATTTTGAATGTGGTCACTTCTGTTCATTTGTCAGATGGAAGAGTTACAAAAGTTACTGAGATTGGCCAAGTTATCTTACATAAAAATCTTATCCTTACCGAAACCTTACATCTACCTCCATTTCGCCATAACTTACTTTCAGCAAACAAGTTAGTTAAAACAAATCTTGTTTCCTTCACTTTTTATGCTGACTTTTGCGTTTTGCAAGACCTGAAGAGTAAGAAGGTCCTTGTTGTTGGCAAAGTTGCTGGATGTCTCTACATTCTTGATAAACAATCTTTTTCTCAGCCTTTTATCAATAACCATTCTATAGATCCTTCATTAGCCTTGTTTTCCTATTATCCTTGTTACTCCACCATGTTTCAAAATTCTCACTTGAATGATTCAGTTTGTACTATTGAGAATAACTCAATTTCTTATATAGATACAAATATGAATAAAATTGTGGTTTCTATTCCAAATTGGCATTTCAGGCTTGGTCATCCAAGTGATGTGGTGTTGAATCATTTACCATTTTTTGTCAATAAAGGTTTTGTTAGTGAGCATTGTGCTGTGTGTCCTTTGGCAAAACAAACAAGAGCACCATTTCCTGTTAGCACTATACGTACTTAAACCATTTTTGAGTTGCTTCATCTAGATATATAGGGCCCTTATAAGCAGAAATCTATTACTGGTGCATATTATTTCTTCACGATTGTAGATGATTTTAGTCGGTGTGTGTGGACATTTCTCATGCAACATAAAAGTCAAGTTTTCCAGCACTTGAAGAAGTTTTTTCACATGGTCACTAGTCAGTTCAATATGATAGTTAAATCTATTAGAACAGATAATGACTCAGAATTTCTCAGTAATCAAGTTCAAGAACTTCTCACTTCTTTTGGCATACATCATCAACGAAGTTGTATTTACACATCTCAACAGAATGGTGTCGTTGAAAGAAAGCATCGACATCTCCTTCAAGTTGCTAGATCGTTGTTGTTTCAGTCTTCTATGCCAACTCGGTTTTGGGGAGAAGCTTTATTACATGCTACTTTTATCATTAACAGACTCCCTACAAAACTTCTAACCTAGAAATCACCTTTTGAGGTACTATTTCATAAACCACCTGATTATAATTTACTAAAGGTGTTTGGCTGTTTGGTTTATGCTACAGATGTTCATCCTAATAAGGATAAATTTGGCCCAAGATCTGTTCCTTGTATTTTTCTTGGTCACTATCCAGGAATGAAAGCATACAAGTATACTGCTACCAAACAGATTATAATCAGCAGAGATGTAGTTTTTCATGAAGGAGTTTTTTTCGTATAGCAAGTTTTTGATTTCTCAAAAGGATCATGATGCTTCTTCTTGTTTCCTGCCAAAGCCTGCTGGTTTGTCTGAAGAATCAATTACTAATTCTTCTTCTCCAGTTACTTCAGTTGCAGATGTTGCTTCCCCTACTAAATATATTACGGAGGAATTTTCTGAAGATGTTCCAGCACCAGATATTCCTATTTCTACTGAAGTCGAGTATAGAAGAAGCACTCGACCAGATATTACTCACTCTGTTCATTATCTTAGTCAATTTGTTCAAAATCTGCAGGATAGTCATTGGCAAGCTGCTTTACATTTATTGCGCTATTTGAAGGGTTGCTCTGCTACAGGTTTGTTTTACTCATCTCATAATAATTTGAAACTTGAAGCATACACTGATGCGGATTAGGCTGGGTGTAAAGATACCAGAAGATCTGTTTCTAGTTATTGTGTTTTCTTATGTTTTGCTTTGATTTCTTGGAGATCCAAGAAACAAAATACTGTCTCTCGCTCATCTGTAGAAGCGGAATATCGTGCTCTTGGTTCTACGGTTTGTGAAGTATAGTGGATCACTTATTTACTTCATGATTTGCAAGTTTCTCTTTCTCTGCCTGTTACTCTCTGGTGTGACAACCAAGCTGCTATCCAAATCACACAAAATCCAATCTTCCATGAGCGTACGAAGCATTTAGAAATTGACTGTCATTTAGTGAGGGACAAGTACAAACAGGGGTTGATTTTGCCATTGCATGTTCCTTCCAATCTTCAAGTGGTTGATCTTCTCACAAAGTCCGTCTCTGCTCCTCAGTTTCACAACTTAGTTTTCAAGTTGAAACAAGTTGAATCTATTTCAACTTCCACCAGCTTCAACTTGAGGGGAGGATGTAAACTGTAGTTATTTATTATTAACTATAGTTAGCTTATTTGTAACCATAGTTAGCTTTAGTTAGCTTTTTAGTCAGTTTTCGTTCTCTGTGTAAATAACTAGCCTAGCTCATTAGC
>JANTNU010000004.1:4119847-4138999 GCA_024752395.1 Erythroxylum havanense
AACCTCTTCTTTGAACCTGCTAAATTCGAGGTTTGTATTTTACTATTTAGTACAAACTTTTAATCTTTGACTGAGACCTTAAATTTGACGAGGCAGAATAACCAATATACTGGATTTAATTGTTTTTTTGAGTTAAATTTTTTAATCATTAGTTTATTTTAAGATGACAAGTGAATTTATATTTTAACTCAAAATTTTAAGATACAAGATTAATTATATTGTTATTATTTGATGAACCATTTATTTGAATACAATTATTTTACTCGAACTAAATTAAGTATATACTATTTAAAATTTAAAAATACATTTTACTTGAATAACTTGTTCAATTCTATTTTATAAGTACATATTAGTTTGATATTAATCTTTATATTTCATAATTATTATTTTTATTTTAAGAAGATTAACAGTTTATATATAAAAAGACATATTTGGCCAAAATTTTAAAGCAATTAGTTTTGAATAATTTCAACAACTCCATCTAGTAAAAAACTTGCTAGGATATATAAATTACTTATTTTTTATTTATTCTCAATATGAAATTTATTATTTATTTAAAAATGTTGGCAGGAAACAGAGGTGCTTGTTCATAGAGGGATTTATGAGGCAGCAAAGGGTATATATGAGCAGTTCATGCATGAAATCCTTGAGCATTTGAATCGATATGGAGAACGTGCAAAGCTTCAATTTACTGGTCATTCTCTTGGGGGCAGTCTCTCTCTTTTAGTCAGCTTGATGCTTCTGAGCAGGAAGGTTGTCAAACCATCCACTCTTCGTCCCGTTGTCACTTTTGGCTCACCATTTATCTTATGTGGCGGCCAACAGCTTTTGAAAGATTTAGGGTTAGATGAAAGCCATGTTCATAGTGTGATAATGCACAGGGATATAGTACCAAGAGCTTTCTCCTGCAACTATCCCAACCATGTTGCGTCCTTACTCAAACGTCTGAGTGGCACCTTCCGATCACACCCCTGTCTTAATAAGAATGTGAGAATTATCTTCCATAACTCTTCAATTGCAATTTAACCATCAGGATCCTATCAAATAAATCCTAATGAGATAAAAGGGTATAGTAAGTCATTTCACCTTTTTTTTCCTTTATTTTTATGCAGAAACTCTTGTACTCTCCATTTGGTAAATTACTCATACTTCAACCTGATGAGAAATCGTCCCCTCCGCACCCCTTGCTCCCCCGAGGGAATGCACTGTATGCTTTTGGCAAGACTCAATCTGGAGAACACTATCCAAGTGCCCTGAAAGCATTTCTCAACCGTCCTCATCCACTGGAAACTCTCAGTGCTCCGACGGCGTATGGTTCAGAAGGTACAATCTTAAGAGATCATGATTCAAGCAATTATCTGAAGGCAGTAAATGAAGTTCTGCGGCAAAACACAAGGTCACATGACCGCCATGAAAGAAAGCCAAGGGCTGGCCTATGGCCATTGCTCAATTCACCTTCTCCTCGCTCATGGGACCATGGTAATCACTTGGAGACCGGCATGCGACCAAAGGAAATAATGAGCGGCGTGTGAAGCACTTATATCTAGTTCTCAAAGTAAGCGCGAAATTCCTACTACTCTCCTTGGCCCTATTGATTCATATGTTTGGTGTACAAGCCTTCAATTCCGACCTCCAATATGGTATATACTATACAATATATATATAGCTGACTTACAACTCAATAAAATGCCCATCATTTCTTTTAGTAAACAAAATCCAAACCTGTTGAGGTTTTTTCACTTTTTCTTTTCCTCTGTTAACTATGTAAATGAGTTAGTTGGAATCGGACCCGAGTCCTTAGGCCTGAAACCTAAACCTTAGCTTCAACTGGCCTTTAACATCTAAACTCGATGAGCTTCTAAAACAAGAAGCAGAGGGGGAAGGTAAACTAAAGACTTCTCCACAATCTCTGCATAATTAGACTTGCTAATTGTACATTTAGTTTTGAATTCAAACATGTTTAAGGTAAAAGTACATTTAGTTTTGAAGACCTAACATTATCGTTTACCAGCTTCAGCCATCTTTTTCCGGATCTCATGAGCCGCGTTGAAAATGCCCAGAGTAGGCTGATTACACACAAAGCACTTCTTGTTTGTTGAGTGATGCTGAGAACCAAAGAAGAGGATGAAAGATTAGTTTGATTTAAACCGACCGAACTGTAAAGCATGGTTAAGAAGACACACACACTTGGATACAAACATCACTGACCCTAACCATGAAGTTCATGCATTGATTGATCAAATATCTGAAGTGGCATAAATAGGATACCTTTAAAGCACAATGCTCGCAGAAGTAGTGCTTGCATTTTGTGACAACAGGATCTTGAAAAGGTTTCCTGCAGATGAAACATGCAAATGGTAACGAGTTGTCATCATCATCGTCATCACCACCCTGGCCTATATCTCCCTCATCTTCCTCGAGGGCCCTCAAGGCGAGGTTTCTCTTCCTAACCTTCTCAGCCTCCTCCCATTCTTTCTCCAATTGCCAACCAGATTTATAATCCCCTCGATCATGCATGAATTTACATGAGTCTCCATATCCACAATAACCAGTTTCTTTGTAGTCCTTGCATATATCTGGCTGGTAATCAAACCTAGCTGACACCCTAATGTGAGCAGAAGCCCTAAGAGGCCCATGTGCACCACCAGCCTTCTCACTTGATATTGTTTGCTCTCTTCGAAACCCAGCTTTATGATCGGTATACCCGTGAATTCCTTTATACAGTTTTTCGTCACCAGAGCTTTTGCTTTTACCCTTCAATGCCTCTTCTGCTCGTTTAAGAGCCTTTTCACGGATAGCTCGAGCATCTCTAGAAAAATCAGTCTCAGTCTCCAGTATTGCTGTAGCTCTACTATCGTTTTGAACTTGAATTTCCTTTGACGAATCAAATTGAAACATTGGCCTCACAGATTCTTCATTTGATTCAACTGATGCAGTGCTCTTGGAAGATCCGGTCGAAAAATAGAGCTTATTGTCAGATTTCGGGGCTTTTTTCTGGTTTTGCGACAAAAAGCTCTCATTTTTTGATTCCTGATCTTCGTCTTCATCTTCCTCAATTGTTCTCTTCCTAATATTTTTGTTCTTTAATGGTTTTCTAATAAAGTTGCAAACTACATGAAAAAACCAAAACAAAAACCACAGCTTTACTACAAACGAAGGCATAATCGCTTAGAGAAATTAAAATAAGATAAGAATACAAATTGAAAAAGGGTACAAGTGCTGAAGTTATCGACAAAGAAAGATATGCACCTTGTTCGGACTGTTGAGCTTCACCTGAATCCGCCATATTCAGGGCAATTAGAACTGAAGAGAAAAACATTAACATGACAATTCAATAAGTTTCCCTAATCAGCCGCAAGTCCAGAACAGAGAAAACTAATAATTACTGAAAACCAAATGCAACAACCAAGGCCAGGAAGGAACAAATTTGAAGTTAAGAACCTTACCCAATCAAAGCCCGATTGTTAGTGAAGCTGTAGCACATACGAGACGAGACGGCGAACAACAACTATCACCGGCGGCAACAAAACCAACTTAGGGATCGGGGAGGAAAAAGCTCCAGAAATTCATAGCTCCCGACTACTTCCAGTCTTGGGTCTTCGACTAGTTTTGGGTCTGGCATGCAGTTGCGGACCCAATCGGATTACATCCAAATGGTTGGTTATTAGGGTTTGTTCTTCAACAATGATGGGGCTGGACTGGGCTGGGCTTTCAAATTGCGTGTTCCCGCAACCTACACAGACCAATAGCGTCAGTTACCAATCACTTTTATCCCGAGGCATGGAATTGGAATGTGTATAGAAAGGAACCGGGCTGGTTAGGTTTAGGTTAGGTTAGGTTTACTTGGTCCTCTTCACAGTATTCGTTTTAACACAATCTTAATTCAATTCGATTGATGTATGTATTAACATTGGCTTCACAATTCAGATTCCATTCATCGTCATTGTCTCTTCTCAATCCTCTCTGTCTCTTTAGTCTTTCCCCAATAATTCAATTAACAACCATAGAAAAAAGTTCAAAATTTGCATAAACTTCTCTAGCCTATATTAGCTTCCATTAATATTATATTAACAATAAAATATAAAAGAACCCCTTCTTCTCCGAATCAAATTGATTTTAATTTGCCCTACGCCTTCCCTCCCTTCCCCCTTCTTGCATTTGCTATCTGGATTCTGGTGCCCTTATCCCTGTGTTCTTCTCTTCTCAGCCCCTTTTGATATTGATTCACGGACACTTCGCCATTACGAGATTAAACAGTTTTCGTTAGGGTTTTGATTTTATGTCACACCATTTCTATCTTTTAACTCCATTTTTTTTTCATACCCTCTAAAACATAATAGGGTTTCCTTCGCTCTCTTGTTGTTGTTCTTGTTTTTCTTTTTTTTTTTAAATAAATTGGTCAGGGTTTCCCTTTCGCTATAGTTTTGGAGTTAAAAGATTTGATTAGTCACAATCTGTGTGTAACGAAAGAACTTGTAGATATTTAGGTATATTGAAGCGCCCCCACCCTGAATTTTGTTGTTGAGGTCTCTGTGTTAAGCGATCCTGGTTTGACCATATCCAGGATTTTGGTTGAAATTACAAAACTTTCCACCTACCCATTTGGTTTAAACGATAGTAAGGAGTTGTGGGGAAGTTTCCTTTTCCTAAAAAAAGGCGCAGATTGAAAGAGAACAAGAATCCCTGTTTTTATCGCATTTCTTTGTGCTCTTTTAATCATCTGGATGTTTGTATTTCTCTAGAATCTATAAGAGGGTATTGGTGGTGGTGGTGGTGGTGGTGGTTTTGTGGCGTAGTTTTTTTTTTGGATATTAAAGAACAAGGAAAAGAAGAGAGGAAGGTGAAAAAGGTGGTTAAGATTGCATGGGCGAGCATGAGAGGTGGGCGGAGGCAAGCAGTGGGCTATTGCCAAATGGGTTATTGCCCAACGAAGCGGCGTCGGTGATCCGAGCCCTGGACGCCGAGCGATGGTCTAAAGCCGAAGAGAGAACAGCGGAGCTCATTGCTTGCATTCAGCCCAATCAGCCTTCTGAAGAGCGCCGGAATGCTGTTGCTCATTACGTCCAACGCCTCATCTCCAAATGCTTTCCATGTGAGGTATGGATTCTCTGTTCTATTGCGTTTGCCTTCTGCAATTTTGTTTCTATTCATTAGTGTTGATTGTGTTGTTTCTCGGGTTCTTAGGTATATGAACATTTGTAGATAATCGGAATTGGAGTTAACTGTCCGGATGGGATTTGTAAACTAAACTAGCAGAAATTTGATGATTGGTTTTAGGTCTTATAATGTGTTTTATTCCCTTGAGGGGCTATTTTCTAGATGGAAGTGTCTTGTTTGTAAGTGTTAGTAATTTCGATTTGAATGCCATTTTTAAATTGGAAACATCAACCATGTATGGAAACCAAATGTTGGTTAAAATGTAATATTTTCACAATACTTACTGATTAGTAATTCTTGCTGCATTTGAGCCGTGCCTCAATATTTTCCATTGTTGCAAAACTCAGAGTCTTTATTTCTATTTGGTTATGTATGCTTAGTTATGATTGTTATTACATGTTAATGATTGTTGTTATTGTCCTCATTGTCAGGTGTTCACCTTTGGTTCTGTACCACTTAAAACTTACTTGCCAGATGGGGACATAGACTTAACTGCCTTCAGTAAGAACCAAAATTTGAAAGACTCGTGGGCTCATCAAGTTCGTGATATGTTGGAGAATGAGGAGAAGAATGACAATGCAGAATTTCGAGTGAAAGAAGTTCAGTACATTCAAGCGGAAGTATGTCCCATTTTGCTCCATTGCTATTTAGGCTCTCTCTTAATGATGAACGTGTCAATATCTTCTAACCTTGTCATCTTTATTCATAAATGTACTGTTCATTGTTGGCCTGGATTTATGATTTCAGTATTAATGATACAGAGATGCTCAATTACTTTTCTTTGGATAGAATGTAACTGAGACAAATGGAGAAGAAGCTAAAGTATGATGAATAGGAACTGAGACAAATGGAGAAGAATGCTGAACCATAGGCCTGAATTGTATCATGGAAGAAAGTAGTTGACTTTCAAACCATGAGCAGGGCTTGAATTTTCTTTTAAGCCATTAGTTTAACAAGCTCTGTCAACAATACATGGAAACAAACTTGTATTAAAAAGAGTTTTGTCTCTTACCCTCCAATATGTAGAGTTACAAGGACTTCTTGTGACGTTTTCTTGGTTAGGGTTGTAAACTTGGCTTCATGATCAATGCTTTTTTTCCCGTATTATTAACATTAGATGATTTGTGAGACAAATTTCAGCAAATAACGGTATGTTACCATGTAGTCTATTATATGCCACTGTTGAAGATTTAGCTTTTCTTATATATATGAACAAAATTACAGGTGAAGATAATAAAGTGTCTTGTGGAGAACATTGTGGTTGATATATCATTTAACCAGCTCGGTGGGCTATGCACCCTTTGTTTTCTTGAGGAGGTTAGTGGGTTGTTAAACAAATAGCATAAGAACTTGATTTTTAGAAGAAAAGTCACAATGGTAATACCTTTTGTTTTTCTCTGAGTCTTTTGTAGGTTGATAATCTCATAAATCAAAATCATTTATTCAAGCGGAGCATTATTTTGATAAAGGCTTGGTGTTACTATGAGAGCCGGATACTGGGTGCTCACCATGGATTGATTTCCACTTATGCTCTTGAAACCTTAGTTCTTTATATATTTCACGTTTTCAACAATTCCTTTGCAGGACCCCTTGAGGTAGGCTTCATTAGCTTTGCTTTCTTTAGTCTAGCTGCATTGTTTTGCAGTCATCTGATCTTTCTCCATTTGGGCTATGCATTTCAAGGTCCTTTATCGCTTTCTTGAGTTCTTCAGTAAGTTTGATTGGGACAACTTCTGTGTCAGTCTCTGGGGGCCAGTGCCCATTAGTTCACTTCCAGATGTAACAGGTATCTCATAATTGCCTTAAAGTCATATGTTAACTTCTGGCGGATCCCTTTATTTGGAAGTGCTAGTCAATTTACCAGCGTTGTTATTTTATGACTTGTCTTGCAGCGGAGCCTCCTCGAAAGGATGGTGGAGAATTACTACTTAGTAAATTATTCCTTGACGCTTGTAGTGCCGTGTATGCTGTTTACCCTGTTGGTCAAGAAAATCAAGGACAACCTTTCATTTCGAAGCACTTCAATGTTATTGATCCATTACGGATAAACAATAACCTTGGACGTAGTGTCAGTAAAGGTATTTGAATAACAATAATCACCTTTTGCCTTCTGGATGTTTTCATTTCACCTTCACCATGAGGTACACACATTCTTGCGTTTGCCACACACAACAAAATGTTGTATACAGCATCAAGGTTCCAAACATTTAATGTTGTCAGCTATCCATTTCCTTAGAAAGTATATTTTTAATTTTGTTTCAATTGCTCAGTTGATTTAATTTGCCTCATGACTGATACTTTTTCTATAAAGATGATCCTATTAAACCATGAATCTTAGCAAAACAGAATAAAAAGGCACTAAGGGATGAAACATATCAAAATGTTTAACAAAAATTGCAATTTTTATTTCCTGCATAAAAAGTTGAACAAGTGGTTATGTTGACTTTAGCACTTCTTGCAGAGTCATTGGCCAGGATTCTAATTTTAAGTCTCATTTCATTTTTTATTTTGGCTTGTTACTATTTGCTGTTTATGCATTTATTGAATGAACTCTCATGAGACTCATTGCTGCTGGGGTACTACTCTTCATAACTTACTCCTACCCTGTCCAAAGTTTCAACTAGTATATTATCACGTTATCTTTGGCTTTGGAAAGATTGCTTGATTTTCTTTGTTTTTATTGGGATTCTAGAAGGACTTTGTGTTTGGTTGCATATGGAATTCGGCCTTGCCTTGTGGTTTTGTTCTATCGATGGGTTTTGGAACACCCTCTGGTGGTTACAGTGCATATTGGATAGGATTATAGCAAGTGGCTTGCTTGAGTAGCTGAAGAGTTAGCAAAATATTATAGACAGGCAAGGTCTTAATATCTGGAGCAGGTCCATGATTATCAGAATTTGCAGATTTTTAGTGCTGACCTCTTCTGTTGATGAAACCATTGCTTTGTTTAGTTCATCATATGGTCTGTGGGCAAATTCTATCATATTCTCCATTTGACTGGCTGTGTAGGATGTGTGATCACAGCTTTCCAATCATTATTGATTGCTGTCCTTAAATTATTGTCTCACTTCATTATATTGTCCTTTCAGTCCTATATTAAACAGAAAGTGTCGGCTGGGACTAACTTAAAAAATGCTTATAATTTCAAGAGTAGCATGACTCAACAAATGAATGTATGTGATTTTTTGTCATACTTTTGGATATTTCTCTAATGGTCAAACTCTACTTTCAGCTTGAATTTCTACTTTGCTGTTAATTTAACAACTGGCTTTTTCAGGTAACTTCTTCAGGATACGCAGTGCATTTGCATTTGGGGCGAAAAGGTTGGCTAGGTTACTTGATTGCCCAGAAGAAGATCTACATTATGAAGTAAACCAGTTCTTTATGAACACTTGGGACAGGCATGGCAGCGGCCAGCGCCCTGATGCACCAAAGAATGGCTTACGGCGCCTAATATTGACAAACCCTGATCATACTAATGGATCTGAGCATTACAGGAATAATTCGAATGCTAAAACCCCTAGCTGTGAAACTCAAGTTGATGCTCATAGTTCACGCATTGTGTCCTCCCAACATGGTACTTATCCCACTGAGAGCACAACTAGAAGCAGTGAAGTTGCTGCAGTTTCGCGCGGTCAAACACAAAAGACTTATGTTAACTCAACAAGCACTAGGATGTCAGATCAGTCAAGGAGAGAAAGTGATTCCAGTCAGGGTGCTTATGCTGATAAAAGTCAGAAAAGTTCCAAACCAGATAACTTGGGCAATGACCTTCAGGGACGGTACATTTTTGCAAGGACACGATCTAGTCCTGAACTTACTGATGCATACACTGAAGTTCCTTCTCAAGGAAGACATAACAGAGCCTCAGAAGGTGGAAAGATCCAGACTTCGTCTACTAGGTTGGATACTAACAGGAGGAAGAAGCCAGAATCTGATAATCTGATTGGTCATTATCTTAGATCTCAAATTGACGATTCTTCAGGTGTTAGGCAAAACCCGACCCATCAAAATCTTGATGCGACTGCGGGCTCATCAAATAACTACTATGATGATCATGGTTTGGATGCAATGGGTGAGGAAGTTGCTTCCATGATGGGGACACTTATTATGCAGCAGGAAGAGCAAGACCGTGTAAATATGATGGCATCTTCTGCAGGTCATGGGTTCAACGGTCAGGCTCACGTTCCATTGAATTTAGCATCAAGTCATGTGCCCTTTCCACTCCCACCTTCTGTCCTTGCTTCAATGCATTATGCTCAGAGAAATTTGGGAGGAATGATACCCACTAATATTCCAATGATGGAGGCTCCCTGGGGGACAAATATGCAATTTCCTCAAGGCCTGGTTCCATCTTCACTAACCCATTATTTTCATGATGAAGCATTGACCTCGAATCTGGAAGATCCCTCTGAACCCAGTAACGAGAATTTTGGTCACACTGAATTGAACACCGTGGAAACTGAACATGATCCCTGGCTTGAAAAGGAGAGGGGCTCTCATGTTGGATTTGACCTTGACAATGGAGGATTTGAAACTCATCAATCAGATGAAAAGCAGCAGTCTAGTTATAATTTTGTCCCTTCCTCCCATATGGGTGTCTATAACAGCTCTGCTAGAGTTCAACAGAAGTTCACGAAAGAATGTCGAACTGCAACAAGAGAAATTGATCCTTTCTCATATCAGGAGAACAAAGGCTCTGAAGTTTACTCTGATGAGAGAATTGATAGTTCAAGGTCTTTCCCAGCTTCACATTCCAGTTCTTTGAGAAGTAAAACATCTTCTGAGAGCTCTTGGGAAGGATCATCTGCAAAGTCGTCGAAGTCAACCAGGGAAAAAAGAGGCAGGAAAACTAGTTCAGTGCCATCTGTAGTATACGGGAAAGGTAAGACTGTATGTGATCATTTATCTAATCAAACAGATGATGACAACAAAGACTGGAATGTTGTGTCTGCCATGGCTCCTGAGATGACTGAAAGAAACATTGGACCACAATCTACAGCTTTGCGTGTTCTGAGGCATCAAACATCTGGGTTTGATACTGCTCAGACAAGTGCATCTGAGTCTTTGATACCTATTGCTCCAATGCTTTTAGGTCCTGGTTCACGACAAAGAAATGCAGATAATTCAGGCGTTGTTCCATTTACGTTTTATCCTACAGGACCACCGGTCCCATTTGTTACAATGCTTCCTGTATATAACTTCCCAAATGAACAAGGGACTTCTGATGCACCAGGCCAATTTAGTGTCGAAGAGATCCCAGATAACAGTGACTCTGGTCAGAATTTTGAGTCAGCTGAGGGACTTGACCAAGCCGAGGTGTTAAGTTCTGATTCCACGAGGAGGGTAGCTTCTGTTGAGCCCTTAGAGCACAAATCTGACATTCTTAACAGTGATTTTGCTAGCCACTGGCAAAATTTGCAGTATGGCCGTTTCTGCCAAAACTCACCGCATCCTACATCAGTAATTTACCCTTCTCCTGTTATTGTGCCACCTGCATATTGGCAAGGCCGTTTTCCCTGGGATGGTCCAGGGAGACCCGTGTCAACCAATATGAATCTTTTCACACAGCTTATGAGCTGTGGGCCTCGACTAGTTCCTGTTACTCCTCTGCAGTCTGTGTCTGGTAGATCTCCTGGTGTTTACCAGCAGTATGTTGAGGAAATGCCACGATATCGTAGTGGGACTGGAACCTACCTGCCAAATCCGGTGAGATAAAACTCCAGCTTAGTAATCTGTCTTTTGCCAAATTTATAAGCTGTATACATGTTCCTAAAGAGATGGAGCCTTCTATTTTCCTCTACATATTTGACATGTACGTGTTCTACAATCGTAAACATATAGTCTTGTTGATATGAAAACATACAACACTTATTCCAGCAATTTATCTGACACTATTATGACTATAGTAGTTGAGCAGTGCCCTTGTAGAAACAAAATTTGCATTTGCATCTTGTGTTACTTCTCTTATTTCAATTATCTGCTTTCCATAAGCTTTAGCCTATAAAAGAGTTGTTTGGATATCATCTTAATGCGTGCTAATGATCTTCAAATTGCCAGCAACCTTTTCCCTGGATTCTTTATTTCTGCTTGCCAATTTTGGTAACTTTTATTTTGAATGACTTCAGAAGGTATCTGTTCGAGACCGACATTCGACAGGTAACAGAAAGGGAAATTACAACTACGAAAAAAGTGAACACCATGGAGATAGAGAAGCTAATTGGAGCGTCAACTCAAAGTCTCGCTCTACTGGACGCAACCATAATCGCAGCCAAGCTGAGAAGTCGAGTTCAAGAGCAGACCGATTGGCAGCAAGTGAGAACCGAGCTGACAGATCTTGGGGCTCACATAGGCATGGTGCATTCCATTCACATCAATCCCAGAATGGCCCACTTCGGCCAAACTCCACTCAGAGCAGTTCTACTAATGTAGCCTATGGAATGTATCCAATACAATCCATCAGTCCTGGTGGTGTGTCAACAAATGGACCTACTATTCCATCTGTTGTTATGCTCTATCCATATGATCATAATTCTGGTTATAGTTCGGCAGCAGACCAACTTGAATTTGGATCCCTTGGACCTTTGGGTTTCCCCACATCACATTTCAATGAGGCAAACCGGTCAAGTTCAGGATTTGAGGACCAAAGATTTCACGGAAACGCTGCTCAGCGGTCTTCACCAGATCAGCCTTCCTCACCCCACCTCCAGAGGTAGTTACATTGCCTCTCCAAGGCAGCAAATGTAAGATTTACGAACATGCTTGAACCAAATTTGTGGTGTGCTTTAAGATTTACAGTAATCAGTTGATTAATCTTGTTGAGAATCCTTGAAATTTATTTGCCAATTCAACCTGATTCAACCATCGTTCTCCAACAAGTGCTTAATGTTGCGTGCAGTGAATTGGACTTCTGTGGTCAAACTTCAGTTGGTGGTTTATGTTTCCAGTGGGATTGTCTTGTGATATTTTGATTTATCATCTTAACAGGGGGATTTAATTGTATTGCTGGATCAATGGCCAAGATGATTTATCAGATGAAGGTTGAGGATTTCCCACCTCTACCGTTTCCAAATCCTGGAGAGAACAGTGATGGGAGAAACTATAATGAGAGAACCTCCAGTTACGAGGGCTTTTCTGTTCTCACCTCATCATACACGGGAAAGAGCGAATTTGATTATTCTGATATGTTCCCCTGGAAAGGTCACATGCTCCCTCGTGCTTGTTTGTATACTAGAAATCATAGTATCTGCTCTGCCCAAAAGGATACATAATACATTGGCAGTGAAGGAATGCAGGATTCGTCGATTAGTCTTGTGATAGACTCAACACATTGTAACACCACTAATGTAGAAGCCCGCAGTTTTAGAATCTAGGGTTTTTATAGCATGTTACAGAATTGGTTTCATCCGGATTTTCATCCATCTGTGTATTGGGGATTTTGATTCGTAAGTTCAGGGTATGAGCTCTGCATATGAACCCTTGAAAGAAGTAAAAATTTTAATCATTCAACCACCTCTGCATGGTTGAAAACTATATTGTTAGGTCTATCTTGTTGATATGGAATGATTTTGTCCAGCCTAATTCAAGGTGTCTTAGAAGTTTGATTAACCTTATCATATATAGAATAGTTACATATAGCATGAAAGACTTGCATATTTACCAGAACAATTCAAACTGAAACTAAATTTACATTTGAGTTATTTGACTTCCACTACATAATTTCTACATTTCTCTCAAATTAATATCCTATTTGTTAGGAGAAGCTCACACGTTAGTTGATGTATCAAAGTCGAAACCAGTTTGGCCGCCAATAGAGATTGAAGAAAGTAAAACCCTTACAAAAATAAAAACTGAAAGGAATACGGAAAAAAATGAAAATAGCACATTGGCGCGTTTTCCACGCGAAAAATGACGAGGCGCTACAGGGACAATTTCAGAATTTGATGTTGGATAGGGCATATCTATCTTGATCTCAAACCAGGTATGTTCCTAAGTCCCATCTTACCAAGGACAAGCTTGGGGATGGCAGGAGGGCTATCGAGCCCCATGCTTCGGCTAAACTCATTGGCAAGCTCAACTAACCTATACTTGTCCCTGCCCACGTTCTTATTGGAATTGTAATAACCAAGCCAAGCTTGGTATGCTGCTTCTTTGTTCTTCATCTCTACATGGGATAACGCTCGTTCCACCTGCTTAACACATCAGATATAGTTTCTGAGAATTGTTATTCATCGGCAGTTGAGGGGAAAAAAGCTCAAAATATATCTCTATCTAACCTTTTTCTTTGTCTCTGGATCTACTGAAGGCACTGCAGCTTTTGATACTGGCAGATCCCGGATGGTAGACAAGAAGAACTCCTCCCAAGGTGCGACTAGCAATACGCCTTGGCCTTCTTTGCCTCTACGCCCAGTTCTACCAAGTCTATGTATGTATTGTTCTCTATCAGCAGGTAAGCCCAGCTGCATTATAAATAAATTTTCATTAAGAGATCACGTCGAGGACATTTTTCTTCTCAAATTTGAGAACTTTCAGAATAAGAATTCACTTGTGGGACACCTTTTATCTTGGAAATTAACTAGAGAATTGGCAGAGAAATCATGAAAAACTCGAGATGAATGGAGTTGGATTAATATCCAAGTACCTGTATCACAAGGGTCACATCAGGATAATCAACTCCACGTGCAGATACATCGGAAGTCACAAGTATAAGGCCCTTGGATTTTCTGAATTCATCAGAAACCCTGGTCCTATAACTCTGAGGCTTCCTAGAATGTATCTCTCTAACATTTAATTTCAATTCACCGAGAAGATCCGCAACCATTCTTGTTACCATAGCAGTTGTGCAAAATACAAGAACCTGCACAAACCAAGGGCTAAATTTTAGGCATGGTAACATAAGAGTTAACCTAGGCAGTCTCATAACCAAACAGTTGAGAGGAGTAATAACTCTTTTCAGCCAAATATATAATCTGTGAACATAATCCAGTAAGTTGTAATGGAGCAGTGACATGCTCAATTGCAAAAAAGCATACCTTATAATTAACATCATCAGCAATATGATCCTTCAGAAGAGCATATAATAGGGGAAATTGCTTGTCTAATGGAGCAACCAAAAATGTCTGCTGCACCTGCAACGATCCAACATTTAAGGTGAATATTATATCAACAACTCTGTTGCTTTTTCAAATCAGGAAGATATTTGCAACTCTCATCCTCCATGTTATGAATTTTACTACTGATTGCTTGCTAACAGCCAGGGAAGAAAACAATCAGTCTAAACTCTTCTGTACATTAGTGACCAAACCAATAAAATAAAAAGCAAATGACAAAGGATTTTACCTGTGAATGTGTCTCCTCAGATCCCTCTTGAACTGTATTAATGAACTCATGATCTCTCTTCAGAGCAATATGACAGATTTGACGAACCTATATGCCAAACAAACAACTCAAAACAATTTTCACCAACTCAAAATTATCACAATGTAGAGGCAAGTCACACAAGTAAACCTCTTCAGGAACAGTGGCAGAAAAAAGAAGTGTTTGTCTTTGTTTGGGAACAGCAGCAATGATTTTTTCAATGTCTTTCCGGAATCCCATGTCTAGCAAATGGTCAGCCTCATCAAGAATAAGGACCTTCACTCCCATCAGCCTTGTTGCAAATCCTGCAGTATTCTCCATATGATCTCTAAGCCTTCCAGGTGTAGCAACAAGGATCTACAGTATTCAAATATTTGAGAAGCGGATCATTGCAGGGCCCAAGATAGACAACAAATAGAAAGGTTTAACAGTAACACATATTTTCCAAATTTTGACATATGAAACATTAAAAATTGGGTAACCAAACATGTTTAATTATTCACCTGACAAGGATTTGCTTGCATTCTTTTCTGTTCTAGAGCAAGTCTTGTACCACCCATCACCACTTGAACGCCAAAAGAAGGATGATACTTCAATAGAGTGTTTGCTTCTGCAGCAGCTTGACTTGCAAGCTCCCGAGTTGGGCAAATCACCAGTACAATAATAGGGGGGCGTTTTTGGTCACGGTCAACAGGAGGAGATTTGACAATAACCTCAATTGATGGGAGCTGAAACAACAAAGAGTATTAATTAAATTCAACAGCATTTTCAAATGACTTCATTCATCCAAATCAAAGCAAATTCATAGGATGATTGCAAACATCATCATACTATTCAAGTAGAATCACACTCTCTCGCTCTTTCTCTCTCTTTCTCTCTCTCTATCTCCGAGGCTATGAACTAGTAAGGCCTATTAGAACGGTTGTAGAGAAAAGATCTGATAAGTTCAAGTGGCAGTAGTCAAAACGCTATAAGGATAGTGATCTGTTGATGTAGAGATGGAATTCTTCAAACAGGTTTTCCCTGGTCATTGTGCCAGAACTGGTAATGGACAGTAAAAGGATCTTACCAAAAATGCAACAGTTTTTCCAGTTCCTGTTTTAGCCTTGGCCAGAACATCCTTACCTGGAAAGAAATCAACAAACTGTGTCATCTTATGTTCAAGTATGTCAACAATGGTAGTAGGCTAATAGCAAATCACTACCAAGTAAAGATGCAGTGCATGTTTAGAGATGAATCCCTTACTAATGATGAAAAAATTTAGTTGAGTTGATCCAGAGGACATAATATTTAAATACTGAACTCCAGAAACCAATTCATCAATTAGTTTTGTGGAAATCCTAACTAAATGAACAAGTCAGTCACAAAGATATAATAAACAATTCCCCTATACCAAAGCAGATCGAAAACAAAAAAAATGGAAGGAAAGACAGTCTACTTGGAGTAAGCATGCAGCAATGGTAATAACTAAATCAGCCCAATTTTTAATAACTCAACCAGACGCTACAACTCTTATCTTGATGGACAAGCTACGATAAACTAACAGAAACTGCATGATAATAGGGAGAAACAAACCTTTGAGTATTACTGGAAGAGTTGCCTCTTGAACCACCGTCATTTTTTCATATCCAGCATCCTTGACTCCTTTTAAGGACAAGGGAGAAATTGCACACTGATCAAATCTGCAGGCATGATAATGTAAGTATGAGATGCACTCAAAACGCTAATATTGGCCATACAGAGTACAGAGAACTAGAGTTTTCTCCTCAATAGCTATCCAAAAAATTAAATGTTTATGCTAAAACTAAATGTGACTTCATGTCTAGGGAACAGCTAACTTTCCTAGTTGCCCCACACACATGAGATTAAACACAGAACCAAAGAAGGAAGGGAAACGGATAATCAGTCAAAATCTCAAGCTGGGCAAAGAAACTAACAAGCAACAATTCACGGATGAGTAAATTCTTTGAAACCTGCCTAGTCTCACTCAGATAAGAAGACTGTGAATCTCCAGGTGAGCTCGGCCTTTTCACACTCAACCCGAGAGAAGATTTTTCATTTTCCTTCAAAACACTATCAGCCTCAATATCATTATCCCCATCGTCACTCTCATCCTCGCTAAGCAAATCCCCAAAGCCCCTCATTGAGGTCTTCCCTTCTTCATCATCATCGTCAACATCACTTTCCTCGTCATCCATAAATCCCCTATTTGCTCTTAATCCACTTCCCACGCTTCTCCCAACCCGCGAATTTTCAATCCCTCTATGTCCTCTCTTCCCACTTTTTAAATTCAAATCTCTGCCACCGTTCCTCCGCGAATTATACCTCTCCCCTTCCTCCTCCTCCTCCTCCTCATCATTTTCGCCAAATGCACTATCAAATCGCTGACTACCACGAGAACGCCTCGAAAATGAATCAACTTTGCTTCGAATTCTAGTTTTCGAATCCCCAAACTCGCCACTTTCTCTTCTCCTCTTCGCCGTAAACCCTTCCCTTACTCTTTCTCTAACCCTTCCCTTATTCATTTCCCTATCTATACTCTTTTTCCCTCTATTACGAACCATATCCGAGTTCATTTCCCTGTCTATACTCTTTTTCCCTCTATTACGAACCATGCCCGAGTCTGACTCGTCTTCACTCCCGAGTCGGCCGCGGAACGACTTATTACTCAACCCACTGACCCAGTCGCTGAGCTCGGCCTCGTCCTCAACGAGACTTTTTGAAGCCCTACCTTCGTTCATCTCGCTACCACGACGACCGAACTCAGAGGTCGAACCGGGCCTGGGTCGAAATGAGCGGGTTGAGAATCGGCGGACCGCGGGTTGCGGGTTCGCATGATATTTGAGTCTGAAAGGAAAGATCCGAGATAAAACATGCATGTCCCCAGAGGAGTTAATGGAGGCTCCGAGCTTCATGGGTCGGAGACGTGTAACTGAAAATGATGGATTCAGAAAATGGAGCTGCGGAAGGAGGTTAATGCGCATGGTAACAGGTTTATTTACCGACTCTTGACGAAGAGTTGCCTGTGGAGTAGAACAAGGGACTAGGGTTTAAGCAGAGACGCCTGGTTCCGATAGGGTTTAACCGGGTATGATGGAAAGTAGCATGCTCATCTAAACGCATCGTTTCTCTTCCAACGCAGCGTTTTACGCCTACCAAAAGGTAGCTGCTTTGAATCCGCTCTATTTTTTAAGAACTAGCAGATGGATATTATTTGCTTATGTCCTCTTAATTTAATTCTAAGAATATTTATACTTAATTTAATTGTAGTAGTATTTCTGAACATATTATATTATTTAATGTATAAATAAATATTATGTAATTTAAAATTTGTAATAAAATTATAAATATTTAAATTTTGAAATGTATACTAAGAAAGGAATTAACAAGATTAAACTTTGTCATATTAAAAATATATAAATTAGAATATTAAAAATGAATTAGTAAAATTAGTTAGTAAAATTTTGGAATAAAAATAAAAAATTAAGGAAATATATAGTGCAATGTATTTTTTATAAATGGATAAAATATACAAAGTAAATACAAATATTATAATATCTAAGTAAAAAGTAAAAAACACATATCAATAATCACAGGTGACACCCGTTAAGTCATGCCCATGATTGAAACAAAATATATTTAAAAAAAATTATAATCAATTAAATATTTTATTTAATTAAAATAACGAAATTAAAAAATCACTGGGTGTAACATTTTATATTATTTAATGTATAAATGAATATTGTGTAATTTAAATTTTTTGATAAAATTATAAATATTTAAATTTTGAAATGCATACTAAAAAAGAAATTATGATAGAATTATTAAAAATATATAAGTTAGAATATTAAAAATAAATTAGTAAAATTAGTTAGTAAAAATTTGGAATGGAAAATAAAAAATAAGAAAATGTATAGTGTAATCTATTTGTTATAAATGGATAAAATATACAAAGTAAATGCAAATATTATTAAAAAAAAACTATATCACCAGTAATAAGTCACACTCGTGACTGCAACAAAATAAGTTAATTTTTTATCAATTTAATAATTTAGTTAATTAAAATAACAAAAAAGTCTATAGATGTAATACGTTATATTATTTAATGTATAAATGAATATTGTGTAATCTTAAATTTTGTTATAAAATTGTAATTATTTAAAATTTGAAATATATACTAAGAAAGGAATTAACAAGGTTAAAATTTTTTAATATGATAGAATTATTAAAAATATGTAAGTTAGAATATTAAAACTGAATTAGTAAAATTAGTCAGTAAGAATTTGGAATAAAAAAAGGAAATATATAGTGTAATGTATTTATTATCAATGGGTAATATATAAAAAGTAAATACAAATATTATAATATCTAACTAAAAAATAAAAAACATATATCATCAATCATGTTGGACCCCGAATCTTTCTGTAAGCTAGGACTATTAAACGAGGAACTTTTGGCAATTAGCTATGTGTAATATGAGATTGAAAGGAAATATAAAGAGAATTGATTTAATCAAAGTGAGTTAGAAAATTTTCTGAACATGGTTCAGTATTTTAAGAATTTCTTGATCTGTGGAGATCCGATTGAATTGATTCTTAGGGAAAAATAAAATAAAGACATAGGGCTACAATTTGTCTG
>JANTNU010000004.1:4233055-4246358 GCA_024752395.1 Erythroxylum havanense
TGCTTCGCATTGAGCACAGTCAGGTTCATACCATGTTAAATATAGATCGTTATTAATTTGAGAGGAAAACCCTTCACTGAAATCGACAGGGAACGAGACAGGAAGCGGCAGAGTAACAATTATCCGGCACGAGTTAGACTTGGACATGTTGTTGACGAGGCTAATGGAAGAAGTAGCTAAAACCGAGATTGTGGAATTACTAAGGCAATCAATGGTTGCGAGACGAGACCCTACAAGTGGAGTTGGGCAGCTCAGGAACGTGTAATTCTGAAAAGTGGGAGCAACAAAAGGCGAACCTGAAAGGTTGAAGTTCAGGAGCCTTTTAGCAAGACAATTGTCGGAGTCGTAAAGCTGTATCTCCTGACTAGGATAATTGATGCCACGCACCAGGAACTCTCCAGAGTAAGGTAGTTTCAGGACTGTCATGTTCTGATTGTTGCAGCTCAGGTTGAAACCTGGAAAACCACAATCCTGGAGTTGCTGGCCTTCCAGGCGAAAAGGGAATCGAACAGTAATGTTATCTCCACTACACCTGGAGTTTGGACAAGCTCTTATGGCAAAGACAATTTGTAGAAAGAAAAGCAGAAAGGTTGTCTGAGGGATACTCATAGTGTTGAAATGACTCGCTGAGTTGCAAACTGCAGGTTTGTTTCCTTCTAAGACTATATCAAACCTTTTGTTTTATGACATAAGGCGTGAGCAGCAGTCTTTCTTTTTTTCTGCTCCAAACATTAACCAATACGTCTTGTACTTATGGTCAGAGCTTATGACGAGAGCATAAGATAACATGATGTAGTATTATTATATACGAAAATTAGTTGATGACAAAACCCCGATCAATCCAAAATAAGGTCAAATTCAGAGTTGTTAAGAAATTTTCCTCAACTTTAAAAGCTAAAGCAACTAAGTACCAAGAAACACAGATCAGTGTTCTTCATAAACTGTTTTCAGGAATAGTATCAGACTTCTAGAGATGGAAGTCTACATGTACCCATCTCTTCTCAATCGCTCCCTCATCTTCTGTTAGCTTCCGCAATTTTCAAATCAAATAGACTTCAATCACAGTATTTATCGACCTTATCAGAATAGAAACCAATAAGCTCACAACTATTTTATAATTAGAACACCCCTCGGCCCGATTTTAGAACAAAGTTAGGCTTGGCTTTGGGAAGTCCGAAACGAACATGTTCAGATGTAAAGGAATGAAACAAAGTCGACTATAATTAATTAGATGACTGCAGGCCGCAGCCTCACCTCAATTATCAATCCCTACACAATTAAAGGCTCCTAAACAGATCACATCTCTCTTCTTTCTTCTGTTTCATTCCACCAGTAATCAAATCATTATTTGAGAAAGAATAGACAAGTGCTTTCAGATATTTACATTTGGAATACAAAATTTTGTAAACTTAATTCATAAACTTCCGACAGTTTGGAGCTTTACATAGGCAGGGGACTTTCAGCTCGTCCCGCTCATCTGGATCAAACAAGTAATCATACCTGTGGAGGGTTTAGAAAGTAAATAACATTTCATACATTGTTAGCTAAGATTAATCAATATAGTGGAAGTAAGAAGTTTAGGAGAAGAAATATATCTTACGTTAGCTCATCACCAGCAGAGACGTTGGTCTTAGCAATAAGAACTATGCAGCTTTTTGCATCTCCAATACTCATTATCCTTGCATAGCAGTTGGGCATACACTGATGAAGGAAAAGTTGCGTAAGATTACAGGACATGCCAAGAACCATATGAAGAACTAATAATCCTTCTCCGTCATTTTAAGATTTCAAAGGGCTGTTCCAGCATCAAAATCAAACCAATTTCTTTGCCACCACAATCTCTTTTTAGATTACAGGACACAATAGTCTCAAATCCACAGAGTAAGGTGACCACATTAGAGGTTCATTAAGATCGTTTTATGATTTTCACATCACCAAATTGTACTGCAAACCAAAATTAAGAATTTCCTGGAGCCAGTTCAATAGTTGTCCAAGAAAATGCTAAACCTAGACAATTATTCTGATTTCAGGCCCTCCATACAAGTACTCACTGTGATTAGAGTGCTGTGAAAGAATCCAGGGCCAAACAGTAGCCCATGGCTATAGACAGCTTGTGAGAACGGAATATATTATCAGGCTCCCGTAATGTTTTCATCATCTCATTGTTTTGTAAACAGTCTGCAGATTGCCTATCAAAGTTTCTAAAAATGTAGGAGCCATTATAAGTACATACCGAGTGGTTGATTAACCGTGCTATATTCCCCTTGTTTGTGGCATCAATTACAACTTCTTCACTTATCTTGAAGAACTGCAATGACATTTGATTACATAAGATTTACAAAGAATAGAGCAATATCAAAGCTAGCAATATCCACAAATTCGCAACCAAGACAGACCTGTCCAAATTTCTGGCATTGGAGCAAGAGATATCATACAACTAAATCAGTTCTCGAAAAAGCAGTTGTCAAGTATGCAGAAGTTCGTTAAGACTGTATATTAGCTTTTAAGCATGTTCAAAACATATGTTTACCAAATTTATTAAGCTATTTGATGGGTCAAACAAGAATGAGAGACAGAAAGGCAGAAAAGGAAAAAAGAGAGAAACCATACTAGGAAAATATTCAAACATTACAAAAGCAGGTGTCTCAATATTTTGTATCAAATGCCATAATCTCATACATCACCAGGACAGTGAAGGTAAAATGAGCTTCTGGTGAAGTAAAAGAAATTCCTAAGGACGCAAATTATTGGGAGCACATTGGCTGGTACATATACCATGCACTTAAAGATGAGTAACAATGACTCACATAACAATCTTTGCCTTCCACACGGTATTGTGCCTCCCTCAGATCTGCCACACTCCCTCTCACCTGCTCTCCACGATACTCAATAACCTGAATAAAGAGCACATTTGCTAACAATGAAATGGATATGCAGGAGGGAAAGAGGCGCTAAGTTTGTACAAGTATTAAGGTAACCAATTTTCAAGAAGTCCTCTCATGTCAATAGGGATATTGATTAACAAAATGAACAAAACATGTTTAACTGAAAATTAAAGCCAAGTACCATTTCTCCCTCTTGAATGTTTCTACGAGCAAAGAGGCCCCACCCATGTATGCCAGATTTACCAAAGCAAACCCGGAGTTTTTCAGTTTTCTGAAAACAGAAACATTTCATTTATTAAAATTACATCGAGTGGGAAAAAGTAAAAAAGCCATCTGCAGAATGGATGTTCACCTGTAAGTGGGAAAGTCGATGCTTAAATGAAGAGAAAACTGCAGAATCTTCCATTTCCTGTTGTTAAACAACACATGCTGATCTGTTATGTCCAACAACCAAAAGAACTGTAGTACTTTTCGTTCTTACTTTTGAAGAAACACTCTCTAGCTCCAAGCATTAAAAAGTAAAAATTGACAGAATAATGAAAACAAGAGCATACCTTATAGGTGTTCAAGGTATCTATAGCATTTAAAGAATGATGTCTGGGACCCATCAATCGGTGGCATATTGGGATCATCTCAACCATCTGGACATATGAGGAAATAATGAGATGACAGGCATTTCAATGATCATAAAATACCAGCAGTAAGAAAAGCAAAAGAGCCTTGGACTGGGTCAAAGTTAAAATGCCTTGTCTTGAGTAGCATGAAAATCATGGGGATATATAACAAAGATCCACTGGAAAATGAGCATAAAAAGGAAGGCATTGGAAGGGTAAAGCAATTCTGATGAATTACCTTATTCTTTGATATTTTGAAAAAACGGCATCTTGCAGCAGAGAGAGGCTCAAACTCATTAGACTCAGATGTTGAGGGCTCATCTATTTCAATTCCCTTCGAAGAAACTAATCTTGAACCCCTAAAGCTCATACTCTGATTTTCAAGCAAGCTTCTCGTAGCAAAAACACCTGAAGGAGTACGCATGATTATGACAGAATCAGGGCTTGGGGTCCTGATCCATGGTAAGAAAACATAGAACATAAGTCAATAAGTGAGCTGCAGAATGCACAGAATCATAATTTCTCACTCTCCTCTACATACCAGGAAATCAGATACAACATAAAGCAAATGATGAAGTGGGTACAGTTCCTAACCTATGAGTAGCACAGTAGATCAACTTCTTTGTAACTTGGGTTCCATTCTTCTCCATGCAGAGCAACTGAAAGTTTAGCATATAGATCAAGAAATTCTCAGGTGACAACAAAATCAAGAAAAATGATATTCCAGAGTTATGCTTAATTGCAAGGGGAAAAAGCTGCACAATAAAACTTACTTCCATAAAGTAACCTGCTCTAGATGCACACATCGTATGAAAATATGTGGAGCACTTGCAACATTGGGTGCAGGAACCATGAGTCTGCTTACAGATAACACAGCTCTGTATCACAAATAAATTTGTGGTTAACTCCCTTTAAATAAATGCAATGTAGCACAATTAAACCAGTAAATTCCTTCACCTGTTTGGATGAAATTATGCTACAGAAGGACTACTAAACCAGTGTGAAGACTTGATGTGAAAAAGTGTAAGATTGTTCAGATTACAACATACCTTTAAAAATGAAGTTGATGGTATTCTAAGGATTCCAGTGGCAGGTTCCATTTTCTCATGATTCAAGAAAGCAATTTCAGGTCTAAACCAAGCACACGTTACGTGAACCCATAGCGTCTCAACATCACTAGGTTTTAGGGCTCCACCTGTAGAAATACTTGCAAATTAGAGAATTAAAAGAACCATGCATTCCGACGATGTCAAATAGCAACAGGAAAGAATGATAGGAAAATTATGTTAAGGAGCTAAATGAAAGGACATGCCTTTTAAAGGACAAAGGCAACATTGCCTATCAACACCAGGTGTTTCACAAGCTCTGCACACCCATGAAGTAAAATCCTGAATATTCTGCACCCCATAGCATTCCTGATGAACTGCTATTTGACATCTGAATAGAGAAAGTGTCTTCAGTAAATCCAGATGGACAAAAGTGACTTCTCTTACTAATGTTCAGATTAAACTCAAAACAAAAGTTGCTTCCACCATATGAATTTCCCATTAACTAATAGCGTTTAAGAAGCCAATAAACCTATAGAATCCACCTGTTGCAAATTATCATTTTATTGTCGTCCCAGTCTTCAACCCATCTACAAACAGCACATCTTTCCGTTGTCCATTTTGCAGAAACAGGTTCATACTTCTCTGCAAAGATAAAATTAAACTTTCCAATTAACCAATAACACATGGAGACCTTTTGCACCCAAGCTACAATTTTTTGGAGCCAAAGAGAGGCAAAGTTGGAGTCCTCAACAAGTTCAATGATGAACAACAATTACCTTGTAAAAGGGCGAACAACTTCTGCTTATCCAGTCTCTGAGGATTTAAACCATGTGCATTGAACTCAGCAATCTGCAGTATTTTCATGTCATTCACAAAAAGGGAACATTGCAATATAAAGGAACTCTTTGTCTTCACAATTAAAATGAGAACTATGCTATACTAAACAAAAAAACAGGAGCATAAAAAATTTCAGATTGAAAAGGCCCCAACAGTTACACTGAAATTATTCACCGACAGAGAAATAACTGCCTTCAAATGATGTAGCCATATCCCTATAGCAAATTTACAAGGTTTATATGACCCAATTATGAACGAAATTAAAATGAACAACTAACAGTCCAGTGCAGACAAAGAAAATGATGATAACAGTACAGTAAAATATAACAAAGATAGACAATCAAATTGAACATAAGAAAATAATTGAAGCATCCCGGATTTCCAATCACCTATAATTAAGATTACACGCTAAAGAATCACTTTCTTCTACTGAACTGCTACAGATTTACTTACTGCTCCTTTAAAATTTATGCAGGTTTTACTAAAGAAGGAATCTCTTATCTCTAGGTAATGTAAACAAAGCTGACACCTGAAGGGAGGAGAAACTAGTTGGTTAACTCAGAAACAATCCTGGTCAAACGTCTACATATGTTGGAGGAAGAAAAGAGCATTAATTACTCGATAGAGCCAGAAGGACTTCAAACACATAACAGAGTCAAATTCACATGTATTGGAGGAGGGAAAGAGCGTTAATTACTTGATAGAGCCAAAAGGACTTCAAACACATAACAGAGTCGAATTCAGCTTCTGCACAATTGTCAATGATACAGGGTATCATCAACTCAACCATTTCTAGGAAATGGCATAAAGAACGTTTTACATCATAGGCCTTCACCAAACTACATCTGAAGTGAAAGAATAAATCATAACACAATGAGATTTACAACTCAGGTTTGATTCACTTCTTGGTGAGACCAGAGTTCAAAATACTGCTAGTTAAATTCAGGAATAAGCCAACACATCAAGTCATATATGTATTTAGGGCTTAGTTATTTCAAGCATTGAAAAAGTAATCCTCAACTTCTTTGATCGATTCCCTTTTTAGTGCTAAATGACTAGGTGTGCCATTAAAAATCAACGATCAGTATAATGTAGCATAATAAAATTTAACTACAGCAAGCAATATTATTAAACTAAGCAAATTGGCTGCAAAGTCCAAAAAATAAAAATTTGTGTAACCAACTGAGTCAGAGATCACATCATGCTTTCATAAAGACAAGATCTATACGAACCCAATTTTCCAATGTCATCATTGAACCCTTGACCTTCACACTATACTTCCATTTTTTAGCTCTGCAGCCGGTGTGCCTTTCCCATTCACTTGGTGTTTGCTTCCGTGACCCACAAGAACCACAGTTGCACACAATTCTAGAAGCAAATACAAAAGTTCATCAGCATGATTAAGTTTCTGTAAAATAGATTAAAAATGCGTTCATAATACAAGAAGAGAAGCCCAACAGTATATGCTCAACTTACTGCCAAAACTAATCACCCAGCTAATAGAAAAATCTGATAATGGCTAATACTTAATTTTATGCTTCTAAATTTCAAGACCTTTAACATCAAAACAGCACCACAGAACTCAATAAACAGTCACAACTAATGAAGAGGCTGAGAAGAACCAATAATGGGAAAATTAGAGCAAATAGAGAAATTTGTATTAACATACGCATGAAATTCAGGGAGATATGTTCCTTCCATGCCATTGCACAGGACAGTCACCTTGTCAGGTTGCATTGCTTGCCCAGCATTGACCAAAGAACTGATGCAAATTAGACCAGTTAATTAAGAGCTTCCAGGAAAATTAAGAGTTTGACAATAATTCTACAATGTCAAATTCAAAACTGGATACATACTTAGAGAAAGAAGATTGAGGAACAGACTTAATTGGTAGCTTCCTTCTATCTAATCCTGATGATTCAGATTTGAATTTCACTTTGCAGTCTGGACAATAATAGTCAATGTGCTCCAGATCCTTGAAAGCACAAAATCAGTTTAGCCTCTAACTTCAAATGCAGTAAGGAAATTTACATACAGAAAGGAGGATATATTAGCTTTTAATACCTTCAGATTTTTTCTGGAAATATTGTCACACTCAGCATGCACCCAAACATTGCAACCATCACAACAAACCTAATCAAGAAAGTTTTGCAACCAGCAATATGTCAAATCACAGCACAACATATTTTCTCAATGGACAACTAAAAACCCAATGCGTAATAATAATAATCTCACCCAACTGCCACCATCAGAATGATGCCAAATCTTCTTGCATATTCCACAGTACTGCTTTGATTTTCTCAACTGCAAGAAGCATAACTCTAATCATCATCATCATGAACAAAAGAAATTGAGAAATAAAGGAAAAGAATAATAGATAAATTAAGAGAAAAGTATCCTCAAGAACCTTCGCACAGTGTTTACATAAAATTTCAGTCTGACATATTGAGCCCCTCCTATTCTTCAAAATTTTGCACGGCACTATTAGATTACAGCTGTCACAGCGTTTCATTTCCTTGTAACGTACATCCTGAAAATTCCGTTGGATAAATTATAGTATAAACAACTAAATATTCATGGTTTCCACAGTAGCAAGGTAATTTTGGTCCAAGAATGATCTATTGCAATCCTCCTTTTGCTCCAAGTAATATTTGGCAGCAAGCACTAACACGCAGGACGCTTGTAATACAAAAGTATATGGATTACAACCAAACATCTCTATTTAAGCATCAGATGACTGACATATTATTTGAAGAAAAAAGAACAGATTAAACAGCAGATGGATCAGCAACAAGGTTGGATCAAAGAGGAAGCCTGGTAGCAGAAAAAAAATGCTAAAAAGTAAGGTGACACCAAAAGTATAGGGAGAAGTCTAGACTAGCATTCAATACTAGAATGCAGCCCACGCCTTTTATTTCAACCCCATTACCAATGCTCAATGCTTGAGCATGGCATCTTTGTTGTAGGAGAGTTTGCGACAGTGGCAATGCCATGACTCAAACAAAGCACGGGGGCCCTCTCCCTTCTCACCATACTTTAAACATCCATTACTGTCCACCAATACCTTCCTGCTCAGACCTTTTACTTTATACCATCATTTCCATCCCAAGTATAAGCAAAATTAAAAGATCATAAAACGGAAAAAAATAAGCAAAGGAATTAATACCAGATAGAGAAAACACAAAGAAGTTAGTATGAGAAAACCTAGGAGACACAGAAGCTGACGATGGTATTCAAAATTTTATCGGCTATAGCTATAAGGTGATTGTGTTGGCTGTAGAGAACAAGGATAGAAAATGTGATTAAACACTTGACAAGGATTTTAGGGGTTTGGTTTTGGGCTTTGATAAAGCACTCAAATTCGAGAGATAAAGACAATTCTGGATTTTAGGATTCATTCTGGTCTCATTGTAAAGGTGCTTATTCTGCCGATCAGTAGCTCTTATAAGATTAATCTATTGGGAAATTTAGCATAGTTGATAAAATATTGGATTCCAATACTCCAATAAAATATAACACAGTTTTCATGCTAATTTTTTAGCCTTAAAAATAAAAAACCATAAAAATATGCAAGGGGATGGATTTCAATGTTGAATATTTGATATGCCTTTTTTATAATGAGATAATCTACAGCTAAACCTTTTTTTAAAATCAATGGGACAAACCCAATTTGATTGGGTTCAAACTCTAGCTTGGACCAAGAATCAAAAGGAAAAACAAAAAAAGGGAGGCTCAGGCTCAGTTTGGGCATCCGTGTCCCAAAATATTACAAACGAGTTCCACAGAAACTTGCCTGGACTTGGTCCTCTATTGAACCGTCAACCTCTTGCAATCCCTCGGAGTAAGCTTCTGCACTGCCCACTTGTGTACAGCCACCGTTGGCATCATGGATCCCACTTTCTGCTAAAACTGCCTCCTCTAGTGCCTTCTGAAAGTCACTCAGCTTACACTTGTACAGTTGCGTCTGTGCCTGAAACCTGAAGAAACAAAAATGAAAAACATACTAAACATTACCGTATAAAAATTAAAGTAGCCATGATTAGCTACTCACCGGTCCATAAATTCGGCAAAAGGGAATAGCATTCCTTGTTTCACCCATGCATAATCCTGCACCACCATAAATAATTAATCTAAATAAAGAACTAAAAGGCAATATACACCAAACAATTTGCAAAAAGAAAAAGGAAATACCCTTTGCGTCCCGTTTTTAGAATACCCATAAAACATCACGCAGATGGCCCCAGGAACACAACAACGAAGAACCGTATCAGGAGCTTGTAATATTGGATCAATGACAACTGCTGGCCACCACGGGTAGCTCTTCCCACACTTAACCCATACCATATCTCCCAAAGCAAAGTCCTCTGGCTTATAAAACTCCTTCTTTCCGGCTTTTCTCTTCACCAATATATCAGAACCCGTACTTCTAAAATTGAGTTCGCATTCCTCAGTTTCTATAAATGAATCACGTGAACTCAAAGAGTTTGCACCACAGTTTCTATACTCAAAATCATTGCACCCTAAACCACGCACTTCAAGTTTATGCTTTGCACGTCCTTTTCTATTATAATCATTCCTAACATCAATACCTTCTTCATCATCGGAGCTTGAATCAGTGTCATAATTTTGTTTCGTCCATTTATTCAGCACCGAGTCACTAAACTTCGATGGAAGCATCTGGACTCGCCCTCGCAAAGACCTGATTAAAGGTGAACGAGACTCTTCCCAGCTCTGTTTCTTCAATCTCTTCGATTGAGACTGGACATCGGCGGCCCAGTAGGGCCCCTCGGTGCACCAAGAACCAGAACCACTGCTAAAATCCTCAATCCCATTGTACATAGCGACTGAATTCGTGTTGTATCCATTAGCTTTTCGCTTTTTCGGAATCAATCTACACGCGTATTCTTCCTCGTCTTCACTGCAAGGCTTTTCCATCTTGCACACCTTTAAATTCGGCATTTTGACTTTTACAACTCTTTTGATTATCATCCTCTAACCATATCAATTCGACGAATTAGCGTCACACCCAACAATCAAAACCCTAATTTTATACCAGAAACCGAAATCTGAATCGAAAACGTGAGAACTTGACAATTTCACCCTTCAAAACTCAGTATATAGTCACGCGAAATATATCAAACACCTGCCAATAGTGCAATACCCCAAAATTGGATGCGAAACCTAACTAGGGGAATCAAACAAACAGAACCTCCAGACTCGAAATAGGCGCACGTCTCCTAATCTTATTTTGCAGGAAGAAACCCAAAAGGAGACCTTTTTATACCAATGCTATATTCCGATCGTAAAGTTTACACTACCAAACAAGGATTGGAGTTTTCCCACAAAAAGAAAATTCCCGAGAAAACTCAAATTGGGGGGTTCTTGAATAGACAGAAACTCGAACTGCGTTACAGAACAAAGGGAATAGGTTTCGCTAACTAACTTCAAGGACGCCAGAAAAATTCACTTGGCATAAACAATGTCGAGAAGACAGATTAGAACTTACAATTCTTAAGGTTAAGAGATTGACGGGGGAGTGTTAGACGGTGAAAGGTAGCGATTTTTGGCTCCAAAAATTTGGGCAAAAAATAAATTCTGTTCGGGAGATAGCGCCAAGCGAAAAAAAAAAAAACTGGGAGGGTTGGTCGTGTCCCGATTTGGGTCGGATTATTTATACTTCTGGTGTAGGTTCGGGTCTATGGGTCGGGTTGTGGGCCCCACGAGTTTTTCGAGGCGAACCGTGGACCGTCGAGGAGCTCTCGCCTATTCCCTCCGGTTCCGATAACAGGAAGCGGTTATTTGTCAGCGTGGACCCGGGCCATAACCCTGAACGTGGGCCCCATATTTGTGTCAAGACGTACTTGCCGATTTAATTTGGATTTAATTACTTGAGTATAATTCAAAAAATTAATAAATTTGAACTTTATTAAAATTTAAATAAATATAAAAATACATATTCATTTATTAAACTAAATTTGAATTGTTCATTAAAACCTAATTCAAAATTATGTATGCGAGAATGATATAAATGGATATTGTAAGTTTTGAAGTTTTTAAATTAAATTTGAATATATATATATATATGTATATATAAATATAGTATAAGTTTGAATTTAATTCGTATATTTATTTTATTAATTTTAAATTAATTTATTTTCAAATTTTTCTGATTTAAATTTTAATAATTTATATAAAATGCATAATTGAAAAACTTTTCACTTTATTATTAAAATTTTATTTAATATCGCTTAAAATATAATCATTTTAGATTATTTTATCATTACAATATAACATTAAATAGTCAAAGTCAATAACAAAATAACCTTTTTATATTTTAAGGCAAATATAATTAGCATGAAAAATGTGTTATATTTAATTGAATTATTTATTAAATTTTCAATATTTGCTAAAGCCCTTCAATGGAGGGTTGGTGATGGCGTTGCTATTCGCTTCCCTGGAAGGATTGTTGGCTTCCAGAGACCCCTTGTGCATAGTTTAGAGGGCATGAATATAGTGGGTAACGAAGAGGCTAAAGTTAATGATCACATTCCGCATGATGGGATGTGGGATTCTAATAGTCTTTTTGCTCATGTGCCGTGGAGAAGGCCTTGGAGTTGCTTGGTTATCCTCTGCCTCGTGTTCCTTTTTTTTTTTTTTTTTTTTTTTGGGAGGATGAGCAAGTGTGGAAGTTTACACCGAATGGGGTTTTTCTCTACGCGGTCACTTAGCTATGTTACGGTACGAAGGCAAACAATTTTATAATAGCATGGGGTGGCTCAGATCCCAAAATTTTATCATTAATTTTGTGAACTATTATGATAAACATAATTTTGTATAAACTTTAATTAATCTGATGTCAAAATAATTAGGCTTGGTAATTATCTCAAACGTGTCATTGAGTCTGTGTTCATGGACTTGTTATGATGGGTAATCTTAGCCCATATTTTATAGTACACAAAAGGCTCTACTGTTAACCGACCTTAAATACAATCACTTCATTAAAAATTGTATATGTTTTTTTGCTGATTAGGATTTGGAATAGCAATAGTCAATCATCTGCATCTCTATCGCTCTGTTTCACAGAAAACAACAATGGACTCGATTGTTCCTCAATTTTTAGGTATTTGTTTATACAATTATTGAATATAGTACGTTGCAATCCTATGGTTAATTAATTGTATTGATTAATTATGACATTAATCATTGATTTCGTGTTTAATTATTTTTCAATTGGTATCAGAGCTGTTGGACCCCGAATTTTTTTTATGATGTCATTAAGCATGAATTTTGTTAATTATGTGTTTATGCCTTAGTTTGATTAATTTGAGAGTATTAGTGGATAATTTCGGTTTATTTGAGCTTAATTAGTTATACTGTGGTTTTACGTGAGAATTATAGGGTAAAAGTTGATGAGGGCATTTTTGGAAGGTTATTTGAGTTGGAGTGGTTTAAGCTTTGCTAAGAGGGGTAAGTTGGTCTTTTCTCTACCCACTTAGACTTAAGTAAGCAAGTATTAGAAGAGTTAAAGAAAATAGAAGAAAGAAAGAAAGAAGAGAGAAGAAGAGAAGGAGAAATCGTGGGTGAGGAGGAAGAAGAAGAGAAAATTTGGGATTCGATCTTTGAGACTTTCGGACTGATTCGAAGTGTTTCCGGGTAAGTTCTGCTTGTATTAAGCTTGTTATGGTTAGATTAAACTTAGAGAATGAAGAATGTAGTAGAATCGGAGGTTTTAGGGTTTAAAGGCAAAAATTGTTAGATTTCGTGGGTTGATGTGTTTATGACTGATTTTGAGCTGTTAATGGGTTAGAAATGTAGTTTGAGACTTGATCTAAAGCTTAGATGTGTTGCATTTGCTAAAGGGATGGATTGAAATCGAAAAATGCAGGAAAATTGGGATTCGGAGTCGCCTCTCCGACCC
>JANTNU010000004.1:4256584-4285292 GCA_024752395.1 Erythroxylum havanense
GAAGAAGCAATAAGAAAATATATTCAATTCCAGCAATTAAAAAAATAGCTCTTACGTTGTTTTACAAGAACTCATTCGTCGATTTCATGTCTGCAGTTGATATTCAATCAGGAAAAAAGAACCTGATCGGGTCGGCTATATTGGGCCCAAGTCTAATCTCATAGGCTGATCGGTCAGTCTCATACCTATCATTTAATCTGGGCCCGATCCACACATTCATGACCTATTAGCAGAAGGAAGTCTCTCATGCAAATACGTAAAGAGCTAAACCTAGCTGAAAAACCATATAAAAGGTATTATTCTCCCATAACAGAGGTACGCAATCATAACCTAGTTTTATCTCTGCATTTATCGATCCCACCTTCACCAGAAAACTTACTTGAGCGTTGGAGGGGCTAATCGGGACACAACCCCCGACGAGCCTTCCTTGTTTTGCAGGTATATTCACGTCGTAAACATCACAGAAAGTTGTCAACTCATGGATCCAAACGGCAACACACCGTTCAGCCAAAATCCGTCAGAACCAGAACCCAATTCTGAATTCTACAAGTTACGACCAGCAATCTCCCAGGTGTAAACAATTACCAAACAGGAAAACTCGAAGAACAAGAACAATATTGGGTTGGTAGTTAGTTTAGTTAGCAATGACGTCAAACCCCAAATTCCGAGTCCTGGCATATTATAATAAAACAATGCAATAATTTAAAAAGATTTAAAAGAGGTACATATTAGTGGCGGTCTGTCTCCGGGATTTGTGAAAATATAATGGAAAGTCGGACGCCTGCACCAGCCATCTTTGCTTGGAGGGAGGGATGATACCAATCGTGACCGATGCAACGATGGACCGATCATTTCGCTCCTCGTATGCAACTTTTTTTCACTCAAACAAATGATGAACCCAAAGAAAATAAAGCTTCGTTAAACAACGAACTGTCTTCCAAGTTGGTCCTTTCTTTTAAAAACATCAAGTGCATGTACGTCTCCGATGATTTCGAGGGCTCTTCCGAAACAACTTGTCAAGTTCAACTGAAGCGTAACTACTGCCTATACATAAAAATCTTAATTTTGAATTAGGCTTATTTGATTTAAAATTAATTGACTAAATGCAAATTAACCCATTTTAAAGTTGAATTTAAAAAGTTGAAGTAATTAATAAGGTTTATTTTCTATGATCGGAAAGTGACAGAAAACTGTTTCTTTATAAAATATTGGTAATGTTACTTTTTGTGATCCAAAAATCACCAATCTTTGCTAAAATAACGTTCTTTTGATTTAACAATTTAAATTTTATTTTAATTTATATATTTAAAATTTTAAAGATTAAAAAAATATTTTAATTAATTATCTAAGATATTGATTGAGATTTAAGCTCATTCTCATTCTTAAGCATATAAGTAATCACATTATATTTAATAATAAATAATAAATTTTAATATTACATAAATTTTATTTTTATACCCTTCTTTTAATACGAGACTATTGTATTTTGTTAAGAAAAATCATTTTATTTATAACTAAATTGAACCTATCATCTAGTCAAATATTTTATTCAAAATATGCGGTTCTTAAATTATTATGTATTTTTAAAATTTTATTTAGTGTTGCGTGTTCGAAAAGTAACGATTGTAATTTTCCACTATTAGAAGGAAGTTCTTCAAATGTAAAATGGGAAATTCGTTTTTCTCGTGGAATCGGGAGCTGGAGGGACAAAAGACACGTAAAAGAGTTGTGTCATTGGTGAAACCATTAAAATGCTGACATCGACTTGAATGAGAAATCTATACCACATGGTGTTCGACTGAAGAGGCAAGGCGTATGCGGTAACGTCAGATAGATTATAAATAGTAGTTGATACTTGATACTTTAACCCTTCCATTCAGGCTTGGACCTAAAATGACCAACCTTTTTTGACTCAAAGCAGAACTCCGGACTAAGGAGAGAAGACACTCTCATCAGAAAATTTTGTCATTTCCAATAAAATTGGATAATTATTAATTTTATTTTTTAGTTTTTAAATAAACTATCGGTTAAGTTATATAATTTGATCATTTTCAATAAAATTGGACAATTATTAATTTTATTTTTTAGTTTTTAAATAAACTATCGGTTAAGTTATGTAATTTGATCCAGATAAAGATAATAAAGTAACCCAATAAATGATCTAAAATAATTTGTCGAAGTTAAAGTAAAAAATATATCTCAATTAGTATGGACCAGATCTATATCGATTTTGTGATGGGAAAGGCCAATATAGAAGCTATATAAAAGTTAAGGTCTCTTGTAGTTGTTCATGTCAATCGTAAGTATAAGGAATCTTTGACTTATTAAAAGAGCTTACGTATTGAGAAAACTGTAGAAAGTCCTAAACCTCACGTCGGGAAACACTTTCCCTAAAGGCCTTGGGAGATTCTTGATCGTTTGGAGCTTGAAATCGACATTGGAATAAAAGATGGAATTGAAATCAAGTATTCTATATTACCTTCATTTTTAATTCGTTTATGTTTGAGCTTGGGTACGTAATAAGGTTTGTATTACGTATTATATATGGTACCAGAGTGGTTATGTAATTAGATTGTCAGAAACGAAGGCTTTTCGATTTTTCATCTCATATGATTTTCCTCCATTTTTGATTCTTTTTCAGTTTTTTACCATATATAATTATGTAAAAGTGGTATACATAAGGCTAGATTTTTTAAAAATGGGTCGAAAACAGGCCGAACAGGGCCAAAAACAATTTCCTAGGATGCCAAAAATCGCCTACGACATCAGTGAGTAGCTACACGCGCTGATGCTACACACGTCAATCGCTCGCCGACACGTCATACGCAACAAGCAACGATGCATGCACGACGAGCATGAGACGGCGGGCGCTTGTAGCGTACAATTCACATCAATCCCTACACGTGGCACGTCGGATGGAGGACACTTGGTGGTACGTGCACCGTAGACGCACGTCTGCACGTGGGGTGCGAGTTACGCGCACACGCTAGGCACATCTAACGTGAATTGACGCAGGGGTGTCAGAGCATGCGCAACCTCGTGCCACATGCACTAACGTGGTGCACCACATCAGTCGTACGGATGGTATAGTAATTTTTTGAAAAAACATAAAAATTCTAGATTTTTTGTAAGGTGTGCCGAGGTATTTTGGGTTAGTTTCCGGATTCGAAAATTTTATAAAATAAAGTGTTCCATTTGTCTTGATTTATTAAAATAATAATAAATTAAAGTATAATTTTAAAAAAAGGAATTAGTATATTATGAATCCGATTTTAAGTGAATTTTCATACTTCGAAGATCACATGAGGGAGATATTTTAAGATTTTGTCTTCGGTCTCATGTTTAGTGTTCAGGATTGTATGATAATCAATCAAAAAAGGAAGTGAGACATTCTAAAGTCATTTTTGAGTGAAATTTCGTGCAACAAACTTGCCATAAGGGAGATACATTAGGTTCTCGTGTCTTAGGTGGTTGGTTCAGTATTCGATGATACACGATAGTCACTCTACTGAGATTTTTCTTTTATGAAAGTCTCAGATGAAGTTTTCAGAGAATGTCTTCGGTACGAGTGTGTGACAATGAGATTGTGCATTCGGTTTTTTACATTTATTGATGTTACATTGTCATATATTATATGTCCATGAAGAACATGAGGATAACATAAAGATGTATCCCATGTGTTTGTGAATGTTTTGAGTTTGATTAGGATATAGTCACCAAAGTGGTCTTTTAAGTTCGTATTTTGAATTATGCTACTTGCATGTTGGGGGATATCTTTGATTTTATGTTTGGTTATTCTTTCCAAATATGTTGGCCTTACATAACATTTTAAGATGTTCATAAAGGCATTGGATGGAGGAAAGCAGTTGCTCAGGTGATCTATTCTTCCAAAGGTGGTAGTGTTAAAAGAGTTGATAGTTTATTTCTGATCGCTTTTATATGTATTTAATCCAAATATGTTTCATAATATGTGTAATCAGATTTTCAATAAATATATTATGTAATGGCTTTGAGTATCAATGTTGTCCTATATTTGTGTTGATATAAAAATTATCATATTGAAGTCACCTTTTAAGTCAACTAAATTAGTGTTACCACTGAAAGCCTTACTAATTTCAATATAAAGAAGTGGACAGAGGATGTATTGAACGCTATGAAGATAACTGTGGTTGATATGACCATATGGAAGGATAGGCCATTTCCACCTACAACCATGAGCTCGAAAACTCGTAAAGTAGCCTATGAAGCCTGAGATTGGTCTAACAGATTATATCTAATGACCATTAAGAGACCCATTCATAACCATCTGCAAAGTGGATTTTCAGATACAAACATAGCGAAGGAGTTTCTTGATAATGTCTCCCAGAAATACACAATCTCATTTAGTGTTGAGACAAGTAGCTTGATGAAAGAATTATTCTCCATAAGGTATACGGAAGAAAAGGAGTACATATCGAGAATAATTCATCTTCACAGTAGAATGAAGATTATGAGACTTAATGCTTTGATAGCTCATTTCGTTGCTGAGGAAGAGAAACTCAAGCTTGTTACTCTTATAACCCTTGAAGCAACTAAAGAGAAGACAAAAATGAAGCCCGCTAAGTTCAAAAGTAGAAAGTTCAAATCTTCTCCACATGCTGATATTGGTCAAGCTAGTGCTAATAAAGGTCCTAGGGACATTAAAAAACCAGTAGTATGAGGTTTAAAAGGAAAGAATGAGACCATCATGTTACTCTTTGGCTTGTCAATTATGAATCTAATTTGTGATAGTGTCATTAAGTACACATGGTGGCTATTTAATGGAACATCTGATCAAGATGTTTCCACAATGCAAATGTTCATATCCAGGATAAAGCGAAATAAAAGGAAGAAGAAACCGATGGTTCACAGTAATAAAAAAGTGGAAGTAATATCTATAGGGGATGTATGTACTGAACTTTGTTGTAGGGTTCATTTAAGTTTTCCATGACACATTTTATATGTAACCTTTTGATCAATTATAGACAAAAAGGGTTATTGTTTTGTATTTAATACTTCTGTTATAAAATTGTTTAATGTAAAACATAATGGTACAACCTTCTTGTCATATGGTTTGTATAGAATGTGTCTTACCCAGAATTAGATAAATGCTTCTTCATATCTTACTAAACAAGTTATGAAATAAAGGACCTTGAAATAAAGGACCCTGATGAATGAGAAGTTATATATGGTATGACATAAAAGTTTAAGTCACATTTCCATAGCTAGGATTGAGAGATTGATAAAGAAAAAATTTTCTCAATTCTATATTAAGATGATCTGGGAAAATGTGCTGACTGTTTCAGGGGTAAGCTGACTAATAAGGATATTGACATCAATTCATGCTTGACTTGTTAAGTCTAATACATAAAGATATCAATAGACCTTATACAATTGCATTTTGTAATTCTAAATGTATTTTGACATTTGTTGATGATTATTCCAATTATAGTTATATGTTCTTGTTAAAAACAAAAAGTTGAGAACTAATTGGTAAAATTCATCAAGATAGTTAGATTTGACCATGGAGGATAATATCATGCAAACATTGTGTTTTAGGACTTTAAAATGTTCGTTTATCAGATATTTGGAATCAGTTAGAATAGTGACTTAATTCACTATACTGAGTTGTTCTAAACAAAATGGTGTCTTGTCGAAAGGCATATTTATATCCTAAAGGACTTATAAAAGTCAATGCATAACAGGACTAATCAACCTAATTATCTAAAAGTTTGGAAACTCAGCCTTGCACACATTTGTGTAAGGGGTTGCCCTATTAAGGTAGTACAATCCTTATAAAGAAAAATTACATGTTCGTTCCCATCATTGCTATTTAGTAAAATATCTCGATTACTTTAAGGCTACAACTTTTACTGCAAAGAATGAGAGGCCAGAATAGTAGAATCACAAACAGTCATGTTTCTAGAAGACCATGTCTATGATGATGGCGGGCCCATTGATCCTTCAGATGATAGCAAGGCGGATACTACAATTATCATGTACCCGCTACTCATACAGTTATATCCGGTGGATCTAGGATGTTGTATTGTGCCTGTACAGGACCTTGAACTCATACCTGTAGACACAGATGTTCTTAGGGGTACAAGATCTAATACAGTTAAGTAAATCCACTAGAGTGAGATGACCTACTATCCTATCTGATTATATAGTCTATCAAGTGTACAGGACTATGCTATTAGACATGTTACGAATCTAATTAATTTTACAAAAATTGTTTATGCCCAATACGGATAAGTGGTGGAATGTAATGAATGACAAGATGCAAGTTATAAAGCATAGTAAGGTCGGTAGCTAGTTGATTTGCAACAGAACTGCAAACTCACCAGTTGTAAATGAAGTTTTAAGACCTAAAGGATTACAGGATAAAGTTCAACGATTTATGGGCTCGCTCAGTTGCCAAATGATTCGCTCAAAGAGAAAGATTGACTTTATGTTACCTTTTCTCTCGTATCCTCGTAAGATGCATTTTGAGTTATTAAGGCAATTGTAGCTCATGGTGACATAAAGTTACATCAGCGGCTGTTGGATAAAAACCTTTATGAAGTAGTTTATATGGTACAATCTGAAGGATCCCAGAATCTAGAAGGAATTGACATAGTTTGTGAGTTATGCATATCAATATATGGTTTAAATCAAGCCTCCTAAAAGTAATACCTAACATTTGATGAAGTTGTGGCCTCTTTCTACTTCATGAAAAATAAAATTAAAAGATGCTTGTATTATGAGGTTAAGGGGATCAAAGTTATTTTCCTATTATTACATGTGGATGATATATTGCTCATGTCAAATTACTTGACCATGTTGTATGAAGTTAAGCAACTTTTGGTCAAAAACTTTGATATGAAGGATCTTGGTGTAGCGTCTTTTGTCCTAACTATTCAGATCCACCGAGACGTATCTCAACACTCATCAGACCTCTCATATAATACATACATTGAGTATGTGTTACAAAGGTTTAATACGATTAATAGTAAACCTATCATAACACCTGTTTCTCATAGTGAGAGATAATCTTTGGTATGGTATCCAAAGAATAAAGTGAAGAGAGAAGTTACGAGGAATGTTTCGTATTCTAATACGATTGATAGCCTGATGTATGCTCAGCTATGTACTAGGTAGGACATTGCATTCATTGTTTGACTATTTGGTCAATATCTAGTTAATCCAGTTGTAGACCATTGGAATGTAGCATAGTAAGCATTAAGATACTAAAGGAAAATAAGAATTATATGTTGATATATGGTACGATCAATAAATTAAACCTCGTAGGAAATTCAAATTAAGATTTTAGCTATATGTCCGGATGATCGAAAGTTCGCTTAAGGTTACAGTTTGAAATTTGAGGGTAGTACAATATCGTGAAAGTGTGTTAAAAAGATACCAGTAACTTCCTCAACTATGCATACAAAATGTATGCTATGGGGCTACTTCACAAACGGTTTAGGTTAGAAACTTGATTTATGAGTTGTTTGTGATTGATTCAATGGCTAGATCCATTTGGTTATACTGTGATAATCTTCTTACCGTGTTATTTAATGAGAACAAAGAATATCACTGAGTCTTAGCATTTAAAGATCAATTAGTTGGTCATAAAGGTATTGATACGAAAAGTTGATATTAAGATTTGAAGCATTTAAATACTAAGGAATTGTAAGTCGATTCTTTAACTAAAGGACTTCAACCATTTGTGTTTGTGACATAAGTATAAAGTACGGGTGTTTTGAAGTCCTTAGACACTATTAATTTGGGAATCGTCACGTTTACTCCATCTACATTTGTACATTTTGACGTATTATAACAGTATGATGGTTCATTGATAAAGATGATCATCGTTTATTCTCAGTAATATGTGCTGTCATACATTGTTATAATACATATCAAAGTATTTAGATCTGTGTCAATCTTAAGCATTTAAAGGTCACTGGGCATGTATATAGCTTGACCTTGTGCTTATGTCATTTAGGCGCTTACAATTTTAGTATAGATATCTATGAATTTGACATGACATAAGGGATATAAGTTTTTAATCCCATAAAGGTTCTCTGATGCAGTTTAGCATTCAATTAGATAACATAAAGGTTCTTTAATGCAGTTTAACATTCAGTTAGAGAACATAAAGATTTTCTGTAATGTTGTTTAACATTTGGTGAGAGAAAGCAAGATTTCTCTAATACAATCTAGCATATACGATTTAGTATAAAGTTGGAGAAATCGAGACCGACAAATGAAGATGATATAATTTAGATCATAAAGATATCATCTTAGTTTGCCACACTCAATTTTTCATTCATGTTAGTGAGGTATTAGGTATACGTGATTGTATTGAATCTATGTCGCACATGACACATGCATTTGAAACTTTTTGGTATCGAAAATCTTGCAGGACATAATGATAGACTTTTATTATCTTTAGATCAAATATTTTGTTTTTAAAACTTAGTCGACTAGTTTAGTAGCGTGGCTTAATTGAGTTTTTAAACTAGAGTAAAAAATGCAATCAATGTTTGTCCAAAAAGGAGAATGTTGGATAATTTTGTCCATTTTCATAAAGTTGGGCAACTATTAATTGCATTTTTTGAGTTTTAAATAAATTATCGGTTAAATTATGCAATTTGATCCAGATAAAGATAATAAAATGACTCAATAAATGATCTAGATTAATGGGTTGAAGTCCGAGTAAAAAATAAATCCCAATTAGTGTGGATTTAGCCTATATCGAACTTGTGATAGAGAAGTCCAATATGAAAGTTATATAAATGTTAAAGTCTCCGGTAGTTGCTCATATTAATCTTAAACATACAGAATCTCTGACCCGTTAAGAGAGCTTACGTATTGAAAAAACTGTAGAAAGTCCTAAATCTCATATCAGGAAACACTTTCCCTAAAGATCTGGGGAAATTTGTAATTGTTTGGAGCTCGAAATCAGCATCGAAATCAGATATGGAATCAAAATTAGGTATTCCACGTTATCTTCGTTTTTAATCATTTCATGTTTGATCATGAATACGTAATAAGGTATGTACTGCGGATGATACATTAGACATGAATAAATACATTTAATAAAAATTGGTATTGGTCAAAATTTTAAATTAACCAAATACATTATTGAAATCGACATAAATTAAAATTAACTAATTAAATCTAAATTGACAATATTTAGATTGATTTTAAATCGTCTACATGAAACGATCCAACCCTTTGGCTTTGGTACCTACAAAAGACGTAGCCCTCTTAAACTTTAAATTTGAACATATAAAAATGTTTTATGTAGCAAAATTTAATAATTAGAGAAAAAAAGAAATTAGTCATTTTCTATTGTAGGAGCCGTGTGAAATTTAAGTCTTACAACTCAACAAGTATTCATCCAACCAATATAATCTTTTTGTATTCTTCTGTTAAATGACAACAAATTTGGCTGCCAAGTCTATACCACAAATTTTTTCTTCCGACAAAATACTCTAATTATCAATAGTTAGTCTTTTTTTAATAATTTTTATAAATTTTTTTTCCGTTATTCAAATATATATCCTTATAATTACAGAGAAGTAATTGACTAATTATAAATAATATAAATAATGTTTAATGCGTAGATAAGTAAGCAACTCTTGCACCCCACAATCAGTTCCTTCCCCTAATTGCCAATATATTCCATATTTTTTCATTTTCCATTATTTTTTTTAAAATATCCAAATTCTTGTAATTACTTAATAATCCAGAAACTTCCATAAAATGCCAATCTATGCTCTGACCGTTAAATCTCCGCCCTTCCTACCTTATCATACCCTTCTCTATATCTCCTCCCTTCTCTCCGTGTCTCAGTCTCGCTGCCTTACCATTCCCTTCGTTACCTCTTTAATGGTTTATGCCCGCTTCATCGTTATCCCATTTCTCAAGTCCCTTCGCTCGCTGTTTTTAGCTACCCTTTTAATCTCTGTTTGCGGTTCTCCGCTGACTATATAGCTTGGTTTCACCTCTGAGTTGTTTGCCCCGTTTCGTTTATCCTCAGCTTTACTATTGCATTGAAGACTCTGTTCAGTCTCTTTCTCACACTCTATCTGTATTCTTCAATATTGAAGCTCCAGAATTCGTCGAGTTCTGGACTTTCTGCTATCTGGGTAATGATTGTTTCTTGAGCTGTAACTATCAACATGCTGTTAATGGAAGTCCATGTTCTGAAAGCTTTCTTATATATCATCTTTTGCTTTCAAATGCTTTATGACATTTTTTAGAATGGAATTATTCAAGTTGTGGACTGGAAATCTTTAGCTACAATTCTAACCAGTAACCTCCAGCTAATTCTGTTTCCGGTAGCTTCCTGGACTTTGTTTGTTCTTTTTCTCTAAAATAATTCATCTTTAATGAAATAGGTAACTTGAAGACGTACAGCTAGTTCAATTCGAAAATGGCACCAAGGAACAGTCGTGGCAAGGCTAAAGGAGATAAGAAGAAGAAAGAAGAGAAAGGTATCATCATCTTTATCTTCCCTCTTATGTTCTATTTCTATGTTTATAATCTTTTGTCAGTTGAATGCCCCGTTCAATAATGTTTCGATGTTGCAGTTCTTCCAGTTGTTACCGATTTCACAGTAAAACTTCCTGATGAAACTCTTGTGGTTCTAAAGGTATGGTACTGCCACAGAAGTGGTTCTCGCTTTGGAATTATTAGCAGATTCTTTTATGGGATTGGCATCTAGTTAAAATATTCGTGATACTACTACTATTTGTTCATACATATCTAACTTCAACGTATTCTTCCAAACACAATCCTATAGGTATCTTCTGATTGTGATTGGTAGGTTATTCTTTGCAGATTGCGAATTTGGTTTTTGCTTGTGGCCTAGCCTGAACACTTAAAAAATTGTTTTCTTATAGTCATGACCAATCAATCAGTAAAGAAACACTGGTTTTTAGTCAAGGATTGACTGATTGGGAATTTGGTAGCAATTGAAAAAAGAAACAGAAAAAAAAAAACAGAAGATTAGGGTAGCTTTCTTGTTCCAAAAGGTTGATCCCCAACTCCAAGGGCCCCCAGTCGCAGGCCTGATCACCGCTGGGGAATTGAATCACGGTTTAATCTTGGTCAATCCCCTAACAGAACGGTCCATTGCCTCCCCGTTGTTGCCAGGAGTCGAAATAGGGTAGCTTTCTTGACATTGATTATGTTGTTTTGTACTTACCTCCAATGAAGTGAGGACCATGCTTCTTTTCTAAATGGTACAACTGGTGATGGTATAGGAAGCAGACAGTAATGAACGTGCAATGTTCTGATGTTGGCAAGAGGTTCCTTGTCAACTCCATAGTTTCCCAATTCCAATAGAAAAATACTTCAACTTAACTCTCCATATACGTGGAATACGTATATGGGATTATAAAAGTAGAGTAAATTGACTGCAGTTGGGACTAATCTAATACCATGTAGAAAACTTGAAACACTAGATGGGAACTGGAGGTTTTGTTTCTTGCTTGCACTGCATGGTAGGTGTGAGTTCCGTCACTCTCCTGGTAAGTGCATTCTCTTCTCTTGAATTGGTTTAACTTGTAATAACTATGATTAATGTTTGGGAACAGGGGATATCGACTGACAGGGTAATAGATGTTCGTCGTCTTCTGTCTGTCAACACTGAAACTTGCCACTTGACAAATTTTTCTTTGTCCCACGAGGTAAGTAGAGTCCTACTTCCAAGCAAGTACTGTTGGAGCCCATGTGTTAAGTCTAGACTTAAACGAGAGATTTTCTGTCTAATATTATCTTGTCTTATTCTATCTTATAAAATTTTAATTATTTATTTTACGAGACTTACACGAGATCTACGCGAGGCTTACACGAGATTCACATAAATAAACGGTTGAGATTTATTGGATATAATAAGACACTATAATATTAGACAGAAGATCTGGACTTTTAAATGAATTGAAATATCTAAAGGTTTGATTTTTTTTAATTTTTTAATTTCGTTTATCATATTTTTAAAAATGTCCCTATCGCTCAATTTTTATTATATGACAAATTCAAAATTGAAGTAAAAAAATTAAATCTTTTTTTAAGAAGTTTGATAACTTTTAGTTGGACTCATGCTTTGTTAATCTTTTGTAATTTTAATTCTAAACAAGCGAGTTATATGCATATAAAATATTACATCTTATATATATATATATTTGTTTTTTAATAGGTGCGAGGGCCAAGGTTAAAGGACACGATGGATGTTTTGGCGCTCAAGCCTTGCGTGCTTACCTTAGTTGAAGGTATTAAATCCCGAGTATACCAACATGAAAAAAACACATAAAATAATATTAATCAAAGTCTAATAGTTATTTTGCTCCATTTTTTACAATTTAATATGAAAACATTTTTTTTAGTTTTTAAGTTTTTCTGGAAAGATAAAATGAATTACAGTTGACCAGGACATTATTTAATATTTGCTTAAAAATTATAAGAAAATTATTAAAAAGGGTTATTTTTATTAATTATATGCAGTCATTTTTTATATTTTACAAAAATGTTATTTATTTAATTTAAACTAGTGACCTTTGGTCAAAAAAATTACCTGACTAAAATTTAAAAGATACATAAAATTTAAAATTCATGTTTACTTTTATGATTACGTAAAGATTTAAAAATTTAAAGATATTATTAAGTTTAATAGGCCGCTTTTAGTATTGACAACTTATCATGTTAATATGAGATATTTTAAATAAGTCCGAATTTTTTAAAAATTACTCTTAACTTTTTTCAAATTTTTTTACATTTTTCGTTTACTTTATACAAATAAATAACGGTAGTTGCAGATAAACGACGCCGTTATCTCATATCACGGACTAACCAACCGCATACCGTTTGTTTGCTTCTCCCGGTCAAGCAAAGGCGGGAACCAAAACTAGACGTTGATACTAGTTAATTATGCGCGAGACGTGGAAACGACGTGCTTACTTGAAGTTAAAACTTAAAAACTTAAAAAGAAAAGTATTCAAGAGCACGGTTGACCTTTGCTTGTCTTCTCTTTATTCACCTTCGTCTTTCCTGCTTTAGAGAACTACGATGAGGAGCTCGCGGTGGCGCACGTTAGACGGCTTTTGGACATTGTCGCCTGCACGACGTGCTTTGGTCCGTCGGAAAAGCCCAAGTCCGACGTCGGAAAGAATGCGACGGTTGGAGAAGATAGGCATAATGCCAAGAAAGCCACGGCTAGATTGCAGTCGGCAAATGCCTCCTCGGCGGGAGCCAAAGCCAGCCCTAAGATATCGTCTTCGATGAAGCCGTCTTCGAAAGATGTACCGACGGAGACAGAAGCAGAGATGGACCATTCGTGCCCTAAGCTTGGGAGTTTTTACGAGTTCTTCTCTCTGTCCCACCTTACTCCTCCTATTCAATGTACGATTTGATATCTTTCTTTTTTCCATTTCTTCCCTTAGCGTATAATCTCTAATGCGAATCATGCTGCAGTTATTAGGAGGGCAATCAAACGGCAAGTTGATGAGATTACTGCCGATGATCATCTTTTCTCTTTGGACGTAAGACGATAGTTCGTTTACGCTTTTTTTTTTTCTGTTATGTTTTGAAATTGTTGATAATGTGTTTGGTTTAATTTCCAGGTGAAACTTTGCAACGGGAAGTTGGTTCAGGTTGAAGCTTGTAGAAAGGGGTTTTATAGCGTTGGAAAACTGCGGATTCTATGCCACAATCTTGTTGATTTACTACGGCAGCTTAGTAGAGCCTTTGATAAAGTTAGTTTCACTTCTCTACTCTGTCTTGATTTGGACGTCTTATTTGAATTTAATGGGGGAAATTATACTACTCTAACTCTGATTATCTTCATCTTTTATTGAATCGTACAAGTTCGCCAACATCATAAATATTACTTGAAAGGTCTTGGTATTATTTTCTCTGTTCATCTGTTGTGGGCTTTCAAAGTATGTAATGATACATAAGGAGATATGCAAGCTTTTCCTCAGGCTGGCTTTATCTGGAAACAGTCTTTTAGTTGCTTAGACCGTTAGAATAAACAAATGTCTATCCCTATTATCTTAGTCACATCATTCCGACTATTTTGATTGGAATTGATTATCTCTTTTTCGTGTTTCAGGCTTTTGATGACCTAATGAAAGCTTTCCTGGAGCGAAATAAGGTACACAATCGTTGTACTGATACACTCTCTTGAATTTGCTTTGACTGCATCAAACGTATCTATGTCTATCAGAACTGATTTGTTTTTTTTTTGCTATCTTCTTCTTCAGTTTGGGAATCTTCCCTATGGATTTAGAGCAAACACATGGCTTATCCCACCATTCGCTGCACAGTCACCTTCATCTTTTCCTCCTCTTCCTGTAGAGGATGAAATGTGGAGAGGTAATGGGGGTGGTCTTGGAAGAGATGGGCAAAGTGATTTGATACCTTGGGCTGATGAGTTTCTGTTCCTTGCATCCATGCCTTGCAAGACTGTGGAGGAAAGGCAGATACGGGACAGGAAAGCCTTCCTTCTTCATAGCCTATTTGTTGACATTGCTATTTTCAGAGCAATTAAAGCTGTGCAACATGTAAGAAAAGAGAAATTACAGTGTTTGGATGCAAATGGTGAGTTTCCTTATACGGAGAGAGCGGGAGACTTGAACATCAAGGTCATGAAAGATGCTTCAAATGCAAGTTTTAAAGTGGATACTAAAATTGATGGAATTGAAACGATTGGAGTTGATAAAAAGAAGTTAGTAGAACGGAACCTATTGAAAGGAATCACTGCTGATGAAAATACAGCTGCACATGTGAGTTGTTGAAACCTACAATGTTATAGTTGCAAACTTGGTGGGTTAGCTGATGATTGTTTTACACTTCACGTGCAGGATATAGCCACCCTTGGTATTGTTAGTGTAAGGTACTGTGGTTACATTGCGATTGTGAAAGTTGAGGGCAGAGAAGAGAAGAAAGTCAGTCCTCCAGCTGAAAGCATTGTACTTGAGCAACCAAATGGCGGTGCCAATGCCCTTAACATCAACAGGTTGTACCACTATTTTTTACTTCATTGTAGATCCATATTTACTATTATGCTCTATCCGGAAATGGGTGTTTTGTTTATCATTGATGCGAAATAAAGATCTCAATTTCTTTCGAATTTCTAAATGCCATCACTATTATGTCATTAGTTTGCAAGTTCTTTATCTTTATTCCACTCATTTCTTTACCAGGAGAGTGTTATGCAGTCAATGTGGTTAACTCATGGTCTGCTTTTAACGAAAGAAGATTGAGGTGAAACCAATGGGTTCTACTTGGAAGTTTTTGAAATTAACAAGTTTTTACCCAGAAGGTTTCTAGTACTTAAAACTCGTTCAACAATGCTTTAGAATGTTTCAATTTCCATCAAAATTACCTGAAATATTTTTTAAAGATTTTATTTGTAGAAATGAAAACGCACGCTTTACATAGTGCTAAATTTCTAGCTATTTTTCTTTAGTCTTCTTGTCTTGATATGCAGATGTCTAACTTTCTCTACTTTGTAGTTTGAGACTACTACTTCATGAGACAACACATTCAGAACCCAGTAAACAGATGCTTCATCAAAATTTTGAACATGAAGAGCTTATCGCTGCCCAAGTTTTTGTAGAAAAAGTGCTGGAAGAAAGTCTTGCCAAGCTTGAAGAAGAGGAATCTGAGAAGGATAATTATATTAGATGGGAACTAGGAGCCTGTTGGATACAACATCTGCAAGATCAAAAAAATACGGAGAAGGATAAAAAGCCATCCATGGAGACGGGTAAGAAACCTGCACCAGAAAAGGAAATGAAGGTTGAGGGCCTTGGGACACCTCTTAGGTCCCTTAAGAGCAGCAAGAAAAGATTAGATGAAAACAATAAAAAATTGCATTCTGAGACCAGGTCAACCTTGGACACAGTTACTGCAGAGGCTGAAAATGATATATCAGTTTCTACTAAATCCCAGCTTGAAATGACTGCTCATGCAAATGAGCTGACATTGCAGACATTGTTGCCAGACACTGCCTTTGCTCGTCTAAAAGAATCAGATACTGGACTTCACTGCAAGGTGGTGAACTTTTGATATTTTTGAGTTACCGCTTTCAATTGTATTTTAGTGTTAGCTAATAGAGCATGCAATGAACAGTCGTTGGAAGAATTAGTTGCCATGTCCAAGAACTATTACAATGATGTTGCTCTTCCAAAATTGGTAAGTCTTTGTACGACTCAGTAAATATTTTGCAGATTCTCAGGAATTTTGTATTGATAAGGAACTGCAGGTAGCAGATTTTGGTTCATTGGAGCTTTCACCAGTCGATGGGAGAACTTTGACGGATTTTATGCATACTAGGGGTCTTAGGATGCGTTCTTTAGGACAAGTTGTAAGTTTCTTGTTGGCTCTGGGCTTTTACTTCTTAAATTAAATGTACAAAGTTCTTATCTTTTGTCACTTGGTTGAGAAAGATGTAGCATTTCTTATAGCAGTAAAGCTGTTTAGTTCTCCTGCAGTCACGAGTCATCTAAGAGGGTGGTGTACACCCATTCTTAGACTGTGTTGTTATTCTACCCTCCTAACATAATGATAAAAAGGTTATACATGATTGTCTATTGGCTCACTGATTTGTTGTCATATGAACAATATTTCTTCCTCAATACCCTTAAATATGCCAAATACCAGTGTACATTAGCATAAAAAGATAGTTACTTAATCGTCAACCATCCGTAATGCAGTGTATGCTAGTTCTCTTGAGGCAAGGCATCAATGTCTGTTTGATTCACAAGGCAAGTTTTTCACTGTAGTGCAATGCCTATGCTTTCAGAGCCTAGGTGCATTGTTAACAATCTTTATGGAATTAATATACTCAATGACTATACTTTTTACGACAATATCTATGTGGTTAAATCCTAGGTACATTGGTGACAAGTCTTTGTCGAACTAAGACCTTAGTTTACTGATGCCACCTTTTGGACAGTGGTGGTTATTAAAACTTTAATGTTTGTGAGCTGTTGGAAGGGTTTCTAGGAATCTGGTTTTGGTTTCTTCAGATAGCCAAATGAAAATAGTTTACCCATTTGCTTTTGAAGTCCTTACTTTTATTGCATACACTTATATTACAAAGTAAATGACTACCGGTGCATGTTTAACTGCATCTAAAACTATCCCTTTTTATTCTTTCGAAAGTTCTATTAGTGGCCCACGATGTCATCATGTCTTTATTGCTGAATTTTGTTTCTTCATGAGGTGGCATCAGAAGACTTTTTGAATTGCTTCTATAGATTTCTATAAATAGAATAAATTTTTATGGTAATTGTGAGGTGGGATCTGCTGTTTGATATTTGTTTATGCATCAGGTCAAGCTTTCTGAGAAGTTGTCACATGTCCAGTCACTCTGCATCCATGAGATGATTGTGAGAGCCTTTAAGCATGTTCTTCAGGCTGTGATTGCTGCTGTTGCAGACCATCAAAAAATGGCTGTATCAGTAGCTGCTGCTTTAAATTTGATGCTCGGGATTCCTGAAGGCAGAAACAGCAGGTCTAGCAATGTTCACTCTCTTACATGGAGATGGCTGGAAATTTTTCTAAAGAAGCGATATGAATGGAACCTTGGCAGCTCAAACTTCATAGATGTGAGGAAGTATGCGATCCTTCGTGGGTTGTGCCACAAGGTATTATTAGCAAGGAAGTTCTACAAACTGCCTTGTTTCCTCTATGAAAAGTTTGCATGAGCAGTTGTATTTTATATTATGGACAGTTATATAATAAAATTTATAGATGCATTTATTTTCATTCCGTGAGAGGTTGCCAAGAGGTAAATGACAGTTTGATGGTGGATTTATAAGTTTAAAGGCAAATTCTTTTTTATGAATAAACAGCTTTTATTGTCCTTGCTAAAATAAGGCCAATTTGTGTTCTTGATGCTTATCTGCTCAAGCATGATTTGTGCACAAAGATTAGTTTTACTAACTTGTAGTAAATGGTCCAGCACATATTACTTTTCTTGCCACAGCCCCACATATGTCGTGAACTCCTTTTCACCCTGATTGCATTTTCTCCTGAACAGAGCAACCTCGTTAGGAAACAATTGGAGATATTCACCCTGATTGAGTTGATATAATTTGGAAAACATGACAACTTATTCCTGATCTTTCTTTTGCTGTGCTATGACTCTTCTAGGTGGGTATTGAGTTGGTACCACGGGATTTTGATATGAATTCACCACATCCATTTCAGAAATCAGACGTGGTCAGCCTGGTCCCAGTGCATAAGGTGTTTTCATGTTGAAGCCTACATATTTCCTATTTTAGAAGTTCTTCAATTTCTCAAAATTTTTGAGCTGCAATTTTAAAATTTATGCAGCAAGCAGCATGCTCCTCTGCAGATGGAAGGCAACTCCTTGAATCATCCAAAACTGCATTAGATAAAGGGAAACTTGAAGATGCAGTAACCTATGGTACTAAGGTATATAGCTTCCAGGAATTGGTTGTTTTCTCTAGTACGGAATAATACGCATGGATTTTCATGATGAGATTTTTGCTGTTTATGCCACTCGAACTGTTTAACAAGTTTTCCCGCTGCCATTCAATTCACCCTCTTCTGTTTTATCTTAAGAGTTTCAATGCACTTCTCTGTTGGTTTCAGGCACTTTCCAAGCTAGTGGCAGTTTGTGGTCCTTACCATCGAATGACTGCAGGAGCTTACAGTCTTCTTGCTGTAGTACTGTACCACACTGGAGACTTCAATCAGGTCTTTGTCGCTATTTTCATCATCAAGATGGCCTAAAAATTCATTTCCTCAAGATTCGCTTTTAGATACCACTACTAATTACATGTCATTACAGGCTACCATATATCAGCAGAAAGCCTTGGATATCAATGAGAGAGAACTAGGACTCGATCATCCAGATACGATGAAAAGTTACGGGGATCTTGCTGTGTTTTATTACAGACTACAGCATACTGAGCTAGCTCTCAAGTACGATCTTTTCTTCATGGATATTGTTTTGTTTGACAATACTCGATGTTGATTCCTTAGATTAGGTTTAATCACCTGTGACATTTATCTTGCACTCAACTAGAATTCAAAAGTGAGTTTGTGACTTCAATTTCCCAGAAGCAATAACTTATTTATCATTTCGATATTTAGCATGGCATGCAGACGTACTCTTTGCTGATGCCATGGATGATAAATGTTGCCACATCTGCACCTCTTTTATGCAATTTTTATACCTTTTTCTCCTTTCTAATCCCTTTACACAAAAGACGTTCGTTTTTGCCATTGGCCTTGATCGATATATGTAGTTGCATCTGTTTATTGACGTTCATTTTTCTGCTTACATTTACTCCTTGCATGTGAAAGTTCTATTTCATCGTTGATCAGGTATGTGAAACGTGCTCTATATCTTTTACATCTCACATGTGGCCCATCACACCCTAACACTGCCGCAACGTATATCAACGTTGCTATGATGGAGGAAGGCCTAGGAAATGTGCACGTTGCTCTCAGATATCTGCACAAAGCTCTAAAATGCAATCAAAAGTTACTTGGCCCAGACCATATTCAGGTTGCATCTTGTATTGATTGTTCATTTTAATATAGTCGAATAATCCCTCTACTATCCCGTTTGTGGTTGAACAATTAACAAGGATCTTTAGATATTAAATGGAGATGCTTTTGGAAGGCAATAATTTGGAGCACAATATCTGAAACCTAGGATGAGTTGATAAAATTTGCTCCTACCGATGTTACAAAGCTTTTAGCATTTGTGATGAAATAGCCTGAGTAGTTTCTTCTCTTTCTTCGACGCAAGGATTGAAAAGTTGGGAAGGGTGGACACATATAAGACTGAAACAGTGATATCACGTATATCTTTGAAAAATATTTAAGTAATGCTTTCCAGGCACTGCCTACCAATTTGATTAATGCTTTCATACACGTACTATATACTGCAAGAAATATATGACCGCTGAAAATTCCATTGTGCACTTAATATGTGCTTGGCTGAGCTGCTTGTGTACCCTGAAAATTCTACATTTTCTGCACGTTTTACTTGAGTTTCCCTTTTTTGACATTGAGTAAATTCTTTTCTTATGATAACAATGCCAGACAGCAGCAAGTTACCATGCTATAGCAATTGCACTCTCATTGATGGAAGCATACCCGTTGAGTGTCCAGCATGAACAAACAACCTTGCAAATACTACGAGCAAAACTGGGTCCAGATGATCTGCGTACTCAGGTAGTTTGCCTACCTAACATAAGAAGATACAGTTAATTGTTAGCTCATTTCAAGCAGCGATTACGAAATATTGGTTTAGCTATTATAAACATATATCATAATTTTTTTACACATTTCTGGCTTGCTGTTCAAACTGTCATGATGAAAGCACAAGGCCGTTGATAATTTGACTCATTATGTTCAAATTCTAGACCAGATCAAAATCTCAGCTTATATCTATCATTGTGGAATTGATCCTTTTGTCATCAGGAAAATGCAATTGTCAGTTATTTGAGATTCTATGGTTTTACAGTCTTTGTTTTCCCTCAATATAACTCTAATTTTCAACCTGATGCTGCAGGATGCTGCCGCCTGGCTTGAGTATTTTGAGTCAAAGGCTTTTGAACAGCAAGAAGCTGCACGTAATGGTACTAGGAAGCCAGATGCATCAATTGCTAGCAAAGGCCACCTAAGGTGAGTGTACATAGCTTTATCCATGCAGTTATGCACCTTCGTAAAAATATTTCTATTGAAGACTGATGTTCTGTGAATATTGTATTTTGTTGCTAAACTCAAGGAAACAACCTCAACTTGCTTTTGTTGAGTTTGATGCAATTTAATTTATGGATTGCTGGACCTACAAACTGATGGAAAACCGAGTAGAAGCAACAAACATTAGCTTTTATTGTTAAAGGCATGAAGAAGAGCACTAATATAAACATCATAAGAAAACTTCTTTCTGGCGAAACTAATTGAATATTACTAATCTGATTGTACGCACCATAGAAAAGAATGTCTGCCACAGATCTAGCTCATGATTCATGCTCTTTAGCAACAGATTATTATCTTGCTACTTACGAATTTGCTTTCTACTATCATGCAGTGTATCCGACTTGCTGGACTATATAAATCCAAGCCATAATGGCAAGGGCCGAGAGGCAGCAGTAAAGAGGAAAAACCATTTTTTGAAGGTATCTGTTTGTTGCCATTTGGTCAGAATAATTTTGCGATATATCCATACCAAGTATCTTTCAGTCAAATGTTAGGTTCTTTAGATGATTGTATTCCATGGGTCATGCATTATGGTATGGAATCATTAAGACCCTTAAAAGTTTTCTGAGCGAGAAAGTAGAAGCTTCCAGATCTAGTACATTTTACTTGCCAAGAAAGAAAAACCTTGTGTATCTTACAACTCTGCTGTCAAGGTGCCGTCCCGTTCAAAATTAGGTAAGTTTCAATGGAACTTCAGAACAGAGGAAAGGATTATAAGACGAGGAGTTTGTACATGAGCAGTGCAAATTTTTCTTTGAGGTTGAGAAATATAGGAAAATTGATTGTCACTGCCTGTTGTTTTTCTTGAAAAATTTGAAATGATAGCCAACTTTGTTAACTTCCATTGTGCTTAATATGTATGTATTAACGCTTCGATCTTTTTGCAATATCTAATAGACTTCGAATTTGTTAAAGGTGAAGGGAAAAACAGAACTAGATGTCAACGTACAACCTTCAGCTGATACTGCAAAAGTGACTCCTGTAGAGGATTTAGGAGAATCACAGATAGTAGAAGATAGCCAGGAAACCAGTTCTGTAAAGATTCAAGTCCAACTTGCTGTTGAAGGGACTGCTGAGAGGAAACAAATAATTGCCAATGATAACTCACCTGAATCACAAGCTGAAGGTGAGGATGGATGGCAATCGGTTCAAAGGCTAAGATCAGCTCGCTCACATGGGCGACGTTTAAAACAGCGGCGAGGGATCATTAGTAGGGTGTACAGTTACCCAAAAAGGGTTATGGATACTGATGCGGATTACCCTTTTGTCAAGAGTACTAATCAAAATAGTAGGTATTACCTCGTGAAGAAACGAGCATTATCTCATACAAATTATGCAGAGCAGAGTGGAATACATCCCTCACACAATACCAGATTCGGACGGAGATTAGGTAAAACTGTAGTATACCGGGTCAAGTCTACTCCTGCATCTGGTAAAACTGCTACAGTAGAGCCTTTGAACAGCCTTGAGAAGTATGGTCCTTCACTAGAGTCTAACCACGCTTCCGCAGTGAATGAAGTTGGTGCATTAAAGAATACTATAGTTAGTCTTGGAAAATCGCCTTCTTACAAGGAAGTAGCACTGGCCCCTCCAGGTACAATTGCCAAGTTTCAGTTTACTCAAAGTGATATTCCTGATGACCAGGACACGGATGTTGGAAAGGAAAAAGAAGAGACAGAGGAAGCAAAAGAAAATCCCGAATCCGTTGTGGAAGAAACACATAGTGACAAAGACAAGAATTCTACCGTAGATTCCACCGGTAACTTAGAAAGTGAAAGTTCTGTTGTTGAGGAGAAAGAAGAACGTCGCTCAAATGACATAGTGGGAGATGATTCATTGTTGGTGCCACAAAATGTGCAAGAACCTGCATCTGGTGTTATGGAAGTTCACGAAACTACTCAGACTAACACATTGATTGATAGCTTCCCTAGTTCAATTGATCTTCCTCTAGAAGAGTCTTCTGAGAGGAACTCCTCCTATGAGTTTGAACCCCAAGGTAATTGTAACCCCCCTCTTCCAAGTGTGGAGGATTCCAGGGACAAACCATCAATCATAAATTCAACTGATGCTCGGGGAAACCTAAATAAGAAATTGTCTGCTTCTGCAGCCCCATTCAACCCTTCAGCATCCATTGCACGACCTGCACCAGTAGCCATGAGCGTCCCATTACGTGCTGGTCCTGGTCCTATTCAAGCTGTTGCTCCTTGGCCAGTAAGCATGACGCTTCACCCAGGGCCTGCTACTGTAATGCCTACTGTTAATGCAATACCTTCCCCTCACCATCCCTACCCCTCACCACCCCCAACCCCAAACATGGTTCAGCCATTGTCCTTTGTGTACCCTCCTTATGGTCAAACTCAAGCAGTGCCAACGAGTACCTTCCCTGTAACCACTAGTGCTTACCATCCCAATCATTTCTCTTGGCAGTGTAATATTAGCCACAATGTGCCTGAGCTTGTTCCCAACACAGTTTGGCCTGGTTGTCATGCAATGGAGTTTTCTGTTTCACCACCAGTTGTTGAGCCACTCATTGATTCAGCGTCGGAGCCTAAAATGCAGTACGATAATTCTGAAGGTCAGCCTCCAGTTCCAGTTCTTCCATTGGACATTGAAAATGTAGGTGAATGCAATAAAGAATTGTGCCTTGCAAAGTCAGAAGGACCTAAGAATAGTGAATCAGTAGTCATGTCAGTAGATACAAAAGAAAATGGTCATTCCAATCTTTGTGAGGCTGAAATTTGTGGGACTGGCCCTAATCAGAGTGAACACCCAAAAGAAAATTCTGACAACAGTGAGGACAGAAAGATCGAGGGGGATAAAACCTTCAGCATTTTGTTAGGGGGGAAGAGAAACCGAAAGCAGACTCTGAGGATGCCCATCAGGTTGCTTAGTCGACCCTATGGATCACAATCCTTTAAGGTCTTCTATAAAGGAGTAGTAAGAGGCAGCGAGAGTCCAAAGTCTACCAACTTTTCCTCAAGTAAGGATTGCACAGCTGGCGCGACTTAATCTTAGATTCTTCAGGTCCACCCATCTTCCGATTGAGGGCTGTGGGATTTACTATGAGCAGAACAGACATGGTTCTCTATCCTGACACTTGCTGATTTCAATCTCATTTCCTACAGTAATTAGAGGTCAGTTCTAACAAGTATCAACTTTTTCTCTCCTACTCGTTTACCCGAAAATTTTGAGTTTATATGAAATGTGCACCCGTTAATAGGCCTTCTACCTAATTGTTGCCACACCTCTTTAGCATGAATAGAAGTAAGTCAATTTTACTTAGGCTACATTAAAATCAAGAGAAAATGCAGAAGCTCCTCTCTGGAAGATTAGTACTACAGAGATGATGCTTTTACTTAGGTATTTAGTGTTGCTGCCATTTGTTTCTCTCTTGGAGTTCAATGTTTTGATTTGTGCATTAGCTACACCAACTCATCAAAATAAAGAAATCTAATCATTTGTTTCTGTTAGGCTTAATAACACGAGATTTTCCCGTGATTACTTGTTTAAAAATTCTCTAAATATCAAAATTATAAAAAAGCATATGTTTTTTAGTTTTTTTTTAAATTATGCAAAATTTCTGTTAAAATAATTATCTAAGATCAGAACTAGCTTGAAATCATTAAAAAATTGTATTCATTGTTAGTTTATTTTGACTTATAATTTATAATTTTTCTAAAATTTGATTCAAAATATTTTATTTTTTTTACAAGTTTTTTAGTTTGACATCTATTTACCAATATTTTTTTTATTTCTTCAGGTGTGTTATTGTTAGTCATGTCTGTGTTGTTAACGGGCCTTAACTTTTTTAACAAAATCCTATTGAATTTTTTTATAAAAAATTCAAAATTAAAAAAGTTTTCCCAATGATTTTAAAATATATGAATTAAAAAAAAGCATTAAAACCTCATGAATTCTTTTTAGAAAGTATTAAACTACGGAAACGTGTATTTAACCCGTTTTCTTTTTGATACCACTTGCCTGTCGTTTTTGCTCTACTGCTCTAGCAAAGTGGTCCTTGGCAGTGTGTAGATTTAAGTATTAATTTACTGGGATGTTGGAAGCTACTGCTTACTGTGTTACTTGGTATATCGTGTATGATCAGTGGTTTATGAATCATTTGCAGGGTTACAGTTGCAAGTTTTGGGGCATTACAGTTTTTTAACCAGTGTTACAGTTTTGGTCATTTCTCGCTAGTGTTGGCGCTGCCGGACGTTGGTTTTAGAAAGTTTTGGCATTCCGGGCTTTGCCATTTCCTATAGTGACGACTTCATCCATTCATTGTATTTGAGCTGTACATAGTTGGAATTTCCCAAAATCGAATTTTATTTGGTAATTAGGCCCAAACGGATTAAGCTTAACTTTATTTTGACATTTATTTTGTGTCTATTCTTTAAACCCTCATCCTTTTTTAGTTTATTCAAAATTTCAAACTTTTCAAGACTGATCGATGTTATTTAGGATTTAGTCACTTTTCAGTTCGTCATCTAAATTTTAGAGGTTATAATTTTTTCATATTCAATTATAAATTTTAAAAGTTATAAACTTTTTTCTATATCTAATTATTTATTTTTAAAAATTTATCAATCCTGAATTAACTATGAACTTATAAAAATTTTATTTTCTATTTGATAATGTCACTTTTCTTATATTTAAAATTTGGAAATTTAAAATTTTAAAATCAAATTTTATAATTTAAACTATTTAGTTAAATAACACTAAAATGGTCATTTTATTTGATAAATTATTTATAAAAAATTGAGTTATTTTTAATTATAAAAACTTATTACTTCAGAGTAGTAACGAATGTAATAAATTATTGTTTAATAATGAGTAGAAGTAAAAAAAAAATTAAGCAAATTGTCAAAAGAGAGGGTCCAAACGACAGCGTATCCTTTCAATGGCAACTGCGGCGAAACTGCAACGTAAAAACTGCACGCTGGAACACTATATATCCACCTCTTGCGAGGGAATATTTGGTTACTACGGCATTTCTACCTTAAAGAGCGTCTGGCACCCTAATAGACGTTTCTTTTATCCGCCGGAGAAGTCCAAGTACGGCGAACAGAAGAATGTGGCATCCGACAGCCTAGCAAATCATTGACAATGAAAGATGTGCCGACGGATTTCGGAAACGTCTGGATTCTTCTTTCTTCTTCTTGAACGGTTCTTTGTTTGAGGTGAAACGTAGCTTATCTTACGGATGTCATATTAATCATCTTATTATTGAGCAATGCTAAGATTTTTGCTAGTTCATCTTGACTCTACGAGGTCTTGGTGATATTAAAGATTACTGACGTACGGAGTGTCTTTAAAATCTTGGCGATCTTGATTTGATCAAAGTTAAACAGTTCTACTCAGATGTCTCTTTTTCTATTGTTGTTACTTAAGAAGTTCCAAGCGGCTTTTAAGTTTAACATCCTTTTCTGTTTTGAAATTTCTTTAGGAACCTGAGAACAATCGGTCAGGACGGAATCGCATGCAGCTGAGGACGCCATGAGGAAGTGCTCATTTGTTTTGAGTCCTTGCGTAGGACCTTGGGTATTCTTGTGGGGGAGGTCACTCAGATGCTTAATAAAAATTACCATTTTCGTGTTTAGAGGGGAGATCGCAAAGGTTCTCCTCTTTCTGTGTTCTGAGTTACTTCTTTTTCGTTTCTGCTTCCAAAGTGGTCAGCTGAACTTTGCCATGCTTGTATGGGAGGTCACTCAGATTTTTAATAAAAATCACCATTTTTGTGTTTTGAGGGGAGATCGCACGGGATTTGCTCGGGTTCTCCTCTCTATGTGTGTGTTCTGCGTCCTGATTTTCTTTCTTCTGCCTCCCAATCCATTCTGTTAACAATTTCGCTGCTCCACCTTCCATACAATCCTTCCAAACCAGCCATGATACATGTTCTAGTACTTCCGAATCTTGGCATCCTTATTAGGTCGTAGAAAGAATGCCAACAACTGAACATGTTCTTTTTCAGACACAATGAGGCTAAACTCTTATGAAGTTAGTGTATTCGTATATGTTATAGTGGCCATACCTGAAGAATACTAAGCACAAGAACAAAGATTCCAATCCTTCTATGAAACAATATGTCAGAGTTGATTTGGCATACATTTGCTGTCCAACAATTGCAGCTGCGAGACTGGCCACAAATTCTGTATCTTGAAATCCTGTGTGTATATAGTACCAAAGAGGGTCTTTATGCCTCATGTATCTTGCTATAATGCCCCCAACAGGGAGTAGTCCTCCCCATGCGAGAACAGCCAATATACCATGATTCCTTTTCATCTCTTCATGGTTGAAGTTTACAGAAGTCGCGGAACCTGGGGAGCGTTAAAACCCCTTTTATTCTATGCATTCTCGCGAAGAAAACAATGACTTTGTAGTGCATAAATAAAGGACAGGCATAAAGTGGGCATACCTGCTGAGAAGTCGAACATTAGAACAGTCTTGTCATCGTGTTTTGAGGGACTAATACCTTTAACATAGTATTGCTTGATGCTGGGAAGACCTTGCTCGCTAAACCAACCCACCACCGCACTAGAACCAACCATCCTGTGGTGTACACAGCAGATAGTATGAATGTCGCCAAATTCTCTTCTCACAAGAGGTCGTTGAGCGATCCATTAAAAGGTAACTATTCTGAGTTACATAAGCATTTTAATGCCTAAAGCCATCCCATCTTTGTTTTTTTTAATCTATCTCATAAATTTAATAACATTTTTTAAAGTTAAAAAGCCTCATATTTTCAGGTAACAAAAAAACCTGACTATAAGACTCACTCTCAAAATATACGAATTCCAAATTGGCTTGCAGACCATATTTGTTATGTTGTTGCAGGGAGGAGGAAAAATACCATTAATATTGGTTTTACAAGGCCCTGATGTTTCTGCAAATGCTTCACCACCACTCAGATCACCATTATCACCTTTAGTTTTCTTATCTCCGTAAAGGGCATCGTTAAGAGTACCATCTACTTCTTCTCCGGCTACAAAACCCTCAAACCCTTCATTGATCGGCCTAGTGAAGTAATCGGCGGCATCACCAAAGGCGAGAATGTTACATCTCAATAGAAAAAGTGCCAGGAACAAGGAAACAGCAAAGGAAGATCTTGAGTATGCCATGGAACTAGTCTAACGTTGATTTGTTAGAAGTCAAACTCTCTGTCTTTTACGTGTGTATGACTCTAAATAATTACTTATTAGCTAAGAGTTCGAATGGCTTAAGTTACTTAATAGCTAAGAGTTGTAGGAAGTAGCAAAGTTTTCGTTGTCAACTTGCACGTGTAAAACACATATACCCTCATTTATTACCCCTCATTTATTGCTCCCCTCCTCCTAATGTCGGTTTATGTATGCCTATATAAAAGCTAATCCATCTTTTGTACCAAGAGCTCTTAAGGAAAATAAAGAAGAGTGCAGCAGCATTTTACATTCAAAATTTAAAGTGTGTGCAACGTGAGGAAGAGAGAACAAGAGCCGTAGCTCTTGCAAAGAGGAAAGTTTTTTTTTTCCTTTGAATATTTTTCAATATTTCTTTGGAGTCTATAAAGCTTCCAACAAGTGGTATCAGAGCCAAGGTTTGTTTGTTCGTGAATTAGTGAAATAATGATCAACTTGATCCAGCCTCAAGTTCCGAAATTGACAAAGACAAATTATGGGAATTGGAACATCCAAATGAGAGAGATGCTTGGTTCTCATGATTTATGGGATATTGTTGATGATGGATATATCGAGCCTGTAGATGCAGCTGCCAAAGCAGTCTTATCAGATTCTGCGAAAAAGGCGTTGAAAGAAAATCGAAAGAAAGATAAGAAGACGTTGTTCTTTATTTTTCAAGGTGTTGATGAACTCACGTTCGAGAAAATTTCAGACGCAAAGACTTCAAAAGAAGCATGGGAGATTCTGCAGAAATCTTTCCAAGGAGTCGAAAAAGCTAAAAAGGTGCGTCT